>JAWHQI010000314.1:0-262500 GCA_033032865.1 Dactylorhiza incarnata | reverse complement strand
TGCATGCCTTGCACACATGCCACGTCCGAAGCTCGCATCGATGATGTCAAGAAAACTTTCATCAGCTTGACGCCCACGATGATGTCATTGCCTCCATTAAAGCAACGCTCCTCAGCATTGACCCCTGATCGAAGAACGTGTTGTGTGCTCGCCGGATTAGTTGTCGGAGGCGGAGGGGATAGTTTGGAGCCGGAACTGCGGCTGCCTAGGCGGGGCTTGCTCGGGAAGAGATAGCTACCAAAATCTCTTGCTCAAGACAAGAGAATAGGAAATAACTTCTTTTATACCTTCAACCAAACCATACTTGCCTTTAAATAGACTACAAGACTATTAAAAATGCAAACCCTAATCTAGGACAATTAATAATAATAATAAAGACAGATTAAATAACTAGGTGTTTGGCCTGTTTCCCATAACATCTAAGAACTAAGCACACTAATAATAATAAAATACACTAAAGATACGATAATGGGATTGAGACCATAGCATCACATCCTTGAAATCGAGCTTGCCCTTAAGCTCGAGCATGAAACGATCAATGTGATCCTCGGGCTCCTTAATTTCGCGCCAGAATAATTCTTTGTAGCGTGAGGTCAGAGCAGATGCGTCATTGGGGCTGGGGATCATGGTGTGCTCACAAATGTTACAGAGGTCTGTATGGATCTGGCATGGCACGGCCGTTAGCTGAGGAGAGTCTGTCATGCATAATGGCTGGCGGCGGGGCAAGTTGCCTGCTGAACGTGAGTCGCGACGATCAGAAGTGGCGGCGCCGACTGGGGAACGGTCACCTGAATGAATGACGCCAGAAGGGCCGACAACACGATTGGCACGGGTTGCAGTGGAACAATCAGCGGGTTCAATGGCGGCGACGCAGGATGCTGAAGATGATCGAGCTGTTATTTATGTTTGTGTGCGTCGAACATGTCGTCAAAACTGGCGAGGAAGGTGGCGACGCAACTTTCCATTATCGAGGCGTGATAGGCCATCCTGACCTCCCAATATTCGTGTCGGGCTGCCTCAGACGTCATTTGCAAATAATGAAGTAATATTTAATGAATTAATCAACAAGTTGATTAATAAATTAAAAAAATCAATTCAGTTTGGAGCAAGCAGGCTTGAGGCACACATGCACGAAACAGGCGGCTCAGAGAGAAGCAGGCGTGGAAAAAAATGCGTTGGGCTCCAGGTTGGAGAAGACGGCTCGAGAGAAACACTCGCAGGGTTGTTCTGCGTGCGTCGCTCAATGTCGTGCAGATTGGAGCAAGCGACTTGATTTGATCGCATGACTGGTCTGCGTGCGTCGCTCGGCGTCGTGCGGATTAGTGGCCGGAGCGGAAGGGATACTTTGGAGCTGGAACTGCGGATGCCTAGGCGGGGCTTGCTTGGGAGGAGAGAGCTACCAAAATATCTTACTCAAGACATGGGAATATGAAATAACTTCTTTTGTACCTTCATCCAAATCCTACTTTCCTTTAAATATGCTACAAGACTATTAAAAATGAAAGCTCTAAACTAGAACAATTAATTATAATAATAAAAACAAATTAGATAACTAGGCCCTTGGCCCGTGGCCCATGACATCTAGCAACTAAGCACACTAATAATAATAAAAGACACAAAAGATACAATAGCAAGATTGAGACCATAACAGAACGTATCCTCGCAACATCGTCCAAACTTTCCTACTTTCACCACGGATGCTCTCATTCTTGCTCTACCAGCCGTCTGACCCCTTACCCTGCGGTCCATTTTTTGCTAAGACGTCCTCTCACAGCCCGCGCGCTTTGGTGGTGCCTTACTTCAACGATTCCGATCATATGTGATGAATTGCTAAGGCATAACAATTTTTTGACGTCCATCGTACCCTAGAGACACGGCGAGTTTCCATCATGATGTTGTGCATGGAAGATTCCGCTTTCCATTGGATTTGTTGGCTCCTTCAAACGCCCTCGACCCTTGCATGGGCCTATCTGAAGCATGGGCTTATTCGATGTTATGTCGTTCTCTACTCGGGCACCACGGTGGAACACCCTTGTGTTGTCTGTCAGATGGGCTCCCTGGATTCTTGCATCAACGAATTCAATTCATTGTCATGATCACACATTCTCCCATCCTCCCCTCAAATCATTATTTGGGATTCTTCATGCAAGGACTCCTCCCTCATGCCTCTCTCGGCTCCGCACTCATCATCCCGGTACCATCACATATTCCATGGGCATTGCTCACTTAGTTGAAGACAACTTGTCAGTGAAGACTCTTGACTCCTACCGCACTGTTAGAGCCCTAGAGCGCCGACGAGGAGGAGCCCGCTGATCGCCGATCAGGAGCCCCGGCATTTCGCTTTTCAACCATTTATGTTTTTCTTGATGTTTTTTTGCTATCATCTAGGCATTTTATTTCCTGTTAAGTGTAATAGACACTGTTTTTCTTGAACTCATCTGACATTTGTTTTTCAAAATTGTTTTTACCAGTCCCTTCAAGTATATAAATAGCATAGAGTCTCTGTTCTAAATAAAACAAAATAAGTTAAAATAATAGTATTGAAGCATTGCACCATTATAAATTTATAATACTATAGATACTATGTTGAATTTATTCTTTATTAGTTCTCGAAATGTGCAGTGATACAGACGCGTTTTTTGGAGGAGTTTGAAATTATGACCTACTTTTGATTTTCTTCTTGTTCATATTTGTTGATTGAAGATCCCTGCTAGAGTAACAGTATATAAATGGCAAGTATATATGATCAACAGTAAGAGCTGCAGGATAAATAAACTGAACAGTAACTTATCATATAAGAATGTTCATTCAGACTTATATGATAATAATCTGGCGCTATAATAAAAGAAAGTAACTTGGCATTTCTTGGCAGGCAAGCAAAACTTTGGTTTATGACCTAGCTGTTAGTGTTCAAGCACTCCCGCGAACTTTAGAGAACAAAAACAAGGGCTTAAAATTAAAGAATACGACTTTGTGGTTCGAAATTTCTTACTCCCCCGCGGCTGCATTAGGATTTTTTTATTGCTCTTTTTTATGATACATGATTACAATATGTTTCCCTCTATATGGAGTAATTCTAAAGCCACATAAAAAAAAAAACAAGAAACCGGGTCTGTTTGGCGCTGATTTCTGAACTAGCATTCACTTATTTTCGCGAATTATGTCAGCTTGGCGAAAAATGGCGCTTATTATATCCCCGTCCATCTAGCTTAACATTGTGTCAGTTTCCAAGCATTTGTAAACATCCTAAATAAATAAATAAATAAATAAGGTGATTGTTATGTGCAAATCATTTTTTGATATGTGCAAACCAATTTCTATGAGTTATTACACGCCTTTTGAAAATACGCCTTGTACATGCATTTTTAGGAAAAGTGTTCAACACGAAAACTGTAGATATCGTCGAGATCTGCAACTTTCGTGTTGAACACTTTTCCTAAATGCATGTACAAGGCGTATTTTCTAAAATTCGCTATAGTTACGATCAGGGCGAGAATACGCCTTGTGCGTGCATTTTTAGGAAAAGTGTTGATCTCGACGAGATCTACAATTTTCTTGTTGAACACTTTTCCTAAAAATGCATGTACAAGGCGTATTTTCAAAAGGCGTGTAATAACTCATAGAAATTGGTTTGCACATCCAAAAATGGTTTGCACATAACAATTACCATAAATAATTATCTCTTGCATTCATCTTACTGCTGCCACCTGTCACAGAGGCCAGATCAAGAGCACCGGGCACAAAGTGACCCATCGGCGAGTTGCCGGGTATTCAAATAGGGCCGACATCATCCACGCGCACGGCGAAATTGACATTTTGGGTTTCCCCTCTGATGCTTTGGAGTTTCTGTAAAGTTTTGTTAGTGCTGACTGCTGGGGAAGTAGATTTCCTGAAGTTTTGGGGTCAAAGAATTGGAAATATTGGGTTTTGGTATAGTTGGTGTTGAAGAAGAATTGTTTATTTTGGGTTTGAGCCATATATACCTAGATGGTGTTGAAGAACTTTTGTGTACATATGTTGAACTAAAGCTGGATTCTGATTTATCCAATTTCTTTTTCCCATTCTGGTTCTATGATGCCTATACATTACACCATATCTTTGCATTTTTTTCAATCATTTCTATTGGTTGGTAAGAAGAAAGCATTCGGCGGCAAATGCGCGGAGGCACTCGACCGTGATCGGGTCCGAGCGCTCGGTCAAGTGCCGACCTTGAACACGACCTAGGCATTGGCGGTGCCACCCCAAACAAGAGAAATTATTAGCTTTGGGCATCAAACCCTTCCTAAGTTCATGATAAGGTATGCAATCAATTTACTATAAAAATGACATTATTAGAAGTATCCCAATTTTTTATTGCATTTGTTAGTGCTTAAAACTTGAGAAATGTCATTAGCATCTAAAAATTCTCTATTAGCCCCCGTATTATATTAGCACTCCAAAAACTTCCATTTTGACACCAGCAGGCTATTAGCACCAAAAAAATTCTTTATTCAGTTCAGAACATAAAATGTGATGTTATAAGCAAACCTTTTTTGGTTGCTAGCAAATCATTTTCTATGAGTTATTACGCGCCTTTTGAAAATATGTTTTGTACATGCATTTTTAGGAAAAGTGTTCAACACGAAAATTGTAGATCTCGTCGAGATCTACAACTTTCGTGTTGAACACTTTTCCTAAAATTGCATGTACAAGACGTATTTTCTTGTTATTTTCAAAAATTCACTATAGTTACGATCAGGGCGATTTTAGGCTCTTGTGCGTGCATTTTTAGGAAAAGTGTTCAACACGAAAGGTGTAGATCTCAACAAGATCTACAATTTTCGTGCTGAACACTTTTCCTAAAAATGTATGCACAAAGCGTATTTTCAAAATGCGCGTAATAATTCATAGAAATTGGTTTGCTAGCAACCAAAAAGGGTTTGCTTATAACAGCAATAAAATCATAATATATCATAAGATGCCTAAGAGGGGAAATGAATGGAGTATCTAGGTGAAGAAAACTTGTGTCTCATTAGAATCGCTAGAGCTTTCACGTAGTCTCCAGAAATAGGCTCGGCCTCCGCTGGAAGAGTCGGTTGAGGTGGAGATGCCGGGGTATGTTGTCGGCAACGGAAGCTGCGTCGGGAACAATGGGGATGAGCGAGGAGCATGGGTGCGGGGGTCACGGGTTAGTGTTGGGGTGAGAATATGCACGCAGTATATTAAAATTTGTGTTATTTGGTGTGTTTTGAGGCGATAATATCCATAAAATTTGTGTTATTTACTATTTTTATGGGATGCTAATATTCATAAGTGTGGTGCTAATATAAATCAGCGGGCCTAAATCCTTTGGGGATTAACTATGTGGATGCTTAATAGAGCCGTGTAATTACAATGAATGTAATGATTTACTTTAAAATTGCATTTTTCAGTCTCATATTTACGAAAAATTTGTTTGTACATTACTCTCACCTATGATCACCGTGCGTTAGGTGCTATCAGACTTATCAGACTGTCGGTTCCTACAAAAAATTGTGATTGATCGAAATACGATCATATGTCAATAAATATGATCGTGTTTCAATACAGTCGTATTTTCGTCAAAAATGCTCCGCCGTGGATCACAGATCAGACAGCCGTACGAGTAACATACTCGTACCATAATATCTCCCCATATTTACAGATACTTATCTCTCCATGTAAATCATTATAAAATTTGCAAATCATTATAAGCAAATCAAGCTGCATTTGTTGCTGCATCTCTGGACCCCAACGAAATGGATTCTCTGCTATGGAGCTTTGAGAGCAGCCCGACCTCCGAAGCGGAAGCCGGCGTTGCGGGGCGAATGCCGCTCGGATTCAAAGGGAAGAGAGACCCGTAGTATGAATCTACAATGGCCCCGAAGTCACAGGTCGCCGCGACCTTCGGCATCTGGTATATTTCTCGGGTATATCCGTGGAGGCTCGGGTACTCGACCAGCTTCCTCTTCGAGCACCTGAAGAGAATGTTGTATGCCAAATCAAAGCGGATGAGCGTCGTGAACAGGCACACGTCCGCCAATGTGAACGTATCGCCGCACAGGTAGCGTGAGGCGGAGAGGTGCTCCTCGACCGTATCCATGGCGGCGAACAGCTCGTCGACGGCTGCGTCGTAGGCTTCCTGACTCTGCGCAAATCCGCACCTGTGTAAGGTAAACCGAGTTTAGCGTGGTTGATGGTAGTTTCTTTTCATCATTTATTGATATGTTGACCTAAACATATATATACGCACGAGTGACCCTCTTGTAGGGCAGTAGGGGCGGATCTAGAGGGGGGTCAAAGGGACACTAATACCTCCATTTATTTTTGCGATTAGTTATAAGCAGACCAAAATTTGGTTGTTCGTAAATCAAATTTGACTATTCTCAAACCAAATTTGGCTATTGACCAAACTAATCTATGTGCACCCTTAAATTTAATTTGGAACTTTTTTATGTACTAGTGATAGTACACATTAGATCGTCTGCATGCATGATAACATTTTCTTGTTTAACATGCCTAGTGGCTAAACTATCACGACGCTTAACATGTGTCTCTAATGATCTCTTTTGTATGTGTCTGAACCATCTAAATCGAGCTTCTCGCATCTTCTCTACAATTGGTGTCACTCCTGTTTTATCCCTGATACATTCATTCCTAATTTCATTCAATATCGTGTGTCCGCAAATCCACCTAGGCATTCTCATATCCGCAACTCCCATTTTTTGCTCATGTACACAATTCATTGCCCAACACTCAGAACCGTAGAGCATCGCTGCTCTAATTGCAGTACGGTAAAACATGCCTTTAAATTTTAATGATACTTTACGATCACATAAGATCTCAGACACGTCTCTCCACATCAATCAACCTACTTGAATTCTATGTATTACATCTTTACCTGCACCACCATCTTTTTATATGTACCACCAATTCTATGTATTACATCTTTATATGCACCACCATTTCTATGTATTATATAAATAATATTATAATAATATAAGATAATTATAAATAAATTTTATAATTAAATGAAGACTTTGGAGGGGAAAAAAACTAGATCGAATTAATTAGTTAAACACGAAACAGGAAAACAGAACCCATTGACAAATGCTCCTACCTGTAAACCCCGTTGTTGATGCTGGGGTGGATGATCCGATTCCACTCGTCGATCTCGGGGCGGAGGTGAGGCGGCGCGAGATCGTCCCCGCCGGAGCCGACGTCGTTGAAGAACTCGATGATCGCGTAGCTCTCGTTGCAGACCACATCGCGAAGCTGGGAGTCCCAAAGCATCGGCACCGTCGAGCGGCCGTCGTAACCGCCCGGACGAAGCGCGTAGATCTCCCTCAAGGTGCGCCGTCCATTGACGGCGTCGGGAGGTCGGAATTCCCACGAGGCGTCGCGGCCAGGAGAAGCGATGGAAAGGGGGATGGCTGTTTCTAGGGATCGAAGGGCGCGGACGATGAGGGTGCGGTGGGCCCAGGGGCAGGGAAGGGCGGCGTATAGATGGAGGTGAGGCGGCGCCGGCGTACGAACGGAGGGAAAGGAGGAGGCGGGCCGGGAGTAGGAGCCGGTGGGGGAGGAGGGGGCGAGCTGGCGCATCATGAGGTGCCAGGCCGCGGACCAGGAGGAGCGGACGGCGGAGATTAGAGGGGCGGGAGGGAGGGAGCGGCCCCACAGGAGCCGGCCGGCGGAGGCTATGGGATCAAAATGGGGATACGATGAGGAGGATATCGGGCGGGGCCTTCTGAGCCGGCGCGGCGGCGCTCGGCGAGCAGGCGGTGGAGGGGTTTGGACCAGGAGGGGGGACAGCGCCGGTAACATGTTTGATGATTTTCCGCAATGGAGTCGGGGGGATAGTTTGCGTTTGTGGACGGCAGGTGTGGCAAGTGATAATGCTCAGGAGTCGTGGCGACTGTAAAATCTCAAACCCAGTAAACAATCAAAAGGTTTACATGCATTCATTTTAAATTACAGATTTTATATCATGTAATATTTACCTAACTATGTATTATAATATTTAATACTAATTTAGTATTAAATATTCTAACCTAATATATTCAATAGAATTTAATTTAAAATTGAAAATAATTTGTCAAAGTTTTTTATATTCCGTTTTTTATTTACAAGAAAATCTGCTATTTCAGTAAACTTTTATTATTTTCATACTTTTTATGTTTAACAGTTTTCAAGCATCTAAATCTCAAATTCATTCTATTTTAAGAGTGGAGTTAAGTGCAAATTTATTATGGCTAGATGCAAACCGTCCGAAAAATACAAAATAATAAATCCGATTAAACTAATCAAAAAGCTCTTATGGCTAGGTGCAAACCAAATGGCTTTTTTCCCGATTCCGCCCCTCTTGGAAATCGCCAGCCCCGCTAAACCTCAGCCGCCTCCTCCCTCCACGTCTCCGTATAGCAGGCATCTCCGACAGAAGAAGGCCCCTCGGCGGCCGACGAATCTTCCAATAGCATCCCCGTCGGAGACCGGTGAGTCTAAAGCATCGGAAGCGTCGGCCCGGCAGCAAGAAGCGGGAGTGTGTCGTTGCTTGTCCGCCGGAACGCAGGAAAGTGCGAGCTCTGGAACGCCGAAGTAGAAGATGGACCGGTCTGGTTGTCGCTGGAGATCGTTCGCGACTTTGCCGATTCCGCTTCCTCGTGCTAGCCCAAAGAAAAAGTGTCATGTTCCCGATTCCGCTTCCCCGTGCTAGCCCCTAGTCGTTGCACAATTTCACAAACTTTTTCCATGCTTTTGTCTCACTGTTAATGTTGAATCTTTCTTCCCATATTTCCGTCGAGGTATGACCGAGACGATCTCTTCTTTTTTTCCCTTTGATTTCGAGTTCGCCTTTCGTTCAAATTTCTTCAACCTCTTCCGCGTCGGCCATCCAGTTGATGGTGCTAACCGCGCTAAGATAGCACTCGCGGGCAGCTCTTGGATCGCTCATGATCCTCACCTAGACGTCCCCTTGACGGTACTTGAGGCACTGATGGTAGGAAGACGGAACGGCCTTGAAGGTGTTGAGAAGTGGCCTTACGAAGATGGCCTTGTAGCAACTCGGGGCGTCGACGATGACGAAGCGACAGTTGAGGGAAGTGTCACCGAGCGTTACAAGGAGATCTACTCCTCCCTCCACCTCCTTCTTCTCTCCTGAGAAGTCAAAGAGGGGACCATCCGACGCCCGGACTCGCTCTGCTCCGACGCCCAAATCTTCAAACATCTCCTTGAAGATGACGTTTGCGGAGCTACCGTTATCGATCAGAATCCGATCAATGGTGAAGTCCTCCACTGCAGCTCGGATCACGAGGGCATCATGGAAGGGATTCGCATTCCCTAACATGTCCTCCTCTGAGAAGGTGATCTCCTCCAACGGGGGCGGGGCTTGCAAGGTCGAAGCGACATTCCTTCGATAGATTTGATGAAGACTGCCCTTGCGGGAAGCTCCCAACCCTGCAGCGAGGGGGCAAGTAGCCGGTATGCAGGAGAGGAGCTCGTGCAGTGACCTGGTCTACGGCAACAACACATCTCGAGGACTTAGAACTCACTCGAGGGGGCAAGCAGCCGGTATGCAGGAGATGAGCTCGTGCAGTGACCTGGTCTACGGCAACAACACATCTCGAGGACTTAGAACTCACTCGAGGGGGCAAGCAGCCGGTATGCAGGAGAGGAGCTCGTGCAGTGACCTGGTCTACGGCAACAACACATCTCGAGGACTTAGAACTCACTCGAGGGGGCAAGCAGCCGGTATGCAGGAGAGGAGCTCGTGCAGTGACCTGGTCTACGACAACAACACATCTCGAGGACTTAGAACTCACTCGAGGGGGCAAGCAGCCGGTATGCAGGAGAGGAGCTCGTGCAATGACCTGGTCTACGGCAACAACACATCTCGAGGACTTAGAACTCACTCGAGGGGGCAAGCAGACGGTATGCAGGAGAGGAGCTCGTGCAGTGACCTGGTCTACGGCAACAACACATCTCGAGGACTTAGAACTCACTCGAGGGGGCAAGCAGCCGGTATGCAGGAGAGGAGCTCGTGCAGTGACCTGGTCTACGAATAGGCGAGGTCGTCACCTTCCCAAGCAAGGGTCCGCACCTCGCCGTGGATTCCGGATCCGTGGAAGATCTCTCGCGTGACTCCAGGTCAATTCTCTTCCGCTTGGACTTCCTCTTCCTCGCGGAGCCGGGAGGGCGAGGCGTCAAGAACTCTCCAATGATGTCCATGACGGCCGCAGCCTCAGGCTCGTCATCAACGAGCCCCCGGTCGGCGACTACGGAAGACCCCCCCTTGGAAGACATTCTGGCACATGGGATGAAAGGCATACCCCCACTCTATTTATAGAGGAAGAGCCCGTGGGCTCGCCGTTCCGCCGAATAAGGGATTGGACTCTTCTTTCCGACCTCTAGCGAGCTCGCAAAGAGCGGGGATTGTGTACAACCCGTATTCGGCGAGTAGAGCCAAGGGCACCTGGCGAGTAGGCCGATTCCTCTCTCGGCGAGTAGAGCCGAAGGCACCTGGCGAGTAGACCGGTGCCTCCCTCGGCGAGTAGAGTCAGGAGGTCTGGCGAGTAGACCGGTGCCTCCCTCGGCGAGTAGAGTCAGGAGGTCTGGCGAGTAGACCGGTGCCTCCCTCGGCGAGTAGGGTCAGATTCTGGGGAATTGAATCATCCGGGCACCCCTGGTGGTCTGCCTATAGCCCTTCGGGACAGCGGAGTCTGGCTACCTGCAGACCAATTTGGAGTGCGTTTAGCAAAATAGTAAGCGGAGTTACGCTATCCGCAGGTCATCCGGACCATTCTACCCCTGGGAAGTCTTTCCCTATAAATAGGACCCATTATGTCTCAGATCAAGGAGATCCACCCCCTTGAGAGAGCATGTGCTTTCTTCCTTGTGCTGTCTGAGACAGGCTCAGCTTCTGGTTTTCGGGAGGGGAAATCAAGTTAGATTTCCGGGTTAGTGGCGGGACCTCCTCGCTGCAGCCAGTGGGTCATTTTTAGGGAGCTACCTACCAACCAGTGAGGGTTAGTTCTTAGTTCGGGACACTTAGTTCTAGGGATCCGACGAGGAGAGAAGTAACTCAAGCTACTCCCCAAGTCTCGAACAAGTTGGACCGGTATCCGGGTTCCAACACTGCTCCCCCATGGATCACTCCCACTCCTCCTCTGCCCCCTTGGGCGACTCGCCTCGACCTCCATGGTCGACTCGATCTTTGTTCCTCCTTCGAGCGACGGCTTGTACAGCCGGTAGCTCGATAGGGGCTTCTATCCTCCGCTGCTCCCCTCCTGCTTCTCCTGCCGCCAACCTTCTTCTGGCTTCCCAAAAGTCTGGGCAAGCCATGGTCCCGTGCCCCTCTACTTGGTGCAGATCACAGTAGAGAGGAATCTCCTCCGGCTGCGGCCTCCTCTGCCGGTTCTTCCGACCTTGCCGGTTGCCGCGCTAGACAACCGCCATTTCTTCCTCCCTTCTTCTTTCCTGACGCCTCTCTGGCAGGTCGAAGCGTCTTCTCTCCGGGGATCTCCTTCCCCGATCCTGATGCTGAGGTCCCCTGGCCGGCCTCGAAGGTGGCCGGTTCACAGGAACTTGGTAGCGTATCTCCTCCTCCCGACGCTCCGGAGCCACGATGAGCCTCCTCTCATCGTTCCTCCTGGGCTCCTCCTTCCTCCTCCTTTCTTCCCTTCGTCTCTCCTCAGGCTTCCGCTTCTTCTCCCTCCTGGGCTCCTCTTTCCTCCTTCTCTCAGGGGTCTTCTCTTCCTCTTCCTCATCTTCCCTGGTCACCCGGGTGAGCCTGGCTAGGAAGCCGTGGTTGGAAGCCTCACCCTGAACAAACTTGTTGGCCCTCTAGATGAGGTTGTTGTAGGAGCTCCAACTTGAAGAGACCTTCGCGAAGGCCGAACGTTAGGGCAAGCTGCAAGGCGAGATCATCTACCTCCTGGATGTCCAACACCTCCTCCTGGAAACGATCAATGTAGTGCCTCAACGTCTCCTTTGCTCCCTGCACCAGATGGAAGAGGGTCGTAGTATTCTTCTTCATCTTCTTTGTCGCGGCGAACTGCATCGTCAGCCCCCAGCACAAGTCCTCGAAGCAGTAGATCGAACCTGCTGGCAACTGGTGAAACCAGTCCCTAGCCTTCCCTCGGAAGGTGATAACGAAGAGCCTGCACTTGAAGGCATATAACATGGTTCGGATGGAGGCTACATCCTCGAACCACTGGATGTGTCGGATAGGGTCATCCCTCTCTGAGTAGTAATTCATCACGGGATCTCTGAACCCCTCCGACACCGGCGCAGCAATGATCTCTTCACAGAATGGGCTCCTCCCACCCACCTGGCGACGATCCTCTGTCTGTCGAGAATCACCTCCATACTCGCCAAACTGGCGAGTACCGTAGTACCCTGGCTGCTCCCTGCGAGACCCGCGGGTAGAACTGCGACCTCCTTGGTCGCTCCGGCTCCTCTTCATGCTCATTCCCTACTCGCCGAGGGGGAACACCTTCCTCGGTCAGAATCGGACGATGAGGCGAGGTCGTCGTTCCTTCCGCGCGAGGTTGCAGAGCTGCTCGCACGGTCCCTTCGAGTCGCCGCGCGAACTCCTCAAAGACCGCCAATGTCACGACCTCGTCGCCGCCGGCCAAGTTACCGACTACCTCTTCATGGTCGCGAACTACAACCATCTCGCCTTTCTACCAAACTTTCTCCGTCTGGCTACGATCCACGCTCACCGCACCAAAGTGTTGAAGCCAGGAAATTCCCGACTCCAAAATTCAGATCAATGCAGCCAGAGGCTACTCGCCCAGCAGTTCGGCTAGACGGCTTGACTGACAACGATGAAAAGGGCTAGTGTTGAAGCCAGGAAAATCCTAGGCTCCAAAATTCGGACCAATGCAGCCGGAGATTACTTGCCAAGCGGCTCGAAGAGACGGCTTGACTGGCAACTACGAGGAAGCTAGAAGAGCAACAAACAGGACCTTATGCGCCACGACAGGGAGGTCCCACCAAGTACCCAGAAGCTCAGAAGAGACTTCCCCTCCACAACCAAAAAATGGCCGAGCAGGGTACGAGGAAGGCACCGACTTGGCTAGTACCGGGAGTAACAGCCAAGATCGACGGATTGAGAATTTGAACGAGGGGGGTTCCAAAAGCTCAAGTTCAGGTGCCAATCCAAGTACCCCTGGGGTCTTATTTATAGGAAAACCAAGGGGTAGGGGGTTTTATAACCCAGCCCCTGCCTGGCGACTATGGGATACTCGGCGAGCATTAAGCCATAGTTGCCCATCTGGCGAGTATTGGGTGATGCTCGCACATGCCGGGCCAATACTCGCCCAGGTCTTTTACTGCTCCGGTGTTCGACGAACTCCTCTTGGCTGCGTTCGACGAACTCTTCTAGGTCGACTTTGTCTTGGTGTCTCGAACTGTTGACTTCTATTTTGACCTTTTGACTTTGACTTTTGCCTACGTGACTTTGAATGGACCCACCCTCGGAGAATGAAGGTTGTACACAATCTCCGCTCTTTGCGAGTAACGTAGTTGCTCGGAAAGAATCATCCAACCGTCATTCGACGATCAGGCCTTCTGGCGAGTATTGATTGATAGTCGGCATCCTGATGGTTGACGCTCTGGCTCTATATATAGAGGGGGAGGGGTCTCTAAGGGCACGACTTTTCTGATCTCGCTCAAGTGCCGAGGAAGCTGCCGCTGATTTGGCCGAGCTTGCAAGTTTGTTGCCACCGTTGCGGAAGCCTGCTCGCGACGCCGAGCTTGAGGACTTCCTCGCTTCTAGGAAGAGGAAGAGGCTCGAAAAGAAGAAGGAGAAGAAGAATAAGAAGAAGAAGAATGTCGACGCCTCTGAGAATGTCGCCCATTCTCTGGTCGGCAGTACCCAGCAGGTACTCGCCGACTTGGATCTCGGCCACTCGGGCGGCTCGCCTGCTTCTAATCTTCCCGAGTCGAACGTTCCCCCGGAAGCGAGTATGGCTGAAATCTCGGCCCAAGTTCAAACTGAACTCCCTCCTTTACAAAGTGAGAGCTACCTACTCGCCGTTTTTCTGGTTTGAGTCGTCTAATTTTTCTGTCGAGTTTCTGATGCTTTCTATACTATCTCGCAGATCCTCCGCTTACCGATGCTCAGGAGGAGCCTTTGATCGCTATTCCTCTGCGATCATTGCATATGATCTCTCCCGGGACTGGGGAGGATTCTCGCCGTGGTGGCGCAGTTCGGATCCTTCATAGCTCTCTTCTGGAGAAGAGGTCGTCGAGCGAGCAGAGGGCTCCTTCGATGAGTAGCATGCCTCTACTGCCACTGTCTTCCAATCCATCGGAGCTGGCGAGTAGCTCGCAGCTGCCCTCTGAGAAGCTTCCGCCTCCTCCTCTGTTCCCTCCTCCTGCCGATATCCAGGGCGATCAACGCCATTCATCTTCTGCAGTTCCCTCAACCCATCTGGGGGAATCCTCGCGCCTAGGCGGGGTTGGGGGTTCTTCTGGGTTCTTCGCCCCAAGGGGGGGAGGGCGACCAGTGGATGGTCGCCGTCGGGGGGGGGGAACTCTTCGTGACAGGGAGCACTCTGTCGGGAACCCATCCGGTCGGCGAGGTGCTGGTCCTCATAGCTCCTCCCCTCACCGAGGAAGGAGTCCCCCTCCTCGGCGATCTCGCAGTCCTCCTCGCAGTTCGAGGAATGATGCTCGCCGGCCTGGTAACTTAACTATTTGCTGTGTGAAGTTGTCTCTTCTGTACTCGTTACTAAAACTCCTTTCATCTTTGTCGCTTTCACAACTCGCTCTCAGACTCCTATGAGAGCTTTGATTGACGGGGTGGGCTTCCTTCGCGCGAGTACCAAGAGAGGGCGACTTGCGCTATTTTGGATCTGGAGGCGAAGTTGGAGCGCCTAGCGATCAGCGACCCGCATCGTCGCTTGACGGATGTGGAGGCTCGGGTCGAGCGCCTGACGGCTAGCGAGCCTCAGCGTCGTTTGACTGAGTTATTGGCGTGAATGTCCCGGTTGGAAGAGTTCGATACTCGCCTAGCTGTTGTGAAAGCTCGTCTTCAGTCCGTCCACGATCTGGAGCGCCGGGTTGGCAGGATGGATCATCGGTTGCAGTTGCATCGGGACGAGCTGGCCGGGATACGTGCGAGTATGGGCTCAGCTGGTCGCCTGGCGAGAATGGAGGAACAGCTGCGGCAGGGGGAGGATGCGATGTCAGTGGCCTTCGAGCATTATAGGCGCGCTCGTCGCATGGGTTGGGTCGGACGACAACCACAACTCCCCGATGCCCAGGCGAACACCCAAGAACTCCCTTAGAACCTGTTTTCTCTTCTCCTTTTCTTTTGTAGTCGCTAGGTCGCCATCTGGCGAATGTTTGTAATCCGAACATTTTACTCCTGTAATATTATTTGGCGAGTAGTTTAATCTCGCCCTTTTATTCCTCGCTTGTTGTGCTGAAATGCTCTGATTTTGTTTATCTTTATTTCTGTCGTTTTGCGAGTAGTGTTTGAATGTCGCGCCTATTTGGCGAGTTCTCTAGGATTCTGATGCAGGTACTCGCTTGTTTTGCTCTGGTGATTTGATGTGTACCGTTGATTTGGGCGACTTTCCCCGATGCTCGCCACCCCTAACTCGTGCTCGCGGTGGCGTACGCGGCAAGCCAAGTCTCGCCGAGTACTATAAATAGGGGGTGGGTACGTATTTATTACGCTTTTAGCTATTTTCCTTTCTTTCCAGCGAGTATCTGCCGATTGTTCCATTCCTCGCCTCTTTGATACTCGCTTCTTCATTTCCTTTCTTCCTGAATGGCTGACGAGGCAGCTATTCGCCGTGTAAGTCATGCGAAGAACTTTGAGGCGACTTCCTTCAAGAAGCCGATTACTTGGCCGAGCGACCTGAAGGAGTTCTCCGCCAAGTACTTGTCGTTGGGGTATGTCGCCAGGCTTCCTCGCGAGGATGAGCGCCTGAACTCATTCTCGGCGACCGAGCTGATATTCCCCATCCGCCACTTCGAAGTCGGCCTACGACTACCATTGTGGTCGGAGGTCTGCCAGATACTCCGCTACCACGGGATAGTCCCTGCCCAAATCAACTCAAACGGAGTGGCGATGATCATGGGCTTTCTTTGCTTCTTGCGAGAACAGAAGATCGCCTTTGATCTATCCGTCTTCCGGCGAGTATTCCATTTCGGTGCCACTGGCGAAGGCGTCGTCTTCTTGTGCAGTCATGTCTGCACGCTGGTCGGCACGGCGAACAAGAACCATCGATGGACCGAGTGATTAGTCGTCATCAAGGGCGACTTTGGAGTCGTGCCGACTTCATCCTTCCAGCCGGCGGAGAGCGCCTTCGCTCCCCCTTATTTGGAGGAGAGTCGGGAGAAGCTACTCGACAGCTTCCGGGGTCGCCGCATGGATGTCGTCCTCTGGAGGAGGCGAGTATATGAGCTCGCCGAAGTGTTCCCGGGCGAAGGTAGTCTTCTGAGCGAGTATTTGGTCATACTCGTCACTTTGTCTCCAACTGATAACCAACGTCTTTGCTTTCTGTCTTGATACAGCTACTCGCTCCTTACCGAGCGAGTTTCTTCCTTTGGCGCCGAAGGCAGGGGCTCCTACTCTGATCGACTCGTCACCAGGTGGTGATGAGCAGGAGGTCGCTGGTGATGGCGTCGGGCCTTCAAAGAAGCGGAAGGCTAAGGCGAAGTCCGCCGAGCCTGCGAGAAAGAAAGAGGTCGCCAGGAGGGACCTGAAGGCGAAGGCAAATCCTTCGGAGGCTGGCGTCCTGGGCTAAGGCGAAGGTGTGGGCAGCGAGAACGCCTATGGTCGCCCTCTGGTGTCCTGGGCTGAGCGGGCCCATGAAGTAACTTTGAGCACCAACCTTCCCACCTGGTCGGAGGATTGGGAGGATTCTGGCGAGGCGTTCGACGTCATGTTCTCCCTTTATGGTCGCGCAGATGCTGAATCCCTGCAAGACATGTCTGCTGAGTATCTGGCGCACCAGAGCTCGTGAGCTTACCTGCGTGCTGCCGAGCTCGGTCATGCGTCGGCGAGGAAACTGTTTGAGTACGAGCAGGTGATCAAGGTGCAGAGCAAGAAGCTCATCACCCTGGGGCTGGAGTCCGCCAAGTGGAAAGATCATGAGGTACTCGCTCGTCGCTTCTTTGGTTTTTTGGGATAGTCGCATTTCGCGCCGATCGATGTTTGCTAACCGTTGTCTTCATCTGTACAGGCCGCCGAGGTGGAAATGGCGAAGAAGGTGTCCCAGCTGGAGAAGGAGCTGGAGGATACTCGGCAAACCTTGGAGGCCGGCCAAGTTC
Organism: Dactylorhiza incarnata; assembly: GCA_033032865.1. Classification (NCBI taxonomy): domain Eukaryota; kingdom Viridiplantae; phylum Streptophyta; class Magnoliopsida; order Asparagales; family Orchidaceae; genus Dactylorhiza; species Dactylorhiza incarnata. Next base: position 245,214 of record JAWHQI010000314.1, on the reverse strand, counting down.
GCATCGCCGAGCTGGAAACTCGGTCTGCTGAGCAACAGCCTTCGTCAGCGGGCCCCTCTAGGGTTGGCAAGCAAATTCGGATACTCGGCGACGATATGACGCATATTCGCCAGGAGATCGCGCGAGCAACCGGGAAGGTGGTTCTAAGCAGTCTGAAGGCCGATGACCTCTTGAAGCCGGAGGCAATGAACCTGACTGTCATGGACATCATCCCAGCACTACTCGTCGAAGAGTCCAATTCCCCTATGCGAGATCTTCCATCCTCATCCACCGATTCCGAAGATGACGATTCTGAGGACGAGGGTGATGATGACGAAGATGTCGACGCAGATGGCGAGGATGGTGGCGATGATGATGAATAGTCGCCTGGCTCCATTTTGCAAATCTGTACAACATTTTTTGTATATGTACTTATGAAAGCAAATGAATATAATTTTTTGCTCGCCTTTTGTAGTCGCTTCTTGCTTTTCTTCTTTTTGTGATTATGCCAAGTAGACTCTTAGGTTCGAGGCGAGGTTGAGTGCTCGCTAGGCGATTAAGCATAGACGAGATAGGATACTGCGGACGACGATCATACCTTGCTCGCTTGTTGGATACTCGCACTCGCATACTCACCTCATCATACTCGCACCTTCATAGGAAGAAGGATCTTTGAGATATGCACTTCTAAGATTTCATCTGGTGTCCCCATATTCGATGTTGATGGAGAGATCGACACATTATGGAATGACCGTCGGGGAGGTTCCAATGGAGCACCTTCCAAGGGAACACACCATCCCAAAGTCTCCATCCTATTGCTCTTGTTGATGTTGTTGAAGAGATCGACACAGTAGGGAATGACTGTCGGGGAGGTTCCAATGGAGCACCTTTCAAGGGAACACACCATCCCAAGGTCTCCATCCTACTGCTCTTGTTGATGCTATTGAAGAGATCGACACAGTAGGGAATGACTGTCGGGGAGGTTCCAATGGAGCACCTTCCAAGGGAACACATAATCCCAAGGTCTCCATCATACTGCTCTTGTTGATGCTGTTGAAGAGATCGACACAGTAGGGAATGACTGTCGGGGAGGTTCCAATGGAGCACCTTCCAAGGGAACACACCATCCCAAGGTCTCCATCCTACTGCTCTTGTTGATGCTGTTGAAGAGATCGACACAGTAGGGAATGACTGTCGGGGAGGTTCCAATGGAGCACCTTCCAAGGGAACACACCATCCCAAGGTCTCCATCCTACTGCTCTTGTTGATGCTGTTGAAGAGATCGACACTTTCCTGCCATACTTGACAACCAGAGAGGATTTAAACACACCTACTCAAATGATTGAAAGAAGTAAACGGGAGCGAAGTGCTTTGCTGTGAGCCTTTGGCTCTCGAGGGTTTATGACACCTTTATTCAAGGGTCCTCCGCGAGGTTAAGTGGATCATCTCTTCGTCGAGTTGGGAGGTCAGCGTCCTGACTTCTTCCTGATAATCTTACCAGCCGGATGAGAGGTGCGGTCGGAGGGTTCCTGCAGCCAACGTGCAAGGGGGGAGCTGATCTCGACCGTCAGTGCAGAGGCTTGGTCTTATGAGAACGCACTACCGAGGCACCGTCCCATCTAAGGGTAGGAGCGAAAACCGGAAACTGACAAAACCGACCGAACCGACAAAACCGACCGAACCGACCGAACCGCACCGATTGTGAAACCGAGCCGCCCGGTCCGGTGTCGGTTCGGTTTGGATCTTGTGAAAACCGAAGTCATATCGGCTCGGGTCGGTTTTCAAGTTGTAAAAACCGACCAAACCGAATCGAACCGACGTTACCGACTGATATTATAATTATTATAAATTATGTATATGTTAGCCTCTGTTTTATAATAATTATAAAGTATGTGATAGCTTTTGTTTTATAAATTATCAATTATATATAGGTAATAGGATTCAACCTTGATTCGGTTCACGCAGGTTCACAGTTCACTATTCAGACTTCACCACTTCAGTGTCACGCAAATACTACAAGGAACCTGGAGCAAATACTAATCCACGGCTCTACCCCCATGAACATTAAATATTTTGAATTCTGAAGATTTTTAAAGCCCGTTTATCCCTCTATAATTATGTCATTTGACACTGATTAAAGTTTCATTTGAATATAAATATGCTGAGTTTTTAATGTTTGTTTATCTATCATTTTGTTTGGAGGAGTCGGAGATGTTTTAACTATAATAAATATATCTAAAGAGTAAACAATTAAACATGCATGTTGAATTAATTTAGTCGTGCTTACCTGTTTGTTGCTTGCTTATTTTAAGAATAGTGTTTAATGTATTGAATAGTATGTCAATATTGTATTGAATGCGTCATTAGTTTGCTCGTAAAAAAAACAACACCGAACCGCCAAAAACCGATAAAAACTGAACCGACTTTGAACCGAACCGACCGGGTTCGGTTCGGGTCGGTTTGGACAAACCGAAAACCGAGGCATGTCGGTTCGGTTTCGGTTTGGGTCCAAACCGACACAAACCGAACCGCTCGCACCCTTAGTCCCATCACCCGTTCTGGGTTTTATAAGAATCAAGTCGGATGCCAGTTTCCCAACCCATCATGGAGATCGACTTCACCTTCCTTTAGACAATTAATTTTTAGGAGAAGAGAAGAAAAGAAACTCTTGCAGCCCGTTTTCCGGGGGCGAGGAATTTATATTCATCGTAGGGAATTACAAAAGAGGGGGAGAATACACCTTCCCTGCTCAGGGATAAAACCTCTTCAGGTCGTCGCCGCTCCAAGTATTCCCCAATAGCTCTCCTTCTTGGTTCTGTAGACGATATCCTCCCTTCATGAGCGCCTCGTGGACGATGAAGGGCCCTTCCCAATTTGGGTTTAGCTTCCCTACGGCTGCTGATCTTCCTGCCGCGTCCACTTTCTTCATGACTAGATCCCCTGTTAGGAAGTGTCTGAGGCGGACATGTTTGTCGAAGTGCTTTGCCATTCGGCGCTTGATCTCCTCCTGCCTGGTAGATGCCAAGTCTCGGAGTTCCTCAATGTAGTCGAGTGACAGCTCCTGTGCTTCGTTATTCTCCAACCGCCATTCTTCGTCTCCATCCTGGGCCGCAACTTGTGAGGCCCCGAGCCAGACCTCACAGAAATTCTGTATTTGAGTCTCTTTGATAGAATTTATCGCAGCATAGTAAAAATATGAGTACAATGAAAATACATAAACTAAATTCATACCTTTGCTCGTTCTTCAGTTCGAGTCAGTTTAGCTTTTCTCGGAGCACTCGGAGTCGCATCCGCTACCTAAAAAGATAAATCACAACGTATTTAGTCATAAAGAATATGACTAAGCGAGTAACATACCTCTTTAACTGCTGTACATGCAAGCAACAAACGTTAGTAGCAATATGCATATATTCCATTTCAGTGTATATAACAGCATGGTATTCGATTTCAGTGTACAAAATACTCTAACATGTATCAGAAATAATGAATAACAGTAATTACAGTGTTCGTACATCAATGATTTCTGTTTCAAGTTCTGGTAGTCGATCTATTCAATAATCATTTCGTTCATTCGTATCAAATATTCTTTCGTATCAAACAGATTTCATGTTCTTTCGAATCATAGCTCATTCAATCTGTTTTCACAATGTTCTTATTCAGATTTCTCAATTTATCTTTAACTTAATTTAATTTGGAAATCATAAGGGTTGCGGTAGATTCATTCCTTCTTGGTCTTCAACGACCTCTTGGCCTTCAACGGCCTCCGGCCTTCAACGACCTCAATCAATATCAAAAGCACATTCCGCCGTAGCGTATTCACACCCCCACTACGGCTATTGGGTTAACCCTTATCATTTCAATTATTCTCATGCATCGATGCAATGTTCTTATTCAATCATATAATAGGTTTATTTAAATTATTTCCCTCAGAAGTTAATTCATCGCTTCTTTATTGTCAATTCAACATTTTCCAGCGATTCTTGGATTTATCAGTGATTCAAAATTCGAACAATTTCAATTTCATATTAATGCACAATCACTAAAAATACTTTCTGTATCAAAATCTATCATATGTATAGTAAAAATAATTCAAAGCTATGCATAATTAAAGAAATAAGTACTCGCCAACAAACTCGCCAATTAGGTCTGAGGTCCTTACCTACTCGCCAACCTATTGCCTTGTCTAAAAACCAACTTTAGGGGGTCAGGGATAGCCATCTTGTTGGAGCTTGCTTTCCGCATCTCTTGGTTTGAGAATAACAAATACCGTGTTGTATTTGATCTAGTCTTTTGTGTGTTTATAGTGGCCAGGTTGTACAGGTTCAATGAGGAGACAAGTCCTCGTTCATGGGCATGATCCGAGAACGACAAGTCTCAGGTTGGATGAGTTTTGTGTGCTGATCTTAAAATGACCATAACTTTCAATCCAGGAAGAGTTACAGAACGTGCCACCCCATTTCGGAGATGAGAACGACTCAATCTACAGTCTGGAGTAGTTTCGGACGGCAAAAATGAAGAGGAGTTGTCGCACATGCGACATCTGATGTCGCCCAGGCGACAGCAGAGAAGTTACAACTACTTCCCCCACGGCAGCACGACGAAAGGCCGTTTTGAGCTGTCGGAAATCTGACATCGATGTCGCCCAGGCGACAGCTCGGAGGTTACAACAACTGCCCACGACAGCACCACGACCGGCAGTTTTGCGCTGTCGGAAATTTCCGACAGCTGATGTCGCCCAGGCGACAGCGGAATTCTATAAATTGGCTCCTTTTGTTCGTGCATCAAAAAGCTTTGAAGATTCTAAGTCCCTTCCTGAGTGCATTCCATCCAGAGAGCTCCAGAACCTCATGAACTCCCATTTATGTTGAGAAGGTTTGAAATTGAAGACGAGATCGGACGCGCTTCTACATCAACGATCATCTCGAGGCTTCAACCTTCCTTTCAAAGATCTGAATTTCTATGGAGTTCTTATTTTATCTTGTATTTTTATTTATATACATTTTACTTTGTATTGGTAGGGAAAATTGCTTCCTTGTGCGGAGCGTCTAAGTCCTTGCGTGGCTTAGGGGAAAATCGCTTCCTTGTGCGGAGCGTCCAAGTCCTTGCGTGGCTTGGTGGGAAATCGTGGCCTTGTGTGCTACGTCTAGATCTAGCGAAGATCTAGAGGATAGGCTTGGGCTTGGTCTAGAGAGAGACAAGTGATAGCCTTCCGATCCTTGGTAGAAGGATTGGTAAACACAAATTGTTAAAAGTTTATTTTTATTATAGCCTTGATTTTAAGCTTTATTAAGATCGACAATCATTTGTATTCATCACTTGTGGAAATAAATTTGATTTTCAATTTCTTATGATTTTCTAAGTGTTTATTTGGGTTGTCTAAAAATCTACTTGTTTATCCGTTAAAATTATCATAATATATTAGAAAAATTTCAAAGTAAATTTTAGCCCTTATTCACCCTCCCCCCTCTAAGGGCGCCACAAGATCCAACAATTGGTATCAGAGGGAGGTTATTCCAAATCGGCTTAACAACCGGGAATAATGGCGTCTCTTGATCATGATCTCGCTTCTACTAGTGGGGAAAATTTTAATATAAATGAAAAAATATTATCACCACCTTTATTTATGAGCAAAAATTTTTAAGGGTGAAAAATATTAATGAAAAATTTTCTTAAAGCCTTAGATGAAAAAGTTTGGAATATTACTATTAAAAAGCCATCTAGCGTACTAACTAGAAACGAAATTATTTTAAATGCAAAATCTATGAATAGTATATTTTGTGCGTTAGACCAAAATATTTTCAAACTTATTTATATTTTACCTACCGCATATGAAATTTGGAGTTTTCTTGAAAGAACTTATGATTCTCCTTCTACAGGTATGGAACATTCACAAGAACCGGAGAATATGCAAGCCTATGCAAATATTCAAGAAAGCTACACAAAGGATGGATCCATAGAATGCTCATCAAGCGGAAAGGATGATGGACACTCTTGTTTGGAAGAGGAAGATGAAGAAGACAACGTCACAATATTGGACTCAGTTGATGGCAAAACATCAAGCAAAAGAGAAGACGGAAACTATAGCAAGGTAAGAAAATCTAAATCTTCTCTTTTAGTAACTAATTCTATTTCTACATTTCATGTGCTTAAATTTGCTAAACATAAAATTTCAAAGTTGAAACATGCTAATTCCAAATTACGTTTAGAAAATAAAACTTTAAAAGCAAACACTAAAGTAGAATCTTATATTGATGTTTCAAATACTTGTTCATGCTCTTTAATTGAAAATGTTAAACCTTGTTTTGATTATAATTCTTTTAAAGAAGAACTCAAGGTTTTAGAAAAAGGACTTTTAATTTCAAAAGAACATAATGAAAATTTGATAAAAGAAAATGATAATTTAAAGGATAAACTAGAATCATTAAAAATGTTTATTCAAAAATTTTCATATAATGAAAAATCTCTTTTTTCTAATTTATCAAATTTTCAAAAGTCTAAAAGCTTAACTTCATATTATAAGAGTAGGTCTATAAGAAAGAGTGGAAATGAAAATCATCTAAATAAGGACCAATCATTTAAAACATTTTGTAACTCACTCTTTCAACATTCAATTCTAAAGAAAGACAATCACTCTTATAAATTTTCAAAGAATCCATATAATAAAATTCATTATGATTATCAACATCAATCTATTTTGAAAAATAATTTGAATAAGCATAAATCTCAAATGAATTATTTTTCAAACAAATACAATCATATAAAGATGTCACATAATCATAATATGAATTTTAAAGATAAACAACCAAGGTATGAATGGAGACCCTTAAAGAAAAATGACACATCAACTTTAATAAAAAGGGCTCATTTATCCTTGTCTCCTAAAAAATCATCATGTCATATTTGGGTACCCAAAGGAACCATCCCTCATGGTCCCCTTTGGATACCTAAATATCTTATTCATTAGTATCCTATCATTTGCATGAAGTAGAAATAATTAAAAATGAAATATCAATTCTCTACTTCATGATATGCTTAATTGTTTTTTCTTTTGTTTGTTTTCTTATTTTTGAGCCAACACGCTAAAGTCACTTAGATATATTATGAAATATGACTTTTACATTTTAAGCCTAATGTTTATCAAATCAAAATTAAATTAAACATAAAGTCATAATTTTTATGTGATCTATCTTTTCTTTTTGTTTTATCCTTTTTAAATCCTTTGCCTATAAATGTCTTATATTATCATTATAAATTGAATGCTAAATTTTCTAAATGATATTATCAAGACTAATGAAATTACTTTCAAAATTGGATTTAAATGGATTTTTAGGGGTCTTAGGCTAAAATATTAAATGCGCAACTAATTGCATATTTGTCTATTTTTCGTTGTTGCATATAATAGCCCCTATATTGAAAATCATAATCGAGAAAAATCAGAATCAAATAATATAAAAAACAATGTGTTTTAAATTAAATATAGTAACTCTGTTGCTAACGCCAGGCGTTATCACTAACGCTGGCGGTAACACATTTTCCTAAAAATTCTGATTTTCTCTAAAAATTTATTTTTACTATCATTGTTGTCAAATACCTTGTATTTGTTGTCTAATTTCTAAAAATAAAATCAAAAAGAAAATTTACAAAAATGATGAATATGATTTCACAATCACCACCATGATCTATTAATATCCTATGCTAAAATTCACTATAATCATATATCATAATTCATGATCCATCAAGACCTATCTTAAATCAACTAATTCTATCAACCTTAGGAATTATGAAATATATGATTGCAATTGGTATTATAGTTTCATATCTTGTTTTGTGTGTGTGATGTGCATCTTTATTGTTTGTATGAATCTCATTATCTTTAGACCTATGAATTAACTTGATATCAACAAGATGAAATCAAATAGAATTGTCACTTCTTTCTAGGTCTATGAAAATTCAAAACTCTATGTTTGAATACATGCAACTCAATCTTATATTTGTCCATCTTTACTTAGCTTTGCACAATGTTGTCCTAATTCATCACACTATCATTATCACGTACCATAGATAGAAATCAATGCTCATGCTAGTTATATCTTGCAATGCTAAAGTAAATTATATCATTAAAATATGAAAATCTTATTTTCCTTTGTAGTTATTTGCATGAATAAAACATTTCTAAATGGATTTAAAATCAACAATCTTCGAAAAAATTGTAAATCCAAAACTAATCATGAAATTATAACACAGTTAATATATTTAAGGCTTACACGCTTAGTATGTCTATAATCAATAAACCTATGACATGTGTCTCACAATAGCGAGGGCGTGTGATTGTGTGCATTAGAGACCTAACCTCTAAGTCATGTCTTGTCCTTAACCGGGGAGGGTTCCAGTGGGGTCTTGAGAGGCACTGGGGGGAAAGAGTGCTAGGTTGAGCGTCGTCTTTTGTATGCATATGGGATTAACACCCCAACCTACGGCATGTGTGCAGCTCCTCATGCCCATCCGTCACTTAGTACGGGGCTAGAGTGTAGTCATGTAGTTAAGGTATCTTGATCTTAGATATACTTATATTATATTCATTGCATGAACATTATCTCACTCTTTATACATAAATCATGCATATTTTTTTATTCTAACATTGCATCATGTGTTTGCATATTTTAATATTTCGTGCTTTAATGATTTTACCAAACACAAGTATTTGAAAAAATCACCAAATACATGCTAAAAGAGCCTTCAAATCTAATCAATATAGTCTGAAATTTCAACTGAAGGAAGGTCTCTTTATAATACAAATGAATTGAGAAAAATATTTTTCAAAACATCAAGAAATGCAGTTCTGTTTTGGCTTTAAGAAGTTAATGCCTGACGTTAGCTCCTTTGCTCCAAAATATTTTTTGTTTTCAATTATTTCTGGTATTATTTTAATATTCTGTGTGTTTGTAAAAAGTTTTCTATCTTTGTATTCCTTTTAAAACAAAAATTTATTTCTTTTAAAAATATATATATATGTATTTTCTCATACATTATTTTTGTTTATTTCTCTGGCATAGAATATCATTTACTGAAAGGGCTATTAAAGACTTCTATGATTTCCAGAGAATATATATATATATAACAAATACAAAATTACAAAACAATTTCAAAGAACAAAAATATGTTTTTCTTTATGCGTGTTTATTGTTTTGTGCATATATAAAAAAAAATTCAAAAATTTATATATATAAAAAAAAAACTTATTGTTATTCATTGCCATTTTCAAGGATGGATGATTAATTATATCAATTAAAGATTAAATACAATGTTTAATTTAACTTTCAAGATTCTTAAAAACATTGTTTTGTATTTGTCATGCCTTGAAAATTATCGTGTTATGTGCAATGAAATTGATTGTAGATAAACATGTGTAGAAATGTTTTAGCATGCCTCTAAGTATGAGTAATGTATTATGTTTGATAATGATTCATTCACTCACTTATTTTTGTTAACCTACATGTGTTTACAATCTTATTCTTACATGATTGTGTAGTTATAATAACATAAATAATTATAATGCCTAAATAGATTACCTACACAACATTGAATTGGTTATTACAATTCTTTGTCTTTCATGCACTTATTCTTTAGAGAAATGTGGTTTAAAATGCTATGTTTGCAAAACAAGTGAATTCGGAGTCCTTAGTCACTAAACTAAAAAGCAAATAATAAATGACAAGGAAAACTCCACCAAGCACTACTCACCCTCCTGATAAGTCTTAATGAGCATTGTGAGGTTGAGCACCTTTGCTAAGAATTGTAAAGTGTCTTGTAGCAAACAATTTATACACCACTTCTCTTTAGTACATCGGATCACAAAAAAAAATTGAAAATAAAGCTAAAAAAGTATAAAAGTGATCCCCAAGCACTACTTTGCACCCTGATAAGTCTTAATAAGCATTGTGTGTGCAGAGCACCTTGGTAGTTGTACTATTTATTCATGTGCATTAAAATAGTGTGGAAGTAATATTATTTGTGTATTTTAATGTTGTGTTATTTCATTATATATGTCATGTGTTTTTGATTGATTCACTTGTATACTTTATCAAAACACTACTTTGTACACATCATTATCTTTCATAAAACTTCTACTCATGAGAATTGGATCATAATGCTCATCTACTCAAATCTCTACAAACTTAAGTAAATGCACTAGATAACAAAGCATGATCGCTACAATGTTTATGTTTACTTGAAATGAAAATTTTATTACATTGTAGTTTGTGTATTTTTTCTTGATATTATGAAATCATGCTTACATTTTTTTTTTAATCTTAATGGAATAACATCTCTTCAATCTTTAACTCAAACATCAACTTTTCAAATTTAAAACTCATTATCCTTTATATGGTTTTATCTTCTAAAATGATGTTTATGTTTAAGAGTGCTTATTATTTTTTAACACTGTGTTTTCCTTTAAGCAAGTGGTATCTTAAAATAGAATGCTTACTTTATCATGTTAGTTATGTTGCTTACTACTTTATGTTACATCATGCTTATATTTTTCTCAACAAGTAGTATTTAACAAGCTTTTGATTGTATCCTATTTTTCTTCTCGACATAAAATCTATATTTATTATTTCTTCATAATTATTCATTCTTTATTTCAAAATAACTTTTGATAATATCAAAAAAGGGGAGAAATATAAATTCAAGAAATCTCTTACTAATCTCAATTTTTTAGAATGCACCATTGCAATTAATTATAATATTTAGGGGGAGCATACATTTAGGGGAAGAATACAATTTAGGGGGAGTATATTAAAAAAAATTCATGGAAAGCGTCTATGTAGAGGGAGTGATATTGCTCGATCATGACAACCCACTTTTGGTAATAACAAAAGGGGGAGAATAAAATGAGAAATCTAGTGACATATATATTTAGGGGGAGTAAAATCTATCACGCAGTAAACCTTTTATTCATGCATATCTTTTATCGCACTTATCTATAAACTCACTAATTTCTCATATGGGTATTTGTTATTATCAAAAGGGGGAGATTGTTGGAGCTTGCTTTCCGCATCTCTTGGTTTGAGAATAACAAATACCGTATTGTATTTGATCTAGTCTTTTGTGTGTTTATAGTGGCCAGGTTGTACAGGTTCAATGAGGAGACAAGTCCTCGTTCATGGGCATGATCCGAGAACGACAAGTCTCAGGTTGGATGAGTTTTGTGTGCTGATCTTAAAATGACCATAACTTTCAATCCAGGAAGAGTTACAGAACGTGCCACCCCATTTCGGAGATGAGAACGACTCAATCTACAGTCTGGAGTAGTTTCGGACGGCAAAAATGAAGAGGAGCTGTCGCCCAGGCGACAGCTGATGTCGCTCAAGCGACAGCTGATGTCGCCCAGGCGACAGCTGAGAAGTTACAACTACTTCCCCCACGGCAGCACGACGAAAGGCCGTTTTGAGCTGTCGGAAATCTGACATCGATGTCGCCCAGGCGACAGCTCGGAGGTTACAACAACTGCCCACGACAGCACCACGACCGGCAGTTTTGCGATGTCGAAAATTTCCGACAGCTGATGTCGCCCAGGCGACAGCGAAATTCTATAAATTGGCTCCTTTTGTTCGTGCATCAAAAAGCTTTGAAGATTCTAAGTCCCTTCCTGAGTGCATTCCATCCAGAGAGCTCCAGAACCTCATGAACTCCCATTTATGCTGAGAAGGTTTGAAATTGAAGACGAGATCGGACGCGCTTCTACATCAACGATCATCTCGAGGCTTCAACCTTCCTTTCAGAGATCTGAATTTCTAGGGAGTTCTTATTTTATCTTGTATTTTTATTTATATACATTTTACTTTGTATTGGTAGGGAAAATCGCTTCCTTGTGCGGAGCGTCTAAGTCCTTGCGTGGCTTAGGGGAAAATCGCTTCCTTGTGCGGAGCGTCCAAGTCCTTGCGTGGCTTGGTGGGAAATCGTGGCCTTGTGTGCTACGTCTAGATCTAGTGAAGATCTAGAGGATAGGCTTGGGCTTGGTCTAGAGAGAGACAAGTGATAGTCTTCCGATCCTTGGTAGAAGGATTGGTAAACACAAATTGTTAAAAGTTTATTTTTATTATAGCCTTGATTTTAAGCTTTATTAAGATCGACAATCCTTTGTATTCATCACTTGTGGAAATAAATTTGATTTCCAATTTCTTATGATTTTCTAAGTGTTTATTTGGGTTGTCTAAAAATCTACTTGTTTATCCGTTAAAATTATCATAATATATTAGAAAAATTTCAAAGTAAATTTTAGCCCTTATTCACCCCCCCCCCCTCTAAGGGCGCCACAAGATCCAACACATCTGCTCCCCCCCCCCCCCCCCCCTTTAGGATTTGTCTATAAATAGACCCCCAGGGGTACCAGGAATGACACTTGTCAAAATCAGAGCTGCACCCCCCCCCCTGACAGTCAAGAATCTTCCCTAACAAGTGCCTACCTAGTACCGAGCTCGGTCATTCGTGGTTTTGGAGGAGAAGACTCTTTAGAGCTTCTAGTACGTGGTGGGACCTCCCTGCCGCAGCACCTGGGGTTGTGTCCTTTTTCTCTCCGTTTAGCTCGTCGTAGCTAACCAAACCATCTCGTTCAACCGTTGGGCAAGTTGCCTCAGGCTGCATTGATCCGAATCTTGAGGCCAGGATTTTCCAGGCGTCAACACTGAACACCTCCCGTTCGACGAATTATTCGTTCGACGACTTATTTCCTGCGGTCGACTAAGTTGACATCTAACTGTGTTCGACTAAGTTAACGTATAACAATGCTCCACGAACGCTGAACACATCAGCGTTCGACGAAATATTCGCTCGACTAAATCAGAGCATAACAACGCTCGACTAATACAGAGTTAAACAGCGCTCGACGAAAACCTTTCATTCGACTAAATTTTAATATTCAGCGCTCGACTAAATTCGATTATAACAGCGCTCGACTAAAGCTGAACACCTCCCGTTCGACGAATTATTCGTTCGACGAATTTCTTACAGCGCTCAACGAAATAAATGATATAACCGTAAACATTAATATAAAGATCTGACGGCTCTCTATCATCGTCCCCAATCTTTGGACGGCTCGCGACAGCCCGTCCTGGGCCTCTTTACATGGTGATTTCCCGGCCACCTACGCCTACTTCCGGCCAGCCAATTGTTGGAACACGGTCTTCCGCATCTCCTAGGTTTGAGAATAACAAATCCTATGTGTATTTGATCTTGTGTGTTTAAGTGTGCAGGTTAGCATAGTCCACATGACTCAAGGAGTACTCATGATGTCTGCCCCCAAAATTGAGGCCAAAATTCGAAGAGGCTCACTAGCGCCGGCGGTAGCGATAGCGCCCGGCGCTAGCGTTGATTTGCGCGATTCCGGCATCATTTTTAGAAGGAGCTAGCGCCCGGCGTTAGCTACTAGCGCTGGCGGTAGCATGGCGCACAAGAGGTATGGAGAAATATGTTACCTCGGATTGAAGATCGCACCACGCAAAATGTTACTTAATCTGGGATAGCGCCGGCGGTAGCTACTAGCGTTGGCGGTAGCATGGCGCATAAGATTCATAGAGCAAAATGTTGCCTCGGATTGAAGATCCTGCCGCGCAAATTGTTTCTTAATCCGGGCTAGCGCCGGCGGTAGCGCTAGCGCCGGCGGTAGCGCTTGGGCTATAAAAGGACCCCCTCTCCTCTTGTTTTCGTACACCAATTGCATACACCTCAGAGAGAGAGTACTAGAATTCCAGAGGCCTATCTTGGCCGAAATTTGAGGTCCCGGCGAAGCTCTGCCAACTTCTGAAGGAGGATTCCATCACGCCGAAGCTAAACGAAGTCCGCTTCGACAAACGCTGATTCTACAGCGGATCTTCGCCTCCATATTCAGAAGTTCATCTTAAGGGAAGTTGTTATTATTTTATTTCTCTTTTATCATTATAAACGGTAGTGAAATCGCCTCGTGTTGGCGACTAGGTCTGGGGTAGACTTAGGGGGTAATTCGCCTTGTGTTGGCGACTAGGTCTAGGGTATAGATCTAGGGGGTGCTCGAAGCCTTTCTGGGGATAGATTAGCTAGAGCGGCTTGAGGCCGTATCTGGGGAGAGATCGGCTAAAGCCAACCGGTTCGTGGGGATACGAGTCGGTATAGAAAACGAAAAAGAACTATAATTAATAGCCTCGATTTCTAGCGTCATAGAAATCCATTTTTGTAATCAATTTTATTAATAGTAATCATGTCTCTATTTTTGAAATAAAATTGATTTTGTTCTTCATTCATCTAAATTGTTTATTATCCTCTTTTTCATCATAAATCAATTTAGATCGATATTCAAAAATATTACTTTAGTCTTGCAATAATTCAAAGTTTTCTAAATATTTACTTAAGTTTTTGAAAACCCTTATTCACCCCCCCCCCCCCCCCTAAGGGCGCCGACCGATCCAACAAGTGGTATCAGAGCGGTTTTATTCCAATCGGCTTAACAACCGGGAATAATGGCGTCTCATGATCTCGCTTCTACTAGTGGGGGAGACTTTTGTGAAGAGGAAAAATCACTTGCACCACCTTTATTTGAAGGAACAAATTATAAAGGATGGAAAAATTTAATGGAAAAATTTATTAAAACTTTAGATATCGAAGTATGAAACTTAACAATTATAAGACGTGTGGATGAATCAAATAAAAAGGAACTTCATTTAGATGCAAAAGCTAAACATTATCTATTTTGTGGTCTCTCAAATGAAGTTTTCAAATTTGTGTATTGCTTTTCTAGTGCTTATAAAGTATGGAAATTTCTTACAGAAATGTATGATCTTCCTCTCGTAGGTATGGAACAAACACAGGAGGAAAAGAACGTACAAGCATCCATTATCATTCAAGAAGATCTCTCTCGAAGCGAAGCCATGGAGAATATTGAAATAGAAAAGGAGAACAATACACCAAGAGAAAAAGAAGAAGAAATCTTACTTTTGGAAGAGTAATGCCAAGAAGAAGACAAAGGAACAATATGTTCAAATCCTCCCTCATCCAAAAGCAATGTAAGGAAATCAAATTCTATCTTTTGTACTTCTATCTCTTCATTACAATTGTTACAAAATACTAGGCGCAAAATTGAGAAATTAAAGAATGCTAATAAACTATTGCGCTTAGAAAATAAAAATTTAAAAGCAAAAGTTAAAGTAATATCAAAATCTGATTTATCTAGCTTTACTCATGTCACTTCAATTGAAAATACAAAACCTTGTCTTGATTGTAATGATATTAAAGAAAAATTTAAGGAACTTAAAAAAGAAATTATTTTTATAAGAGAACAAAATGAAAAATTATGTTTAGAAAATTCATCTTTAAAAATTAATTGTGCCAAGTGTAAGGACTATGAAATTGAAATAAAAGAGATGGATGAAACATTTAATGAGTATAGGGATAAATATGAAAAATATATTGACTCAATTGCTACCACTCTCAAAAATAGCACAATAAATTATAATAAAGCTAGACATAATTTAAAAATCAAGAATGATGAACTAAAATAAAAAATCAACTTGCTTAAGGAAATCATTAAGAAAAACGCTCAAAACATTCATTCACAATCTCAAGGTATATCTAAAAGCAAGTTGAATATAATTTCTCAAAATGTTGATAAATCCAACAATGGAAATAAAGAATATCAAATGCTTGAAAATAAAATTCCAAATCATTATCCTTTACAAAATAATCACTCTCCCAACATAAATTTAAAGATAAACAAATTTCTTATAAAGAATGTTTTGCAAAATCGTCATGGAAATTTGATAAATAAGAATAATATTAAACCAATGTTTGAATGACGGCCAAAAGTTAAAGATGAAACACAAAATCAAATCAAAAGGGCTCATTCAATCACATCTCCCCAAAAGAAAACACGATGTATTTGGGTACCCAAAGGAACCGTCACTCCCGGTCCTCTTTGGATACCTAAATCTCTTATTCATTAGTATCTCATCATTTGCATGAAGTAGAAATCAATTAAAATGAAATACACAAATTTCTACTTCATGATGTGCTTTAATGTCTTTTCTATCTTTTTCTTTTTGTGTTCCTTTTAAACTATCATGTCATGGTCATCCTATACAATATTGAAAATATGATTTTATCTCTTAAAAGCTTAATATGGTTTTATAAAACAAATCGATCAAAATTCAAAATCATATTTTGATGACCTATCTTTTATTATTATATTCATTGCTTCTAAATATCTTATATTATCCATATGAATCAAATTCTGAATTTGCTATGAGATATTTATCTAAATTAAAAAGAAAAACACATAAGACATATTGAAAGATTAATTGTCATAAATATTGATGTCATACGCACCAACATGATCTATTGATATCTTTTGCTAAAACTTTCTAAAATCATAATTCATATCAAGAATCATCTATCACATTTTATATAATGACAATTGGTATTATAATTACTTACTATGGTTGGTATATTATGTGTGTATTGTGATTTATTTCTAGTTTAGACCTTTGAATCATTTTGATATCAAATCAAATAGAATTGTCACTCCATTCTAGGTCTCTAAGTTGAAACACAATCAAAACTTGGTGTAACATTAATCTCAAATTTATCATTTTAACATTGTCACCTAAAAAATATTTGTGTCTATGTTAGGCTTTATTTGGTTACCAAGATATACAGGCTGGGTATTCTCATCGAGGGCTTATCCATAGTATGATTGTGCATGAACATTATTGTTAATCTCTAAAATCATGCATATTTGATTTGTTCAAACATGATATCTTGGGTTTTCATTTCCTATTTTTTTTCAAGTTATAAGCACAAGTCTTTAGAAAAGTCAAAATGAAAACATAAGTAAATATATCTCATGCAATGATTATTTTGTCAAGTATATAAGAAATCGCTAACGTTTCATGCAATTTGGATCATCCAAAACATCTCCTAAAAATATGCAACTTCAGCATGGAACTACTATTGGGACACCTAATCAAGTTCAAGCATCAAAATTTTCAAAACCCTAAAAAATCACTTACTATTTCCCGCGCTAGCGCTAGCGCCGGTGCTAGCGTCAAGGTTCATTTTTCTATAATTTTAAAATTTTGAAAAATCCCTAAAAATATACTAATCTATATGTACTATTTAGTTTTGCACTTTGGATTTTATTTTATTTTTGAAAAATCAAATACAAGAATATAAAATCCAAATTACAAAAAAATATGTTCTGTTTTTTTTGTCATTTATTTAAATTCTATTTCCTAAAGCAAAAATCAAATACAAAAATATAAAACAAAAAAAAATTATCAAAAATCAGTTTCTGAACTTAACTTCTCTATGTATCTTGCGAAAGGGTGATTTGGGCTATCATCCCATCATATCACCTAGTACCGGGCGAACCTCTCGCAAGGTAGCCCTCGGGAAGTCCAAGATCAATTTTATGAGTTCAAACTTTAAATGAAAATTACTCTTTAAAAATATCAAAAAAATTGTATGAACTTCATTGAAAATCAAGCATGATTTAATCTATTATTTAGAACTTCTATAATGTTGCAATTTATCTTTTCAAACTACTTTGAACATTGCCTTCATCATGCTTTGATACATCTATTAATATGTGCATAATTTATATTGAAAAAGTTGTGTAGAACTATGCGTAGCATGCCTCTAAGTATGAGTAATGTTTTATGGTTGATAATGATCGCAATTCACTCACTTATTTTGGCATTGTCTACTTATGTGTTTAATCTAAGAATGTTTGTGTATGTTTTGTAATAGTACAATGAATTAAAATTGCACAAGTATCTTACCTACACAACCTTTATTTGCACTTTTAAAAGTTAAGAAAAGTGGTTATCTTTTTCATAAACTATATTGGTTTGCAAAACAAGTGTATTCGGAGAACTTTGTACAAAACAAAATCATAAAATAAAGTGACAAAGATAACTCCACCAAGCACTACTTGAACCTCCTGATAAGTCTTAATAAGCGTTGTGAGGTTGAGCACCTTGGAAAGAATAATAAAGTATCTTGTGCAAACCATATCTTTCTTTCAAAATAAAAACCACTTATTCTTAAGTACACCGGATCACAATAAAAATCAATCTTGAAGAATAAAACTATGTGATCCCCCAAGCACTACTTTGCACCCTGATAAGTCTTGATGAGCATTGTGTGTGCAGAGCACCTTGGTAGTTGTACATTTTTCTTTGTGCATTGAAGTGAGTAGAAGTAAAATTATTTGTGTTTTATTGTGCTCTTTACTTTACATATTACTTATATTTTTGATTAAAACATTTGTTTACTCTATTCAAAATACACTTTTATGCACATCATTATCTTCCATAACACTTCTTCTCATGAGTATTGGATCCTAATGCTAATTCTATACTACTCTGTATTTATGAAATGCACTAGATAACCTAGCATGCTTTCTACAATGTTTGGTATGTTTTGAAATTGTGAATTAAAGTAACATTGTAGTAATCTCTTTTTGATAAGATTATTTCATGTTTGGTTACTGTATTGTCAAAACAAAAATTTTAAATGCAAAATGATTTACAAAAAACATCTTCTTTTTGAAATTGAACTCATATATCTTTTTATGAACCATCATTGATTACCATAAGATGTTTTTTTTTGTACTTCTATATGTCTTCCGCATCATAACCATATAATTGTTTTACCTTGCACTTTAATACTTATTTAAAATCTTTCATCTTGTGTGCATCATCACTTGAATCTTCAAATTCCTTTCTTGCAACAAGTGGTAGACTTGCTTGGTAAACTTTATATTGGTTGAATTTTTTTCCTATAACTCTGATCTATTTCTATTCTAAACACTCTTCCAACAAGTGAAATATTGCTTATAAAACATCTCTTTTTAACTTAAACTCTTATTTAGTATTATGATGTTTCTTTTTCGAAATCTTCCGCAATACTCAAACTCTGATTCATTCATGAATTTCAATATAGCTATGTGAGTTTTATTTCAAAAATTCAAATAAAAATATAAACCCATATGCTATGATATTTCCCATTAGATTTAAATGCTTAATGTTTCCAATAATTGTTATCCATGACTTCATTTCTCACCATAGCGGGGGCGTAGGGTTGTAGACATTAGATAACCTTATCTCTAGTCATGTCTTGTCCTTAACCGGGGAGGGTTCCAGTGGGGCCTTGCGAGGCACTGGGGGGAAAGAGTGTTAGGTTAAGTTTTTTGTCTAGTGTTTGCATATGGGATTAACACCCCAACCTACGGCATGTTTGCAGCTCCTCATGCCCATCCGTCACTTAGTACGGGGCTAGGGTGTTGACATATTGTCTGGGTAGATTGGTTACTTGGAAATCATGATTTTTTTTGGCTTAAAACTCTTATTTAAAGGGAAAATCATTATTTTTTGCTAATCTCTGATTTATAAAAGGGGGAGAACTACAAACAAAAGGGATAAAATAAGTCATAACTCTGATCATTTTCAATGAAAGACAAGTCTAAAACTCCTTATCATTTACTTAAAAAGCTCGATCATGCCTTCTCTTTTATTTACACATTTTTAGTGCTTTGTTTCCCTACCCACTTTTGCTAATAACAAAGGGGGAGAACTAACATGATAAAATGCAAAAGGGGAGAACTAACAATGATAAATGTAACCCGCTATCATAAACCCAACATGACAAATTCAGTTGATAGCATACATATTAAGGGAGCATTCACATAGGGGGAGCATATATTTAGGGGGAGCAATTCTAAATGCTAAAATCAATAATCATCCTAAAGTCATCACTCTCACACACACACAAGTATAGTCTCATCATGCTTATTTATTAATGCTTTGATTTATCATTAATGGATTTGTTATTATCAAAATGGGGAGTTTGTTGGAACACAGTCTTCCGCATCTCCTAGGTTTGAGAATAACAAATCCTATGTGTATTTGATCTTGTGTGTTTAAGTGTGCAGGTTAGCATAGTCCACATGACTCAAGGAGTACTCATGATGTCTGCCCCCAAAATTGAGGCCAAAATTCGAAGAGGCTCACTAGCGCCGGCGGTAGCGATAGCGCCCGGCGCTAGCGTTGATCTGCGCGATTTCGGCATCGTTTTTAGAAGGATCTAGCGCCCGGCGTTAGCTACTAGCGCTGGCGGTAGCATTGCGCACAAGAGGCATGGATAAATATGTTGCCTCGGATTGAAGATCGCACCACGCAAAATGTTACTTAATCTGGGATAGCGCCGGCGGTAGCTACTAGCGCTGGCGGTAGCATGACGCATAAGAGGCATAGAGCAAAATGTTGCCTCGGATTGAAGATCCTGCCGGGCAAATTGTTTCTTAATCCGGGCTAGCGCCGGCGGTAGCGCTAGCGCCGGCGGTAGCGCTAGCGCCGGCGGTAGCGCTTGGGCTATAAAAGGACCCCCTCTCCTCTTGTTTTCGTACACCAATTGCATACACCTCAGAGAGAGAGTACTAGAATTCTAGAGGCCTATCTTGGCCGAAATTTGAGGTCCCGGCGAAGCTCTGCCAACTTCTGAAGGAGGATTCCATCACGCCGAAGCTAAACGAAGTCCGCTTCGACAAACGCTGATTCTACAGCGGATCTTCGCCTCCATATTCAGAAGTTCATCTTAAGGGAAGTTGTTATTATTTTATTTCTCTTTTATCATTGTAAACGGTAGTGAAACCGCCTCGTGTTGGCGACTAGGTCTGGGGTAGACTTAGGGGGTAATTCGCCTTGTGTTGGCGACTAGGTCTAGGGTATAGATCTAGGGGGTGCTCGAAGCCTTTCTGGGGATAGATTGGCTAGAGCGGCTTGAGGTCGTATCTGGGGAGAGATCGGCTAAAACCAACCGGTTCGTGGGGATACGAGTCGGTATAGAAAATGAAAAAGAACTATAATTATTCGCCTCGATTTCTAGCGTCATAGAAATCCATTTTTGTAATCAATTTTATTAATAGTAATCATGTCTCTATTTTTGTAATAAAATTGATTTTGTTCTTCATTCATCTAAATTGTTTATTATCCTCTTTTTCATCATAAATCAATTTAGATCGCTATTCAAAAATATTACTTTAGTCTTGCAATAATTCAAAGTTTTCTAAATATTTACTTAAGTTTTTGAAAACCCTTATTCACCCCCCCCCCCCTCTAAGGGCGCCGACCGATCCAACACCAATGCCACCAGCACCTCCGTTGAGGTGGTGGCCGGCGATAGGGGTGGTTGACCGGCCGGAGGTGGTCGGATCGTGATTTTTGAGGAGGGAAAAAGAGTACGTTCCACACCCTTTCGGAAGCACAATCCGGGCTCTTTTGAGCACAGATCAAGCCCCTAATTTTGAAAAGATTAGCACCAATGGAGGAGAGGAGGATCGGACCTGAGTAGGGGCTTGGTTGCGCGAATTCCGGCGAGTCGCCATTGATGGTGCTGGAGCTTTCGGTGCCATGCCGATCTAGGAATTCTCTGCACGATTCTCACTGGAAAATTGGGAAAAGTCTTCCTCCCTGAGCACTGAAGGAAATGGGAAGGGTTTCAATCGGCTAGGATGGCTTTATTTCTAAAAGCCATTAATGGCCATTAAGCTAAATTTCGGTTACTCTAAAAATTCCCTTAATCAGCCCCCTTGGCCATAGAAAACTCCAGAAAAACAATTGTAACTGAAGGGGGGAATGAATGCACATCTATTGGGAGGGAAATGAAGGATCAATTGCATTTAATTTCATGAATGCTCTCTTTCTCTCTCTCCGATTTGGGGAAAAACTCCAATTTCTCTCTCTCCTACTCAGCAATTACAAAAATTAAGAGGAAAAATCCTGAAATCAGCAGGCCCACTAGATGATGGATCTCTTAATTGGGCCTAGCCCAAATGGATTTGGCTAGATTAGGTTATATTTGGGGTAATTTGACATAAATTAGGCTTAAGGGTAAATTGGTCAAATTGCAAGTCTCATGATGGAGCTTTTTGGTCCATTAGGTTCCTAGTAACCCTATTAGGGTAGGGGTAAGGTCAATTTGGCATGGTGGAGGCTAATTGACCCTAATTGAGTTAGTTTGACCAATTCAGCGTTAAAGTTAACTTTGGTCTAATTGGCCTCTTAATTTGGCTCCAATGAGTTCTTGGTGCTCCAAGAGGACCCTTAATGGGTTAGGGATGCTATGGTGGGGTCAAGGTTCAAGGTGGGGCCCCTAAAATCCAACCCTAAGCTTGATATCTGAAAATTGCTATTTGCAGACCACTTAGGTTTTCTTCTTCTCTCCTAAGTTCACAAGGACTTGGGCTCTTCCTATGGTTTTGTCATGACCTAGTCATGACAAAACCAACTTAGGGGTCTAGTTGTTTGGGGGATGTTACACATCTAGCCAGAGGGCCCGAGATGGTCTTGCGATATAGCTCCCCGTCTTGTAATAAGTAGTACGCCGTCTTGTATCGAAACTTCCTTTGGTCACCTTCTGCTGGGAGCTGTCCGGATCTTAGGAAGGATCCATCCACGAAGGACGTCGGTCGATCTCCATCATCTCCCCTTCTTGAATGGATGGTTGGAATAGCTTCGTGATGGTCCCTCCTGCTCTTGGCCCGTACTTGGCCAGACGGTCCGCTGCTGAGTTCTTCTCTCTTGGGACATGCTCAACGAAGAAGGACTGGAAACTTCCTACCAATCCCTTCACCTTGACCAGATATTTCTGCAGGATGGTGTCGCATACTTCGAACTCTCCCCGGATCTGTGACGCGACCACCATTGAATCCGTGAAGGCCCTGATGTCTTGAATCCTCAACTCTCTTGCGAGACGCAAGCCTGCCACTATGGCTTCGTACTCGGCTTGATTGTTCGTGACGGGTGTACAACCCGTATTCGCCGAGTGGGTCCCTCAAGCCAAATGGCGAGACCTGGGTCAGCCCGATCATTCGCCTCGGCTAGGAGGTGGAAGTACCCCCGGTTTGGTGGGGGTAAGGTGCGGAAGAGAAGGGGTTAGGCGAGTGGTGCTCTCACGGACCACTCGCCCGGAAGCGTGGGCATTCGCCCAGCTAGGCGGGTGCCCAGCGAGTGGTGCCCTCACGGACCACTCGCCCAGGATGATTTGAGGGGGAAATGACCCTAATACCCCTGGTGGGATGCAAATAGCCCTTCGGAACAGCGGAGTTAGGCTGTTAGCAGACCAATTTGGGGTGATGTTAGTAAAATTAAAAGGCGGATTCATGTTATTTGCAGACCAGCCTAGGAA
This sequence comes from Dactylorhiza incarnata, assembly GCA_033032865.1. Lineage (NCBI taxonomy): Eukaryota > Viridiplantae > Streptophyta > Magnoliopsida > Asparagales > Orchidaceae > Dactylorhiza > Dactylorhiza incarnata. Next base: position 222,021 of record JAWHQI010000314.1, on the reverse strand, counting down.
AATCTATAAATAGACCCTTAAGGGCACCTTGGAGGAGATCCAATTTTAGAGAATCCTCTCCTCCAGGCTAGTTTTGGGTCGGCTGCTAGTGCCCTCCAAGGTGCCCGGTTGAGCTCTGGTTTGGGAGGGGAAGCTCTCTAAGATCTTTCGGGTGTGTGGCGGGACCTCCTCGCTTCAGCCTTGGGTCTATTCATATTCTCACATCCACCGTCCAGAGAGTCTAGTGAGGGAGAAGTAAGCATCGGCTACACCCCCAGTGGGTCCGAACTCGAGAGACCTGTTGAAGGTTTCAACATTTTTGGTGCGGTGAGCGTGGACCGTAGCCGGTGAAGGAAAATCTTGAATTAGGTTCGATGACAGGAGATGGGGGGAATGGTTCTAACTCAGGTCACTCGCAGCCACCCGCGACAGGAGAGTGGCTGGAGATGTTTGAGAGGTTCAAGCGAGAAGTCCTGTAGACAGTTCTCGCAGCAAGGAGCGAGTCCGAGACCCCAGCAGTCCCCGTGGTTCCACCCCTGCAGATCGGCGAGAACGCACCGGGGCAGCGGCCGGGGAAGGAGGTGCCAGCAGAAGGAAGTGCGTGAGATCTTCCGGGGCGGCAGCTGTTCAGCAGTCCGGCGAGTGCTGAGGTGTGCGAGTTGGGTCCACGCGAGAAGACCATTCGCCGAGCAGGGGAAGGGAGCCCCTTTTGCGAGATGATCCTCTCGGCCCCAGTGCCAGAGGGGTTTCATGGGCCGAAGATGTCCTACTACACCGGCAAGGAGGATCCAGTCGTGCACCTGCAGTGGTTTGAGGACATGACATCAATCCTTCCCATGTCGGATGCTTTTCAATGCCGACTCTTCGCAACCACCCTGAAGGAGAAAGCAAGGGACTGGTTCCACCAGCTTTCCGCGGGTTCCATCTACACGTTTGATGATCTGCGCCGAGGCTTTCGGCTGCGCTTCTCGACGTCAAAAAAGAGGAAGAAGGATGCGGAGGCTCTCTTCAAGATCAGGCAGAGGGAGGGAGAGTCCCTGGCACATTACGTGGATAGGTTCCAGGAGGAGATACACCTCGTGCAGGACGTGCCGGGGTTCGCCCTCCAGATGGCGTTCATCGTAGGGTTGCGAGATGGGTTCTTCAAGATGGACCTGAAAATAAGGCCTCCTTCATCCTTTGAGGAATTGATGGAGCGAGCAGCAGAAGAGATTGAAGGGGAGGCGGCCAACCCAGAGTTCTACAGGAGGTTGGCAAAAATGAGCGAGCCCGAGGTGAGGCAGCAAGAAGGAAGAAGGCGAGATGAACCCAGGGGTCAAGGGTTCGAAAGACCGCCTCGGAATTGGAGGAATCAGGAGCCCAACAACAGGTTGGGCTGGAGGCACCAGGAAGGACCGACGAGAGGTCAGGAAGAGGGGTACCAAGGAAGAGAAGCGGGAGGAATGAATCCGGGGTGGAGGCCGGGTCCCAGATGCCCTCACCCCCAAGGGAACAAGCTATGGCGGTAGGCCGAGGCAGAGGAGGCAGAGGAGCAAGAGGAGGAAGAGGAAGAGCAGGAAGAGGGGGCAGGGTGGCGTTGCCTTATTGTGACTTTCACCAGGAAGAAGGTCACGCGACCGCCACCTGACCAGAATTCTTGGAGATGAGAGAGAGAGGTCATCCACGGCGGCAGCAGGCCAGGATCGAGGAAATGCTCCCGGAGGCGGAAGAAGACCGATGCGAGGACAGGGCGGATACAGGAACCAGGGGTGGAATCGGGGTGATTCATGGAGGGGTTGGGATAGAGGCCTCTCGCAAGAGGAGCTTCCAGGCGATGTTCCGTAGGGACGTCGCGTCGACTTCCCAGACCCCACCCCCCTCGGAGAAGCTCACCTTCTCCTCGGAAGACATGCCAGATTATGAGGATCCGTTCTGCGACGCTCTGGTGATTCAGACGGCGATTGAAAATTTCACGGTCTCCCGGATCCTGGTGGATAACGGGAGCTCGGTGAATGTGATCTTCAAGAAGGCCTTCGACACAATGGAGGTGGAAAAGAAGAGGGTGTAGGCCTCCGATGGACTGCTGTTTGGTTTCTCAGGAGAGCGGAAGGAGGTCGAGGGAGGTGTTGGTCTCCAGGTGACGCTAGGAGGAGTCCCAAGAAACTGCCGGTTCGTCATTGTGGACGCTCCGAGCAGCTATAACGCCATTTTCGGACGCCCCCTCATCAGCGCCTTTCGGTGCATGCCTCATCGTACCATCAGTGCTTAAAGCTCCATAGTGGAGGAGTCCAAGTCCGCATCCGAGGAGATGCTAAGGTGGCGAGGCAGTGCTATGTGATTGCCGTCAACACCATCTCTTGGATGGAGGATGCTAAGAAGATGGATGAGGAGATGGCGAGGCCGGAGGGGCCAGGAGAAGAAGTAGAGAAGAGAGAGGTAGGGGGAGAGGGCGATGCCCGAGAGGAGAATATGGAGGATGCTCGTGAGGAGCAGGAGGTCGAGTTGATGGAGGTCGCTCAGGAGGAGCAGGAGGTCGAGCCGGTGGAGGCGGAAGGAGTCGCAGAGGAAGAGGCCCGGGTAGAAGGGCAAAAAGCAAAGGGCCAATGGGAAGATCCAGCCCGGCTCGAGGCGGCAGAAGAGGTGGTGGAGATGGAGGTCCTCACCCAGGAGGGGAGGGTGAAAGAGGTGCGGATCAGCGGGGGTCTCGGCCCGGAGGACAGGGTGAGGATGTTGGAGTGCATCCAGAAGAACGTGGATGTCTTCGCATGGAGCGCAGCTGATATGCCAGGCATCGAGGCGGACGTGGCTTGCCATCGTCTCAACCTCGATCCAGAAGCCCGTCCCATCCGGCAGAAGAGAAGGACCTTCGCCAGCAAGCTCGAAGGACCAATCCGCGAGAAGGTGGCCAAACTCCTCGAAGCAGGTTTTGTATCGGAGATCCAGTACCCAGGCTGGGTCTCCAACGTCGTAATGGTAAAAAAGACTGATGGCCGCTGGCGTATGTGTGTAGATTTTTCATTGCTAAATAAGGCCTGCCCTAAGGATTGTTATCCCTTGCCTCGGATCGACGCGCTGGTTGACTCAGCGTCGGTTTTTCTGTGATGAGTTTGTTGGATGCTTTTTCAGGTTATCACCAGATCAGGATGCACCCCGCGGACGTCAAAGACGTCTCGTTCATCACCAGGGAGGGATGCTACTGCTATAAGATGATGCCCTTCGGGCTGAAAAATGCAGGAGCAACCTACCAGAAGATGATGGACCGGATATTCCGGAAGCAAAGGGGAAGGAACCTGGAGGTCTACGTGGATGACCTTATGGTGAAAAGCAAGTGCGTGAACTCTCACATCCAGGACCTCGAGGAGACCTTCGTGATAACTTCTTGAAAAGAAGTTATTAACTCCCTTATTTTAATAAATATTGAGAAAATATACGAAATATAACGATGAATTCACTAATATATTTCATATCTGTAATTGTGGACAGTTTATCGGCAAACGAGCAGCATATTTGTGCAAGAGTGCGGAAAAAATCCATGAAAGAACGGATAAATTTAAGCTGGAGTTATATTGCTGGAAAGAATGGAGCAGTTTGGTCATAACCGGGTTGTAACATAGCGGTTTAAATTGAATTTGCTGAACCAAAAGTACAACATTTTCAAAATACTAAAAAGTAGGCATGCGGTTTACTTGTTGAAAGGACACATCTTTTCAGCCTTTTGGACTGTAACGTGGCAAATAAAAGAAGACTTCGGCAGTTTCAAAGAGAGAGAGACGAGTGCTTTTAGAGAGAGACGAGTGCTTTTAGAGAGAGAAAAAGAAAAGAAGGTTTGGAGAAGAAGAAAGAGACGACACATTTGGTGGATTTGGCAACGAAAAGGACAAATTCTTGCGCTTAAATTTAAACTCTGAACAATGTCTTGTAAGATCTTTTCAATTTTGTTTGTCATTTCAAGGATCATGAACTAATTCTTCGTATCTTGTATGTCGTGAGTACTAGTTTTTGTTGTGATGTTTAATTTATAATTTTTCCGTAAGATTTCTTGGTTTCCTATCTTTATCAATGTTATGATTTATTGCGAGAGATTTGAATCATGTTTATCTTCAATATTTCGTGGTGAGATTCGAGAGAGGAATCACGATTGATTTAAGATAAATACTTAATTTTATGCGGCGAGATTCGAGAGATGAGTCACATGAATATCTAATTTAAATCTTTACCTTTATACTACGCCGCGAGATTCGAGAGAGGAGCGGTGTGTTTACATCATAAATTTTGATATAATAAAAGAGAGAGGAAGAGATTTCATCACCTTAATTATTAGCAAAAGCGATTTGAGCAATTTAATTTACCTAGCATTTTTCTAAGTTAGAGATAACTAGCGAAATCTAGGTTATGGGAATTCATAGATCGAGAGATTATGATTCCTAGTTTTTAATCGAGCAAGATAGTGAAACAAATATAATGCATCAGTATATTTAGCAAATATCACAACAAATCTAGGAAAGCGATGTACAAGATTCCTTTCTCTAAAAGTTGATAAAATAAAAATAATAATTTAAGTACTTTTAGCATTTTAAAAATTAGTTTTAAATATTCTGCAAATTAGTTTCGTCCAACCAATCGAATTATTTAACTTGGATTTAAGGAAAAGAGTAAACTAATATTCATAAGCGTTAGAGTGTTCATTTCTCCGAGGGAACGATCTTAACTCACTATTATATTACTTGAGCCGGCACGTATACTTGCGTATATACACTAAAGGCGTATCAAGTTTTTGGCGCCGTTGCCGGGGAAGCGGCTATCTAACGGTTTATTTCTTACGATATTAGTGAGCTCTTAGTAATTAGAGACCAAGTCGTTATTTTATTTCACTTTAAACTTTTGTCTAGTGTATGTCCCGATTGCGTAACATTGAAATATTACCTTTGAATCTAGAAATCGAACGTACTTGTAGACGGAATAAACAAACTGTTAGAGCAAGCACTATTATTCATCAAGAGATGGATGATAATCAGCACGGAAATGAAAATGATCATGGGGGTCAGGTGGATCCTAATGGTCAAGTCGAACACAATGGTCATAATATTCAAAATGCTGCACCATGAATGACTTGTCGAGACTATAACGCACCGTTAAGAGGAGGTTTGCAATTTAGTATAGCGCGACCTACAATCGCCGCTAATAATTTTAAAATGGACTCTACCACAATGCAATTAGTACAACATAACAAGTTTGGGGGTCTAAATCATGAAAATGCAAACGCTCATTTAAGAACATTTTTAGAAATTTGTGATATGTACAAGGTAAATGGGGCTTCAGATGAAGCTATTCAATTGAGATTATTCCCATTTTCTTTGGAGGGAAGAGCTAAAGACTGGCTTGATTCTCTACCACCTGGTTCCATCACTACGTGGGATCAATTGGAAGAGAAATTTCTGAATAAATATTTTCCCCCTTCTAAAACAGCTAAGTTAGTTAGGGACATCACCACTTTCGTCCAAAATCATGGCGAAACACTTTATGAAGCGTGGGAAAGGTTTAAGGAGATGCTTAGGAAGTGTCCGCATCACGGGTTGGCCCAACACCAACAAGTAACCACTTTTTATAACGGTTTACAAACCACTACGATGATCCTAGTTGACGGAGCTGCGGGAGGGTCTTTATTAAAGAAATATCCAGAAGATGCTATGGAAATTTTAGAAGATCTTACTTCTAACAATTACCAAGCATTCGAAAGGCAATGTAATAACCAACCAGCCGGTATTCATCAAGTAGATCAATTCACTTCATTAGCAGCCCAAATGGCCACTCAATTTAATTTAATAAATAAGAGGTTAGATTCTCTATCTACCCCTTCTACAAGTGTGCCAATGACAGTGGAACAATTAAACCATGTAACTGAAGAAGTACATTATCTAGGAGGCCAACAAAGGCAAGGACTTTCAAATTTCGGAAATCATTATAATCCAGATTGGCGAAATCATCCTAATTTTTCTTGGAAAAATTCACAAAATGCAATTCAACCACCAGATTTTAATCAAAACATTAATCCTATACCAACCCAAATGCTTAATCAACAAACCAATAATAGGAAATTGATTGATGAGTATATTATAGGTTTGTTTCAAAAGAATGACTCTAGGATGGGTGGTATTGAGTCTTCACTCCGATCTTTAGAATCCACAATTGGCCAATTGGCCAATGCTTTAAGTCAAAGAACAATAGGATCGCTATCATCTGACACCACACTTAATCCAACAAGAGAAGAACCAAATAATCATTGTAAAGCTATTGCATTAAGAAGTGGGGTAGAGATCTCAAGTGGAGATGGATTGCTAGAGAAGTTAAGGGAGGAAGAGGCAAGAGAAAATACAATTATGAGAGAAAAATCTATAGAAGTTAAGGAGCCGGAGGAAGTGGAAGTAGATCCACAAAATAATAAAAAGAAAGAAATCATTTACCCTCTTCCACCTTTTCCATCTAGATTAAATAAAACAAAACTTGACAAACAATTTCAAAAATTTATGGAAATTTTTAAGAAGCTTACAATTAATATTTCATTTGCCGAGGCATTAGAGCAAATGCTTAGTTATGTCAAGTTTATGAAAGATATTTTATCGAAGAAAAGAAAATTTCTAGATAAAGAAATAGTTGCATTAACGGAGGAGTGTAGTGCGATTTTGCAAAAGAAATTGCCTCAAAAACTTAAAGACCCCGGTAGTTTTACCATACCTTGTTCCATAGGAGTAAAATTTGTCGGGAGAGCATTATGTGATTTAGGTGCAAGCATTAATTTAATGTCCTTATCTATATATACAAAGTTAGGTCTAGGAGAGATAACTCCAACAACTCTCACTCTCTAATTAGCCGATAGGACTTTAGCATTCCCTAAGGGAATAGTTGAAGATGTCTTGGTTAAGGTGGAGAAATTTATTTTTCCGACCGATTTTGTAGTGTTGGACATGGAAGAGGATAAGGATGTACCCATAATCTTAGGGCGGCCATTTTTAGCAATCAGGAGAACTTTAATTGACGTACAAAAAGGAGAGTTAACAATGCGAGTTAATGAAGAGGAAGTAACATTCAATATTCTAAAAGCTATGACATTTCCAAATGAAAAAGAAGATTGTTACTCTATTGAAGAAGTGGAGATAAAAAATCAATTAATTAGGGGTAATGAAGATGACCTAGAACAAAGACTTCTCACAATTTTGACAAATGAAGAGTGGGATGATGATTTAGAATTGGATGAATGCGTTAAAGTTTTAGAATCCCATTATAAATTGCCTATCTTTAGGAATTTTGAATCTATAACTAGGTCAAGTGAACCAAAAATTATGAAACCCTCAATTATTGAACCTCCAACTTTAGATTTGAAACCTCTTCCGGAACATCTTAAATATGCTTTCCTTGGAGAAGAAAATACTCTTCCGGTAATAATTGATGCATCATTAAAATTTGAAGATGAAGAAAAACTACTTCTTGTTTTGAAAGAATTTAAAAAGGTCATGGGATGGGCTATAGCAGACATTAGTGGCATTAGCCCCTCGATTTGTATGCATAAAATCATATTAGAAGATGAAGCTAAAGGGTCAATTGAACATCAACGTAGGCTTAGTCCACCTATGAAAGAAGTAGTTATGAAAGAGATAATAAAATGGTTAGATGCAGGCATTATTTACCCTATTTCGGATAGCAAGTGGGTAAGTCCGGTACAATGTGTACCGAAGAAAGGAGGAATTACGGTGGTAAAAAATGATAACAACGAGTTGATACCAACTAGGACGGTTACCGGTTGGAGAATATGTATGGTTTATAGGAAACTAAATAAATCAACTCGGAAGGATCACTTCCCATTACCTTTTATTGATCAAGTACTTGACAAGTTGGCAGGCAATGATTATTTTTGTTTCTTGGACGGGTATTTCGGCTATAATCAGATTATGGTTGCTCCGGAAGACCAAGAAAAGACCACATTTACATGTCCTTATGGTACGTTTGCATTTCGCAAAATGCCATTTGGATTATGTAACGCACCCGCCATTTTTCAAAGGTGTATGATATCTATTTTTACTGATTTAATGGATGACGGTATAGAGGTGTTTATGGATGATTTCTCAGTGTTTGGGAAGTCCTTCGACTGCTGTTTAGAAGTCCTTAGGAAAGTATTAACAAGATGTATTGAGACAAATTTAGTGCTAAATTGGGAAAAGTGTCATTTCATGGTGAGAGGGGGAATTGTCTTAGGCCATAAAGTATCACGCAAGGGTTTGGAGGTAGATCGGGCTAAAATATAAGTTATTGAAAAGCTTCCTCCCCCTAAGAATGTCAAGGGCATTCGTAGCTTTTTGGGCCATGCTGGGTTCTATAGAAGGTTTATTAAAGATTTCTCTAAAATATCAAAACCTTTATGTAACTTGTTAGAAAAAGACACTCCCTTCTTATTTGATGATCATTGTTTGCATGCTTTTGACACATTAAAGCACAAGTTAGTTTCTTCACCTATTGTCACAACACCGGATTGGTCGTCACCTTTTGTTCTTATGTGTGATGCTAGTGATTATGTCGTAGGAGTTGTCTTAGGACAAATCCATGATAGAAATTTTCATACTATATATTATGCTAGCAAAACACTTATTGATGCACAAATAAACTACACCACAACCGAGAAGGAACTCTTAGCCGTAATGTTTGCATTTGATAAGTTCCGTTCGTATTTAATAAATTCTAAAGTGATAGTTTATACGGATCACTCGGCGATCCGATACCTTTTGGAGAAGAAGGACGCCAAACCTAGACTAATTAGAAGGGTGCTCTTACTTCAGGAATTTGATATTGAAATCAAAGACCGAAAAGGGCGGAAAATCAAATAGCCGATCATTTGTCAAGATTAGAACAAAGTGATGAGAGGAATCAACAAGTAGGGATAAGAGAAAATTTCCCGGACGAACAGATATTAGCTGTCTCTGTGGGTAGTAATACCATGGTATGCTGATTATGTGAATTACATAGTTAGTAATATAGTACACCCGGATATGGACTATCAACAAAGGAAAAGGTTCCTCCAGCAGGTGAAATATTACCTGTGGGATGAGCCATACTTATATAAAATCTGTTCGGATCAAATTATCCGGAGATGTGTTGCTGAAGTAGAGGTTCTTAGTATCATAGAAAAGTGTCATTCATCACCTTATGGATGACATTTTAAGGGAGACCGAACCACGACAAAAGTTTTGGAGTCGGGTTTTTATTGGCCCACCTTATTTAAGGATGTGCATTTATTTGTGAAGAGTTGTGATAAATGTCAAAGAACAGGAAACCTGAGTCGTAAAGCGAGCATGCCAATGAATACCATTTTAGAGGTTGAAATTTTCGATGTTTGGGGGATTGATTTTATGGGGCCATTTGTTAACTCGGATGGCAACTTATATATTCTATTAGCAGTCGATTACGTGTCAAAGTGGGTCGAAGTTATTGCTACGCACAAGAATGACGCCAAGGTCGTATTAAAATTTTTAAAAACAAATATTTTTTCAAGATTTGGTACACCTAGAGCGATTATTAGTGATGGCGGAAGCCACTTTTGTAATTCACAATTTACAACATTACTAAGAAAATACGGAGTGACACATAAGATCGCTTTAGCATATCATCCCCAAACTAATGGTTTGGCCGAGGTTTCCAACAGGGAAATTAAATCCATTTTAGAGAAAACGGTAAGTGCCACTAGGAAAGATTGGTCGAAGAAATTGAATGATGTGTTGTGGGCTTATAGAACTGCCTTTAAGACGCCCATAGGACTGACACCCTACAAGATGATCTATGGAAAAATCTGCCACCTTCCTGTCGAGTTAGAACATAAAGCTTATTGGGCTACGAAAAAATTAAATTTCGATTATAAGGAAGCCGGTAAGAATCGGTTGCTTAATCTTAATGAACTCAATGAGATGCGATTACATGCATATGAAAATGCAAAATTATATAAGGAAAGAACAAAAAAATGGCATGACGCTCGAATAGAGAAGAGAGAATTTATTCCGAATCAATTAGTGTTACTTTACAATTCTCGCCTTAAACTATTTCCGGGTAAATTGAAATCTAAGTGGTCCGGTCTGTTTCGAGTTACAGAAGTCCATCCTTTTGGGGTAGTTTCCATTTCCAATGACAAAGACGGTTCCATTTTTAAAGTAAATGAGCAAAGACTTAAAGCGTACTACCATAACAATGAGTCGCGGGAGGTGATGGTAATAAATTTATCTATCTAAAGAATGGCTGAGTCTAGCCGAGACGTTAAATCAAGCGCTAATTGGGAGGCAACCCAACTAAAATATATTAATTAAGTAGTAATTATAAAGGTTAAAGGTTGAGCAGCTTTAGGAAAGTCCGTGAAAATTTTCTGCATTAAATTGTCAAGACAAGGTTGTCACTTTTTATTCTCTGTCCTTTTGACTAAGAAAACAAGCTAATATATATATATATATATATATATATATATATATATTAAAAAGAGAACAGGAACCACCGGCCCAAGATAGACATGTAACGTCGACCGGTCAGCTTGCGGAAATACCCTGAACCGCTGGCTAAAAAGTTGTCATATCAATTGGAGTAAACCGCCGGTTCAACATGAGGTATTTAACGAAATAAAAATCGGTTCAGGTCTTATTTTCCCCTCCCCTGGTTCGACGGCTGTAGTTTAGGAACCCTATCTCCTTTTTTTCGACGAGCAGCGTCGACTATTCGAACGACGAGGCGGCGAGCAGCATTCGAGTCCTCATCCAGATCAGACGGCGTCCGCGTTCGAGTTATCTTCCAGACCAGGCGGCGTCAATTTCGAGTTCTCTTCACGACGAAGCGGCGACAACCTTCGTGCCCTCTTCAAAAGAGGCGGTGATTCCTTCGAGCAAGGCAGCGACATTGAAGACTCGATTTCACCCTTGATTCGGTAACACTTCGCAACTACTCTCCTTCCTTACGACAAGATAAAATTTTTTTACAAATGTTAGGGATTCTCACTAGTATCAAATTTACTTACCAGAAAATGTCATCTAAGCGTAAAGCCAAAAGCAAACTCGCACCAAGTCCTCGTAAGGATTTTCGATTTATTAATGATGAAGCCAAACAGCGATATGAAGGTTTACATGATAAGCCTTTCATTTTCGAACGAGGATTTGAGATCGAAAAGAGGGCGTGGAGTATGGAATATGTCACAAAAATGAAAGATCTTGAATGGGAATTATTTTGCCACCCTCGAAAGGAAGCAGTGTTGCCTTGGATCTATGAATTTTATGCTAATGCGCTTACCGTTGATGAGAGAAAAATTTATGTGCGAGGTCATTCTGTGGATTTTTCCGGTAAGGCGATTAATAGCTATTTTGGCATGACGGTTCCGAATGAGGAAGAGTATATGCGTGTACAAGCCACAACACCGCCATCCGTCATTGCGGAAGAAATCTGTAATAACGTCGAGACAGCCTGGATTTCAACGGAAGGTTCCAATTTGAAGGCGAATAGTTTAAAACGGGAGGCCAAGGTGTGGCTTTTGTTCATCAACACAAGCATAATTCCTACCAAAAACACAACACGCGTCGCTATGGACCGTGCCATTTTAATCTACTGCATTTTAAAGGGCATTCGTTTTGATGTTGGGAGAATAATATCAGATCAACTTCAGAAGAGAATCATTGCTATGGATAGGTTGCAATTATGGTTCCCTACTCTAATAATTGAACTTTGCCGTGTTAGCGGAATGTGAGGGGACAAAGAAACGTTAATAACCAAAGTTGGACACCATATTACTAAGGTGGTAATCACAAGCAATATTCGGGATAGTTCAGATAATCTTGAGAGCACGCCGCCTCTGGCTAGTAATACATATACTGTCCCCAAGCCCGCTGCGAGTACTCCTTCTTCTTCCACCGCACCAGCACAGGTTGACTTATCAGAGATCATTGATAATATGGTAAGCGCAACAGAAGAAAGGGAATACATGAAATGTTATCAACGATTCAGTCATCCACTGATTAATGAAAAATGTGATGATTTCCTACGGAATCAAGCTAGACTCATGGAGGATGCTGGTTTGGATACCGTGAAGACTGTCTACAAATACAAATCGAGATTTGATCAGCAAGGTTATTTGCTCTATCCAGATGGCGAGCGGATTGATTTTAGTGAAGCCCACGACATGGATGACGGGATGCCCGATGCTTAGTTCTGGTTAATGGTCGTTTTGACCACTTATTTCTTCCTTTCATCAGACAATGGTCTTTTAATCTGTTTTGTGTTTTGTAATTTTTTTTTATCTGCTACTCTTGATTTGCGGCTATGCTGTGCTGCTGCTTTTAGGCTATCTTTAATTTTGTTTTGACTGATTTCCCTATTTGATCTTTCTATTACTTTGATCATGCTATAGCTGAATGTTGCTGCTTATATGATTTTGCTGTGCAATTGATCCTACTATAACTTACTTGATTATGATGTGCTGCTGCTTATATGCGGCCATGCTGATATTCATGTTAGGAAATGTTTCTGCTATGTTATTTATTCAGCTAAATTTCATGTGGATTTTGTTCCATTCCTAGGCAAACCATCCAGAAAACTGATATTATCACTAGCCTATGTCGATAATAATATTATCTGATTGGCTGCTACTTATTTTAATTTGGACTGTTTTTCTATTCGTATGAATAGTTCTGCCTGAGCTTACATTTCATTTTATGAAAAGTACTTGATGTGTGCAGTGTGCTATAAGAATGTCCTGCTCTGTAATGTTAGCATTATCCCACTTCTTGCTTTACTATTTCTGTGCTTCACTAAATGCAGTTCTTATTATGCTATGAATGAGTACCTTACCAAATGCTGCCACATGTGCAATGGGCATCCTTCCTGCAAAAATTTACAGGGGAGTGTTGTATTTTCAATTAATATTTTCTTTGGATTCTTATTTTAATTTATTTAATTCACTACGTTCTCAATGAGGTCTCTGCTAGGGTCTAGCAGCTCATTAAGTGTGGGGGTGACGTCAGTTGTCCTCCGTTTATTTTCACTTAGAAAATTTCTATTCAGGGCACTTTACAATAATTTCTTCATTTTTGTTACCAACAGATGACTTACTAAAGTTACTTCGTCTTACACTAATTGGCAGATTAATTAATATGGTGATTTCAAGTACTGAATTTAAAGTTAGTAAGATGTGGTTATAGCTCTCTTAAGTATTTCAATTATGCACTAGATTCTTTAAAGAATTTGCTCTCGACAAAATAATTTATTAACCGGTTAACATAATTATGGAAGGATGAGCAAGAACTAAGTCAATGTTGTAAGCTAAAACATAGAGTGTGTAGTAAATTGATAACAATGAGTAGGGTCACCTTTGGATCAGATCACTCTTTGGATCAGATCACACCACTTATCCATCAGTCTTTGAGTTTGAACTTATCATTTTGATACCATTTGTCCAAGCACATTTTTTTCCAATAATTTCACGAGTTACTTCTTAGTTAACTTTCCGACTTTGGGGGTTTAATTAAAAAAAAAATGTGTATGAGGCATAATGATATGTGGCCTAAGTGTATGTACACCTACTTAGAATGATCTCAACTATGATCATAAAGTAAAAGAAAACTTATAAAAAAAATTGAGAAAAATGTATAATGACATAGTGATATGTGGCCTAAGTGTGTGTACACCTACTTGGAATGATCTCTATTATGTTCTTAAAAAAAATTGATTAAGAAATAAACCTCAAAGTATGGCGAGTCATTAAGAATGTTAACTAGGGAAATCCGCTCTCTATCAAAATTCATTCATCAAATCTTCACCAAGCCAAAGTCATTCATATTGTAAGCCCTTATGATTTCTTATCAAATTGAACTACTAAACTCTTGTGGAGGTATAAAACAAAGACTCGGCAATTTCTTACCCTTTCCAACTATGAGCATGTTTAATGAGTTAAATTGTTGAGAGTGAACAATTTTAAAGAAGCACACACACAACATAGAAATATTGAGGGAGCTGCACTTGTTATCTAACTAACGTAATTATAAAAGGTTGAAACATCTTTTAAGAGATTTGTCTTAGTTAATTTGAAATGCTTAAGTAAGTCTAAGCTGGTGTACGCTAAGAAGATGATTCGTGCCTTGTTTCAATAGAAGTTTTCATATTTATTTGTTAGATTTGATTTAATTCTTGCTAGGGACTAGCAAGGACTTAAGTGTGAGGGTGTGATAACTTCTCGAAAAGAAGTTATTAACTCCCTTATTTTAATAAATATTGAGAAAATATACGAAATATAACGATGAATTCACTAATATATTTCATATCTGTAATTGTGGACAGTTTATCGGCAAACGAGCAGCATATTTGTGCAGGAGTGCGAAAAAAATCCATGAAAGAATGGATAAATTTAAGCTGGAGTTATATTGCTGGAAAGAATGGAGCAGTTTGGTCATAACCGGGTCGTAACATAGCGGTTTAAATTGAAATTGCTGAACCAAAAGTACAACATTTTCGAAATACTAAAAAGTAGGCCTGCGGTTTACTTGTTGAAAGGACGCATCTTTTCAGCCTTTTGGACTGTAGCGTGGCAAATAAAAGAAGACTTCGGCAGTTTCAAAGAGAGAGAGACGAGTGCTTTTAGAGAGAGACGAGTGCTTTTAGAGAGAGAAAAAGAAAAGAAGGTTTGGAGAAGAAGAAAGAGACGACACATTTGGTGGATTTGGCAACGAAAAGGACAAATTCCTGCGCTTAAATTTAAACTCCGAACAATGTCTTGTAAGATCTTTTCAATTTTGTTTGTCATTTCAAGGATCATGAACTAATTCTTCGTATCTTGTATGTCGTGAGTACTAGTTTTTGTTGTGATGTTTAATTTATAATTTTTCCGTAAGATTTCTTGGTTTGCTATCTTTATCAATGTTATGATTTATTGCGAGAGATTTGAATCATGTTTATCTTCAACATTTCGTGGTGAGATTCGAGAGAGGAATCACGATTGATTTAAGATAAATACTTAATTTTATGCGGCGAGATTCGAGAGATGAGTCACATGAATATCTAATTTAAATCTTTACTTTTATACTACGCCGCGAGATTCGAGAGAGGAGCGGTGTGTTTACATCATAAATTTTGATATAATAAAAGAGAGAGGAAGAGATTTCATCACCTTAATTATTAGCAAAAGCGATTTGAGCAATTTAATTTACCTAGCATTTTTCTAAGTTAGAGATAACTAGCGAAATCTAGGTTATGGGAATTCATAGATCGAGAGATTATGATTCCTAGTTTTTAATCGAGCAAGATAGTGAAACAAATATAATGCATCGGTATATTTAGCAAATATCACAACAAATTTAGGAAAGCGATGTACAAGATTCCTTTCTCTAAAAGTTGATAAAATAAAAATAATAATTTAAGTACTTTTAGCATTTTAAAAATTAGTTTTAAATATTCTGCAAATTAGTTTCATCCAACCAATCGAATTATTTAACTTGGATTTAAGGAAAAGAGTAAACTAATATTCATAAGCGTTAGAGTGTTCATTTCTCCGAGGGAACTATCTTAACTCACTATTATATTACTTGAGCCGGCACGTATACTTGCGTATATACACTAAAGGCGTATCACTTCGCTACCCCACGCAAGTACAAGATGCGCCTGAACCCCCTGAAGTGTGTGTTCGAGGCCAGTAAGGGGAAATTCCTAGGGCATCTTCTCACCCCTTGGGGGGTAGAACCTAACCCGGACAAGGTTAAGGCCATAGTGGAGCTGGGGTCGCCGCGGAACGCCAAGGAAGTTCAGCGCTTGATCGGAAGACTCGCGGGGCTGAGCAGGTTTCTCTCCCGAGCCGAGGAGAAGTGCTCCCCCTTTTTCAAAACATTACGAGGTAATCAGAAGTTTGAATGGACAAAAGAGTGCGAGGAGGCCTTCCAGGCCTTGAAGAGCCAACTCACCAAGGCTCCACTGCTCCAAGGTCCCAAAGAGGGGGAGGATCTATATCTATATCTCGGGGTTGGGACAGAGGCCGTGAGCTCCGTCCTGGTTCGGGAGGAAGGCAAGAAGCAGCTACCCGTCTACTACGTGAGCAGGGTCCTGAGGGAAGCAGAGCTCAGATACCCGATTTTGGAGAAGTTGCCTTTGCTCTGGTCGTCGCAGCAAGGAAGCTCAGGCCATACTTCCAGGCCCATTCAATTCAAGTAGTGACGGACCACCCTCTCCGCCAGATCTTCGAAGGAGTGGAACACTCGGGAAGGCTCGCAAAATGGTCGATAGAGCTAAGTGAATTCAACATTATCTTCGTCCCTCGACTATCCATGAAGGCGCAGGTGGTGGCTGATTTCATGGCAGATTATGTGGCCGAGATGAAGGAAGATGGAGCCCCTCGTCACGTTCCGTGGAAGCTGCTGGTGGACGGGGCTTCGGGCAAGAATTCACTCGGAGGAGGGGTGGTGCTGGAGAGTCCCCAAGGGGTAAAGATCGAGCAGACACTAGTGATACACTTCCCAATCACCAACAACCAGGCGGAGTATGAGGCGGTGATCGCCGGTCTACGGTTGGCCCAGGAGCTCGGAGTCCATGACGTGGAGGTCCTCACCGACTCAATGGTAATAGCCTCTCAGATCAGGGGAGAGTTCGAGACGAGGGAGCCGGCGCTCATAAGATACTTGGCCAAAGTGAGAGGTCTCGTGGGAACGTTCAAAACTTTCTCCATCCGGCACGTCCCTCAGGAGGAGAGCACCCCGGCGGATCGGTTGGCCAAATCCGGTCCTCGAGCCGGGGGGACCCTGACAGACCTATTCCGCCCTTCGATTGAGGAGGGAGAACTCATGGAAGTAGAGAAGCGGCCCTCCTGGAAGGATCCCTTCGTCACCTTCCTTGCAACAGGAGAGTTTCCGGAGGAGGTTCCGGACCAGAGGCGCTTCCGATATAAGTCCGCTACTACGTGCTCCATGAGGGGGACTTGTATCGGAAGACCCTCTCGGGCCTCCTGGCCCGATGCGTTTCAGAGGAGGAGGTCCCAAGGATCTTGAAAGAAGTCCACTCCGGCGAGTGCGGCAGCCACTCGGGGAGCAGGATGTTGGAGGCAAGAATAATGAGGCAGGGGTACTTCTGGCCAACCCTAAGTAAAGACGCGGCAGCCTTCGCCAAGAGGTGTCAGAAGTGTCAAATGTTCGCCCCGCTTCAGCTCATGCCAGCTCAGAGGCTAAAGAGTATCACGGCGCCCTGGCCATTCGCCATATGGGGGATGGATCTGGTAGGACCCTTCCCCCAGGCTAGTGGGCAGAGGAGGTTTCTCCTAGTAATGATTAACTACTTCTCAAAGTGGTTGGAGGTCAAGGCGTTGGCTAAGGTCACCTCCCAGGTAATCCGCAACTTCGTATGGGGGGAGATCATTTGTCGACATGGGCTTCCACAGGCCATAGTCACGGATAATGGTCCGCAGTTCGCAAGCGAGGAATTCATCAGCTTCTGTGGCCAGCTGGGGATAGACCTCAGGTTTGCATCCGTTCACCATCCCAGGAGCAACGGGCAGGTGGAGGCGGCAAACAAGGTCATCGTGAACCTGCTCAAGAAGAAGGTGGAAAATCTGAAGGGCAATTGGGTGGAACAGCTTCCATCGGTCTTGTGGGCCCTAAGAACTACCCCCAACACCGCCACGGGAGAGACCCCTTTCAAGCTCTCTCACGGCTGCGAGGTCGTCATCCCCATAGAGTTCGAAGTTATGACACCACGGGTAAAGGCCGCCGCAAGCGGAGAGGAAGAGTGGAGAGCCGAAAACGAGGTGGAGTTGCGGCTCTCCCTCGACCTCATCGAAGAAGCTCGAGACCTGGCAGCCATTCGCCAAGAAGAGGTCAAGCGGCGGATGGCCAAGTATTTCGATAAACACGTCAGGGTCAAGCAGTTCGAGAAGGGAGATCTGGTGCTCAAGAAGGTCGACGCGGCCGGAAGATCCGCCGCGGTGGGAAAACTCAACCCCAACTGGGAAGGCCCCTATGTCGTGGAAGAGGCATTAAAGTCTGGGGGGTATCGCCTTCAGAATGTGGAGGGCCAACCTCTCAGCCACACATGGAGTGGTGACGATCTTAAACGTTTCTATCCCTGAAACTATGTAATAAAAATGTTTTGAAATAAGAATGTTTTGTTTAACATATATGTTTGAGATTGATACTGCAGCTTGTAGGAAAAACCCCGAACACTCCAAAAGTGGCCCCGAGCAGACCCGCTGTCCAGGCTCTCATCTAGCTGGCAGGTCCGAAGGCTCACTCGGAGGCAGGTTCTATGTGAAAGAAAAGAAGGCCCCGAGCAGACCCGCTGTCCAGGCTCTCATCTAGCTGGCAGGTCCGAAGGCTCACTCGGAGGCAGGTTCTATGTGAAAGAAAAGAAGGCCCCGAGCAGACCCGCTGTCCAGGCTCTCATCTAGCTGGCAGGTCCGAAGGCTCACTCGGAGGCAGGTTCTATGTGAAAGAAAAGAAGGCCCCGAGCAGACCCGCTGTCCAGGCTCTCATCTAGCTAGCAGGTCCGAAGGCTCACTCGGAGGCAGGTTCTATGTGAAAGAAAAGAAGGCCCCGAGCAGATCCGCTGTCCAGGCTCTCATCTAGCTGGCAGGTCCGAAGGCTCACTCGGGGGCAGGTTCTATGTGAAAGAAAAGAAGGCCCCGAGCAGACCCGCTGTCCAGGCTCTCATCTAGCTGGCAGGTCCGAAGGCTCACTCGGCGGCAGGTTCTATGTGAAAGAAAAGAAGGCCCCGAGCAGACCCGCTGTCCAGGCTCTCATCTAGCTGGCAGGTCCGAAGGCTCACTCGGAGGCAGGTTCTATGTGAAAGAAAAGAAGGCCCCGAGCAGACCCGCTGTCCAGGCTCTCATCTAGCTGGCAGGTCCGAAGGCTCACTCGGAGGCAGGTTCTATGTGAAAGAAAAGAAGGCCCCGAGCAGACCCGCTGCCCAGGCTCTCATCTAGCTGGCAGGTCCGAAGGCTCACTCGGAGGCAGGTTCTATGTGAAAGAAAAGAAGGCCCCGAGCAGACCCGTTGTCCAGGCTCTCATCTAGCTGGCAGGTCCGAAGGCTCACTCGGAGGCAGGTTCTATGTGAAAGAAAAGAAGGCCCCGAGCAGACCCGCTGTCCAGGCTCTCATCTAGCTTGCAGGTCCGAAGGCTCACTCGGTGGCAGGTTCAAAATTCTCAAAGGGTGACCTCAAGAGCACTCGCATTGACCACGCGCGGGAGAGATGACCTCACTTCACTTTCATGACTACCTAAGCGAGACCCAGGTTTGGGCGAATGGTAAGGAGGTGCGAGTGGGGCAGGCAGCGGGAAGGCGAAGAGGGGTGACACGCCTAGGTCATCCTCGAGCATTCGCTAGGTGGTCGGGACAGTCGCACTACAGCTTAAACGTCCTAATGAGCCTAGCGAGATATAACGGCGAATGAGAAAGAATTAACGTCCTAGCGAGCCTAGCGAGACATAACAGCAAATGAGAAAAAAGTGGAGATAGCCCAAAAATGGAGAGCACAAAAATCGTGATCAATATACATATCTTTCAAGGGCACTCGCCCCGTTCATGATTACATTCAAAAGATTTTAAGTAAAAGACGGCAAAAAACAGGGCCCATCTCAGGGGTCGACAGGCTTCCCGCCAGAAGATCTATCGCTCTCGCCTGAATCCGGTAGGAGGGCGTCTTCTCGCGGCTCGCCATCCTCATCTTCCGGGAAGGGGATCGAAATGAAGAGCTCGGGGACGACCTGTCGGGCAGAGAGGCATTCAGCCTCTTCCTTCAGGTACCCATCCTGCCGCAACACCTGCAGCGCGTGCTTCACGGCGCTCTGGGCGTTCTCCTGCATCAATTGCTCCAGCTCGTGGTGGGGGTAGAAGTGCCCCCCACTCCCCAAGGCGAATGCCGAGACCTCGGCTTCTCGCGACCGCTGGGCCTCGGCCTTAACCAGCCGGACTTCGTCTTCAAGGCCAGCCACCCGAACACGAAGCATTTCGGCAACTGTGGTGTCCTAAAAATAATAATAAAGGTGGTTAGAAGAAGGTGCACCAATCGGCAGCAGGTCACTCGCGGGGAGGGAGAAAATATATACCTCTGCAACAGGACGGCTGGCGAGAAGAGCTTCCGCAGCTGCCAACTTCGTCCTGAGTTCCTGCGCCTCAGCAGAGACGACGGTCCTGGACTCCTCAACCTCCGCTAGGCTACGCGCCAGTTTGATGCTCCGGCGCGAAGACATATGCGCGAGCTCGAGCGCCCGCAGCATGGCCCTAGCGGTCTCATGGGCGAGAATCTGAGTCGTCTCGGCATCATAGACTTCAGCATCCTCACGGCCGTAGAGGGCATACACGATGGCATAGGCTTCACCACTGGCGAGGTCGCTCTCTATCCACGATGGGTGAAGGGTGGAGAGCGAGACCCTGTTGACATTCCTGTCCCACTTTACCAGGGGAGCCCCTGAGGGGTCCACGTACTTCTCGCCGCTGGGGATGTTCCGGTGGTCCCTGGGCAATGGAGGCGGCGGCAACGACGATCCCGCGCGAAGGGTGGTCTCGCCTTGCGCACCCACCCCCGGGGTCTGAGTCTGAGCACTCGCCCCTGGGGTCTCGTCCAAGACCCCCTTCCCCTTGGCAGAGGGGGGATTCTTTGATTTCTTGGAGGAAGAGGAGGTCAGCGCCCCAGGTTTTCGCTTCTTTCCGCTAGGCTTGGAGGAGGAGGGTTCCTCCCGACAGGCATCCGCTGCAGCCTGTGCGAAGGACACGGAAGCCCCAGAGGGACGCGGCGGATGAAGGGGGAGGCTACGCAAGCCTGCATGATATTGCGAATGATTTAGCCAATGGTATAAGAGTCACAAGACCGAAACGAACGAAGTCCCGAAAACTTACCCTCGCCCTGCGGAATGAGCGGGAGCGAGTTGACGTTTCGCCGGAGATAGACGAGGTCCATCCCGTGCTCCAAGATGTATTGGTGGAGTTTGGCCTCGTGCCCCCCTAGGGTCGGGGGGCGGAAGGTTGACTCCTCCTCCTGCACTGGGGCGAGAAGTGTGTTTCCCAGGTTCCCGCTGACGAAGAGGAAGCGTCGAACCCAGTCGTGGTTCTTATTCGGGAGCCCGTAATGCTTGAGCGGGTTCAGACCCGAGAAGAATGAGATGTCGTTGGTACAGCGAAAGGTGTAGAGCTTGCGGAAGACGGGCAGCGAGAACTCGATCCCCTCTTCTCGCAGGTAGCTCGCGTACCCGACCAGCATGACGATGGAGTTGGGGTTGAGCTGGCCGGGCACGACTCCATAATACCTGAAGGTCTGGCGGAGTTCCGGCCAGATGGGAAGCCGAAACCCCACCTCGAAGTGCTCTAGCGGGATCGCGAGAGCACAGGGCGAGATGGAGTTTAGGCGCTCATCCGGCCTGGGCTTTCGCGCCTCGAACCCGGGCGGGATGTAATCCGCGACCGCAGTCAAGTAAGCCTCGTCGGAGAGGTCGCATGAATCGAAGGTGTGGTTGACGAACGCGCTGGCGCACCTGGCTCTGCCTTCCGCATCACCACCCATGTCGCGAATGACGAAGGATAAGGAAGCAGCAGAGAAGAGAGAAGCGTGAGTGCTAGCGCGAGGAAAGAGAAGGAGCGGATGGTAAGGTATTTAATACGGTGGTTGAAAGGCCTATTTTTAGAGGGGCTAAACGGCGTTTGGGCTTTCGAGGTAACGAGTGTGCGGATAGCAGTCGCGCCTTCCCGACGCCTCGGAACCCGGGCCGACCCCTCTCGCCCATTAGTGACGAATGCCCTGTGGCTATTCACTCATCGACTACGCGAAAGAGGTTAAGAAAGCATTCGGCAATACCCAAGCAAGATATAGGAAATAAAGGACAAAGAATAGAGCATTCGCAAAACACAGGACATAAGATTATTACAAACAGAAATAAGAGTTCAGCATCCACGCTACAGAAAACAGAAGAATTACAAGAAGGGCGAATGAAGATTAGCTCAACACTCCTCCCAGACCCACCGACCTCGCTTTCGCGACCCAGCTTCCAGGGGCATTCGCGGACGGAAATATGCGAGCATGTTGGTGATCTCATGGGAAGCCAGTTGGAGTTGGTCCCGGGCTCGCGCGGCGTGTCTTTCGGGAGACAACTCCCCTCCTTCACCCCCCAGACGCTCCACCGTCGCGAGAATGCGCGAGTAGTCCCGCTGGAGGTCCTTTAACTCACGCGCGACTCTCAGCCGCACGTCGTCCACCTGGCCGGCGACGTTCCGCTGGATGTGGATGAGCTTCCCCAAGACCTCCGCGATCCGCTCCTTCAGGATCGCGTGATCTGAGGGGTCGCCCAGAAAGTCAGCGAGATCCCCAGGGGAAGGGAGAGGCGAGAACGTCCCCTCTTCCCCCTCGATGTAAGAATCAAAGGGGGAGGCTTCCCGATAGCCTGTGAAATCACAACTAGGACAGTAGCGGTAAAATATGCGAGTGCGATAGGGGCAGGTGAGTGAACTGGCCTGGGGTGGGGTCCTTATGACCTGAAGGACGAGATGAATGGGGGTGCGCTCCAAACAGCCCGGCGGGAGGTAGGACCTTTCCCTTTCCAGGACGGTAGGGCTGTGAGGTAGGAGCTGGAGCATCCGCAGGATCATCCACGCGGCCCTGATGACCGGATCCCTTCTGAAGAGATACCCTCGGCTCATCCGCAAGAACGGAGGGGTTCCGCAGCGGAAGGTTGGGGTCAAGGGCTACAAAAAACAGTGGTCAGCAGCGAGCAGCATGAAGGGTGAATCTAAAAGGGTTTACAACTTACCGGACTACAATGAGGTCTCGCCCGGAGGAGGTGGAGGAGCAAGGTCCAGATCTGGAGGCCTCTCGTCTGGGGGAGGTGGCACCGCGACACTGCTCGAGACGGCCCCGTGACCGGTCTCGGGCATCGAAATCCCCTGCGAATGGTCAGAGCAGAGGCAAGGTAAGGGGAGGAACTAAACAGAGGGACGAGAGGAATCCTCATACCTGCATCCCGGGGTCCGGAGGATTCCTCGCCGGAAGAGTATCCGCCGGCGGAGTGTTCGCCGGTGGAGTACCCGCAGGAGATTCCGAGGCAGTCTCGCCTCTCTGACGATTCAGTCGAATCGCCTTGGCTCTA
This sequence comes from Dactylorhiza incarnata, assembly GCA_033032865.1. NCBI lineage: Eukaryota > Viridiplantae > Streptophyta > Magnoliopsida > Asparagales > Orchidaceae > Dactylorhiza > Dactylorhiza incarnata. Next base: position 198,958 of record JAWHQI010000314.1, on the reverse strand, counting down.
CGCGAGACGTAGGGGGCACTCGGATCCCGCTTAGACAAAAGCCAGGGAGCAAATTTGGCTGCCTTGGGGGCAGTTACAGCTTGGGTCGCGGCCAGACGCTCGATCATCTCCCGCGAGAGGGGTCTCGCGGAAGGCTTGTGAGAAGACATTGATGTCGGTGAAGGACTAGGAGAGGGAAGAAGCTCCGAATCAAAGGTTGTCAGCGCTCCAGGAAGTTCTGACATGAAGAGATATATATAGGACAACGGTGGGACCCATAGAATCTTGTGAGTCCAGTCAGCAAGCACTCACCGAATACAGGGTTGGACTGTTCTTTCCGAGCGTAGTAACCACTCGCAAAGAGCGGGGATTGTGTACAACCCGTATTCGCCGAGTGGGTCCCTCAAGCCAAATGGCGAGACCTGGGTCAGCCCGATCATTCGCCTCGGCTAGGAGGTGGAAGTACTCCCGGTTTGGTGGGGGTAAGGTGCGGAAGAGAAGGGGCTAGGCGAGTGGTGCTCTCACGGACCACTGCCCGGAAGCGTGGGCATTCGCCCAGCTAGGCGGGTGCCCAGCGAGTGGTGCCCTCACGGACCACTCGCCCAGGATGATTTGAGGGGGAAATGACCTTAATACCCCTGGTGGGTTGCAAATAGCCCTTCGGAACAGCGGAGTTAGGCTGTTAGCAGACCAATTTGGGGTGTTGTTAGTAAAATTAAAAGGCGGATTCATGTTATTTGCAGACCAGCCTAGGAAAATCTATAAATAGACCCTTAAGGGCACCTTGGAGGAGATCCGATTTTAGAGAATCCTCTCCTCCAGGCTAGTTTTGGGTCGGCTGCTAGTGCCCTCCAAGGTGCCCGGTTGAGCTCTGGTTTGGGAGGGGAAGCTCTCTAAGATCTTCCGGGTGTGTGGCGGGACCTCCCCGCTTCAGCCTTGGGTCTATTCATATTCTCACATCCACCGTCCAGAGAGTCTAGTGAGGGAGAAGTAAGCATCGGCTACACCCCCAGTGGGTCCGAACTCGAGAGACCTGTTGAAGGTTTCAACAACGGGGAAGAGGATCTCGACTGCCTGCTCGATCCTAGTCCCCTGTGGGCTGACCGGCACGATGCCCACTCCCACAAAGTTTTTGCCCGAAGCTCCGTCCACGAACATCCTCCAAGGAATGGGAGTGAAAACTTCTTCCCCTGGTTCCGCTTCTACCGAGAAGTCAGCCAGGAAATCAGCTATCGCCTGCGCTTTGATCGCCACCCGAGGCGAGAAGGAAATGTCGAACTCGCTGAGCTCTACCGACCATTTCGCCAGCCTTCCCGAATGTTCCACCCCTTCCAAGACATTTCAGAGAGGATGGTCGGTTACGACCTGGATGGAGTGAGCTTGAAAATAAGGCCGGAGCTTCCGCGCCGACATCACCAAGGCGAAGGCAAGTTTTTTCAAGATTGGATACTTCAGCTCCGCCTTCTTGAGCACCTGGCTAACATAATAAATGGGGAGTTGCTTCCTTCCTTCTTCCCGGACCAGTACAGAACTTACCGCTTCCACCCCTACTCCCAAGTAGATGAGTGGGTCTTCACCTTCTTTAGGGATCTGAAGGAGAGGTGTCTGAGTCAACTGCTCCTTCAGCCTACCGAACGCCTTCTCGCATTCGTCGGACCATGCAAAGTTTTCGCTCTTACGGAGCGTCTTGAAAAAGGGAGAGCACTTCTCTCCTGCCTTGGACAGAAAGCGGCTAAGGCCTGCCAACCTTCCTGTTAGCCTTTGAACTTCTTTCATGATCTTTGGCGAGGTCATCTACAGGATTGCCTTGACCTTGTCAGGGTTCGGCTCCACTCCCCCCGGGGTGATGAGATGTCCCAGGAATTTTCCTCTTCCAGCCCCGAATACGCACTTTGCGGGATTGAGCCGCATCTTGAACTTCCTGAGCGTCGCGAAGGTCTCCACCAGATCGACCACATGCTCTCGAGCGCTCTTGCTTTTAACTAAGAGGTCGTCCACGTACACCTCCAGATTCCTCCCCTTTTGCCCCTTGAACACGTGGTCCATCATCCGCTGGTAGGTGGCCCCAGCGTTCTTCAAGCCGAAAGGCATCATCCTATAGCTGTAGCAGCCATCACCCATGATGAAGGACACATTGCGACAATCGGGGGCATGCATCCGGATCTGGTGGTATCCTGAAAATGCATCAAGAAAGCTCATCACAGAAAAATCGACGGCTGAATCAACCAGCGCGTCGATCCGAGGCAGGGGATAACAATCCTTCGGGCAGCTTTTATTCATCAACGAAAAATCTACACACATTCTCCAGCCCCCTCCACTCTTCTTAACCATTACAACATTTGAGACCCAGCCTGGATACTGGACCTCGGATACAAAACCTGCATCCAGCAGTTTCTTTACTTCCTCTCGATAGGTCTAGCCAGCATGGTGGCACTGGACCTCTTCTTCTCGAGGACGGGCTTAGCGGCCGGGTCCAGGTTGAGATGATGGCAGGCAACCTCTAGATCGATCCCTGGCATCTCGGGTGCACTCCAAGCGAAGATGTCGACGTTCTCTTGCAGGTACGTCGCCATCTCCACCTTCTCGCTGACCTTCAGCGATCCTCCGATCTTCAGCAACCCAGGTACTCCTGCAGCGGAGAGTACCTCGATTTCTTCTCTCCTCGGATGCCTCCAGCCGGGCCGTGCTCCCCAGCGTCTTCTCGAACTCCTCGGCCTCGGCCATCCAGCTGATAGTGCTGACAACGCTGAGGTAACACTCGCGGGCGGCTCTTGGATCGCTCTTGATCCTCACCTGAACGTCTCCCTGGCAGTACTTCAAGCACTGATGGTAGGGGGATGGAACGACTTTGAAAGTGTTGAGAAGCGGCCTTCCGAAGATGGCCTTGTAAAAGCTCGGGGCATCTACAATGACGAAGCGGCAGGTAAGGGGAGTTCCACTGAGCGTTACGAGGAGGTTTACTCCTCCCTCCACCTCCTGCTTCTCTCCGGAGAAGCCAAAGAGGGGTCCATCCGATGCTCGAACTCTTTCTGCTCCGACTCCCAATCCGTCGAACGTTTCCTTGAAGATGACGTTCACGGAGCTACCGTTATCGATGAGGATTCGATCCACGGTGAAGTCTTCTACTGTTGCTTGGACTACGAGGGCATCATGGAAGGGGTTCTCATTCCCTAGCATGTCTTCTTCGGAGAAGGTGATCTCCTCTAACGGGGGCGGTGCTTGTGAGGTCGAGGCGACACTCCTCCGATAGATCTGATGGAGACTTCCCTTGCGGGAAGCTCCCAGCCCTGCACCCCCGTGGATCACCCCCACTCCTCTGCCTCCCTGGGCCACATCTCCTCGACCTCCATGGTCGACTCGGTCCTCGTTCCTCCTTCGACCGACGGCTTGAACTGCCGGCGGCTCGACAGGGGCTTCAATCCTCGGGAACTCCCCTCCTGCCTCTCCTGCTGTCAACCTTCGACGGGCTTCCCAAAAATCTGGGCAAGCCATCGTCCCGTGACCTGCCACCTGATGCAGGTCACAAAAGAGGGGGATCTCCTCTTCCTACCGCGTCTTCCTCCGATTCTTCTTTCCCTGCCGGTTTCCACGCCTGGCTACCGCTATCGCTTCTTCCCTCCTTCTTTCCTGACGCCTTTCTGGTTGATCGTGACGTCTTCTCTTCGGGGATCTCTCCCGGTCCCTACGCTGAGGTCCCCTAGCCGGCCTCCAAGGCGGTCGGTTAGCGGGGACTTGGTATCGTCTCTCTTCATCCCGACGCTCCGGGGCCACGATGAGTCTCTTTTCATCGTGCCTTCTTGGCTCCTCCTTCCTTCTTTCCTCCCTTCTCTTCTCCTCCGGCTTCCTTTTTTTCGCCCTCCTGGGCTCTTCTTTTTTCTTCTTCTCGGGGGTCTTCTCCTCCTCCTCCTCCTCCTCCTCATCTTCCTTGGTCACTCGGGTGAGCCTGGCTAGGAAGCCGCGGTTGGAAGTCTCATCCTGGACGAACTGGTTGGCCCTTTCGATGAGATTGTCGTAGGAGTATGGAGGGATCCCACCGACCTCCAACTTAAAGAGGCCTTCACGAAGGCCGAATGTCAGGGCTAGCTGCAATGTGCGACCATCCACCTCCTGGATGTTCAACACCTACTCCTGAAAGCGGTCGATATAATCTCCCAATGTCTCCTTGGCCCCTTGCACCAGGTGGAAGAGAGTTGTCGCCTCCTTCTTCAGCTTCTTTGCCGTGGCGAACCGCATCGTTAGCCCCCGGCAAAGGTCTTCAAAGCAGTAGATCGACCCTTAGGGCAACTGGTGGAATCAGTCCCTCGCCTTCCCTCGGAGGGAGATTGCGAACAATCTACATTTGAAGGCGTCAGACATGGTCCGGATGGAGGCAACATCCTCGAACCACTGGATGTGTCGGATAGGGTCTTCTCTCCCCGAGTTGTAATTCATCGCGGGATCCCTGAACCCCACCGGCACTGGTGTGGCAACGATCTCCTCGCAAAAGGGGGGCCTTCCTCCCACTTGGCGACGATCCTCCGCTTGGCGAGTATCACCCCCATACTCGCTATAGGGGTGAGTACCGCCTTCATACTCGCTATAAGGGAGAGTACCGTAGTACCTCGCCTGCTCTTCCTCTTTGTGAAACCGGACCCCGCCAACCCCTTGTGAGTTTTGCGGGCAGAATTGCGACTTCCTTGGTCGCTCGGGCTCTTCCACATGATCCTTCCCTGCTCGCCTAGAGGGAGCACCTTCTTCGATCACAACCGGACGATGGGGTGAAGTCGTCGTCCCCTCTGTGCGAGTTTGAAGAACTGCTCGAAGGGTTCCTTCAATTCGCCGCGAGAAATCTTCAAAGGCTGCCAACGTTACGAACCCGCCACCACCGGCCGAGTTGCCGACAACCTCCTCCTGGTCGCCTACTACCACCATCTTTTCTTCCCACTAAGCTTTCCTTCCTTGGTTACGGTCCACGCTCACCGCACCAAAGTGCTGAAGCCAGGAAAATCCTAGGCTCCAAAATTCGGACCAATGCGGCCGGAGATTACTTGTCAAGCGGCTCGAAGAGACGGCTTGACTGGCAACTACGAGGAAGCTAGAAGAGCAACAAACAGGACCCCAGGTGCCACGGCAGGGAGGTCCCACCACGTACCCAGAAGCTCAGAAGAGACTTCCCCTCCACAACCAAAAAATGACCGAGCAGGGTACGAGGAAGGCACTGACTTGGCTAGTACCGGGAGTAACGACCAAGGTCGACGGGATTGAGAATTTGAACGAGGGGGGGGGGGGGGGGGGGGGGTTCCAAAAGCTCAAGTTCAGGTGTCAATCCAAGTACCCATGGAGTCCTATTTATAAGAAAACCAAGGGGTATGGGGTTTTTATAGCCCAGCCCCTGCCTGACGACTATGGGATACTCAGCGAGCATTAAGCCATAGTCGTCCATCTGGCGAGTATTTGGTGATGCTCGCACATGCTGGGCCAATACTCGTCCAGGTCTTCTACTGCTCTGGTGTTCGACGAACTCCTATTGGCTGCGTTCGACGAACTCTTCTAGGCCGACTTTGTCTTGGTGTCTCGAACTGTTGACTTCTGTGTTGACCTTTTGACTTTGACTTTTGCCTACGTGGCTTTGAATGGGCCCACCCTCGGAGAATGAGGGTTGTACAGCTAGGACAAAGAACAACAGGACCCCAAGCACTGCGGCAGAGAGGTCCCGCCACGTACCCAAAAGCTCAGAAGAGACTTCCCCTCCACAACCAAAAATGGCCGAGCAGGGTACGAGAAAGGCACCGACTTGGCTAGTACCGGGAGTAACGACCAAGCATGACGGGTTTGAGAATTTGAATGTGGGAGTTCCAAAAGCTCAAGTTCATGTGCCAATCCAAGTACCCCTGGGGTCCTATTTATAGGCAAACCAAAGAGAGGGGGGGGGGGGGGGGGGGGGGGGGGTCTTATTTATACCCCACCCAACTCGGCAACTAGACGACATTGAGGCGACCTCGCCTGAAAAGGGGCGAGTATCACCTATGGTCGTCCATCTTTTGACGAGTATCTGGGCTACTCGCACGAGTCCACCCATACTCGCCCAGGCCTTCTTCTGCTTTTGTTGGCTGAACTGTCTTGTGTCTTGGACTGCTGACCTCTGTGTTGATATTTTGACCTTGACTTCAGCCTACGTGGTTTTGAATTGGCCCACTCTCGAAGAATGAGGGTTGTAACTATGACGATGCTGATTTAAAATCAATAATTTTATCTTTTTTATAGCTTTGGTTGCTTGATATTGTAATTACGAAATTAATTTTGGTTGTTTGATGTTGTAACTACTAAATTAGTTTTGATTGCTTGATGTTGTAATTATAGTATTAATTTTGGTTGCTTAATATTTTAATAAAGTAAAAAGGTGGCCCTTTTTTTAGTTTTTGTTGGCTGATCATCATGTATATCTTAAATTCTTAATGGATTTGTGTCTCTAATGTAATTACAAAAAAAAGACGTTGTTAATAGCAAACTTTGAACGGATATTAGCAAACCATCAAAACTTAAAAAAATATGCGGTATTTGAAAATACGCCTTATAGGTGCATTTTTAGGAAAAGTGTTCAACATCAAAGTTGTAGATCTCGTCGAGATCTACAACTTTCGTGTTGAACATTTTGCCTAAAAATGCACGGGTTAAACGTATTTTCAAAATGCGCTAGACTATTGTGAAATATTTTGTGCATTTTGAAAATACGCCTAATCCGTACATTTTTAGGAAAAGTGTTCAACATGAAAGTTGTAGATATCGACGAGATCTACAACTTTGATGTTGAACACTTTTCCTAAAAATGCACCTATAAGGCGTATTTTCAAATACCACGTATTTTTAAGTTTTGATGATTTGCTAATATCCGTTGTTCAAGGTTTACTATTAACAACGTCCAAAAAAAATATGATACAAATGAACTACAAATATTATTTGTGAACTGCGAATAACAATAGACTACGAATAACAATAGACTGCGAATAGTCGTTTAGGCTTTCAATATAAACCGTCTTATATTAGAAATTTGTATGTAAAATATTTTAATTATTCATCAGGGTATTTCAGTAAATTTAGTTAGGAGCAAAACCCTAGCTGGGTTCCTCTATAAAAATGAGGAAACCATCGTTCTGCATAGCGGCTGGATACCTGTGAAGAAGATGTCGAAACGAGGTAACGCTCTTCTCATCTTCCTCCTTCACTTCATCACTTCGCCGAACCATCTACGCTCAGCGATCCAAGCAAATTCATGTCTCTCGATCCAATCATAATTCTGCTAACTCGATAGTTATCTACTGCGTGCGTGGATTTCAGGACGCGGTGGTTCGGCTGGAAACAAGTTCCGGATGTCACTGGGTCTCCCGGTGGCAGCCACCGTGAACTGTGCCGACAACACGGGTGCGAAGAACCTTTACATAATCTCCGTGAAGGGGATCAAGGGGCGCCTCAACCGCCTCCCCTCTGCCTGCGTCGGCGACATGGTAATGGCCACCGTTAAGAAGGGAAAGCCAGATCTGAGAAAGAAGGTGATGCCCGCCGTCATCGTACGCCAGCGCAAGCCTTGGCGCCGAAAGGACGGAGTCTTCATGTATTTCGAAGGTATATAACCTCTCTTTTATTCTCCTCGGTTGTAATTTTGTTGTTGCATTTTTGTATGATCGCTCTTTGAAGGCGGAATTTGAATGCGGGAAATCTAATTGTTGATGTTATCCGTAATGAGACCTGCCGGAGAAAACCCTTTATGCTTGTATTTTCCTAAGTAAACGTCTCCTATAGAGTTTGATGATTCAAGATATTCTCTATTTTAGACGTCTCAGGACTGGCCATGAAACAAACCTTTAATTTTGAAATGTGAGACTGTTTTATTATTCTCTTGTTGTGTTTTATTAATTGAGACCTGCACAATTTTCACTTTGTTAGGAAGGAATTGGGATTGCTATAAAATGCATTTCACAGAACTCAGTATGATTTTCATTTCCTTGCTGTATTTTGTTACCAAACAATGGAAGTGGAATTTCGTACCCAAAAAGCCAATGGAATTGGAATTGATCCCTTGAATTTCTATTCCAATTACTCAATTTTGTTTAAGTGAATGGAGGCTTGTGGTTCTGTATATCCTACATCTACTTTTAATTTTGATATGCAAATTTTAACTGAAAATATGATGTTATTTTACTTTGAAATTGTTGAGAGTGATTGCAATATTTCATTGAAAATATTTATAATTTTAGCTACTTATGTAAGATTATTGTAAGACTACAAAGGTTGTCCATTTGTGCCATCTTTCATTTAACTAATTTGCATCTTATATATATGTAGCTTTTATCAATTTGATTTGACTGAGAAAAGTGAAATTCTCTCTAACTTGTTGGAGCAAACTTATAATGTTTGTATATTCCCAAGTAAATTTCACATGCTGAACTTGAGATGTTGGATTTAACCTCATGGTTTTGACGACGCTGTCTATATATTTCTTGATTTTGATTGGAAATTTGTATTTTTAACTTAGAAATTGATGAATTTACAATATTGCGTTTCTTTCAAAATATTAGTAAATTTACCCAAATCCTAGAATTTTAAGGGTTAAACGGCTACTTTGAGGTTGTTGATGAATTTACAATATTGCATTTCATTTAAAATATTAGTAATTTGACCTAAAGCTTAGCATTTTAAGGGTTAAAGGGTTGTCTATTTATACATTGTTTCATTTTGATAATTGGAATTTAAAAATACATTCTTTAGCTTTCATCAATTTATTGTGACGGAGAAGTCAAATTCTCTACTTTTCGGAGCAAGCTTGTTATGTTTGTATATTCCAAAGTTGGCATCGCATATAGAATTCAGTGGGTTGAGGATTTAAGATCTTCCCTCCTTGATAGGTCTCATATTCCATTGCCTTAAGAAGTGGCATTGCTACAATTATCTTCTGGGATTGGCCATGAGACAAACATTTATTGTTTAAATTTTAAATTGTGGTTTTATTAGTTATTTTAGGTTGTCTTGCTATTCTTTCAAGACATTGATTCTCACCATACGCTTTTGTGTATGGAGTTGGTAAAATTTATCCTCATGGTTTTGACGACACTCTAAATTTATCCTCATGGAAATTTGTATATTTTTTTACTTAGAAATTGTTGGTGAATTTACAACATTGCATTTCATTTAAAATATTAGTAAATTTACCTAAAGCTTAGAATTTTAAGGGTCTATTTATACATTGTTTCTTTTTGATAATTGGAATTTAAAAATACCATTTTTAGCTTTCATCAATTTATTGTGACGGAGAAGTGAAGTTCTCTACTTTTCAGAGCAAGCTTGTTATGTTTGTATATTCCATAGTTAACGTCGCATATAAAATTCAGTGGGTTGAGGATTTAAGATCCTCCCTCCTTGATAGGTCTCATATTTCATTGCCTTAAGAAGTGGCATTGCTACAATTATCTTTTGGGACTGGCCATGAGACAAACATTTATTGTTTAAATTTTAAAATGTGGTTTTATTAGTTATTTTAGGTTGTCTTGCTATTCTTTCTAAGTCATTGGATTCTCACCATACGCTTTTGTATATGGAGTTGGTAAGATTTATCGTCACGGTTTTGACGACACTCTACATTTTTCTTAATTTTGATTGGAAATTTGTATAGTTTTTACGTAGAAATTGTTGATGAGTTTACAACATTGCATTTCATTTAAAATATTAGTAAATTTACCTAAAGCTTAGAATTTTAAGGGTTAAACGGTTGTCTATTTATACATTGTTTCACTTTGATAATTGGAAATTTGGAATTTATACATACCATCTTTAGCTTTCATCAATTTATTGTGACGGAGAAGTGAAATTCTCTACTTCGGAGCAAGCGTGTTGTGTTTGTATATTCCAAAGTTAACGTCACATATAGAATTCAGTGGGTTGAGGATTTAAGATCCTCCCTCCTTGATAGGTCTCATATTCCATTGCCTTAAGAAGTGGCATTGCTACAATTATCTTTTGGGACTGGCCATGAGACAAACATTTATTGTTTAAATTTTAAATTGTGGTTTCATTAGTTATTTTAGGTTGTCTTGCTATTCTTTCAAGTCATTGGATTCTCACCATACGCTTTTGTGTATGGAGTTTTGATTGGAAATTTGTATATTTTTTTACTTAGAAATTGTTGATGAAATTCTCTACTTTTCAGAGCAAACTTGTTATGTTTGTATATTCCAAAGTTAATGTTGCATATAGGATTCAGTGGGTTGAGGATTTAAGATCCTCCCTCCTTGATATGTCTCATATTCCATTGCCTTAAGAAGTGGCGTTGCTAAAATTATCTTTTGGGACTGGCCATGAGACAAACATTTATTGTTTAAATTTTAAATTGTGGTTTTATTAGTTATTTTAGGTTGTCTTGCTATTCTTTCTAAGTCATTGGATTCTCACCATACGCTTTTGTATATGGAGTTGGTAAGATTTATCGTCATGGTTTTGACGACACTAACTTTTTCTTAATTTTGATTGGAAATTTGTATAGTTTTTACGTAGAAATTGTTGATGAATTTACAACATTGCATTTCATTTAAAATATTAGTAAATTTACCTAAAGCTTAGAATTTTAAGGGTTAAACGGTTGTCTATTTATACATTGTTTCACTTTGATAATTGGAATTTAAACATACCATCTTTAGCTTTCATCAATTTATTGTGACGGAGAAGGAAATTCTCTACTTTTCGGAGCAACCGTGTTGTGTTTGGATATTCCAAAGTTAACGACACAGAATTCAGTGGGTTGAGGATTTAAGATCCTCCCTCCTTGATAGGTCTCATATTCCATTGCCTTAAGAAGTGGCATTGCTACAATTATCTTTTGGGACTGGCCATGAGACAAACATTTATTGTTTAAATTTTAAATTGTGGTTTTATTAGTTATTTTATGTTGTCTTGCTATTCTTTCTAAGTCATTGGATTCTCACCATACGCTTTTGTATATGGAGTTGGTAAGATTTATCGTCACGGTTTTGGCGACACTCTACATTTTTCTTAATTTTGATTGGAAATTTGTATAGTTTTTACGTAGAAATTGTTGATGAGTTTACAACATTGCATTTCATTTAAAATATTAGTAAATTTACCTAAAGCTTAGAATTTTAAGGGTTAAACGGTTGTCTATTTATACATTGTTTCACTTTGATAATTGGAAATTTGGAATTTATACATACCATCTTTAGCTTTCATCAATTTATTGTGACGGAGAAGTGAAATTCTCTACTTTTCGGAGCAAGCGTGTTGTGCTTGTATATTCCAAAGTTAACGTCACATATAGAATTCAGTGGGTTGAGGATTTAAGATCCTCCCTCCTTGATAGGTCTCATATTCCATTGCCTTAAGAAGTGGCATTGCTACAATTATCTTTTGGGACTGGCCATGAGACAAACATTTATTGTTTAAATTTTAAATTGTGGTTTCATTAGTTATTTTAGGTTGTCTTGCTATTCTTTCAAGTCATTGGATTCTCACCATACGCTTTTGTGTATGGAGTTTTGATTGGAAATTTGTATATTTTTTTACTTAGAAATTGTTGATGAAATTCTCTACTTTTCAGAGCAAACTTGTTATGTTTGTATATTCCAAAGTTAACGTTGCATATAGGATTCAGTGGGTTGAGGATTTAAGATCCTCCCTCCTTGATATGTCTCATATTCCATTGCCTTAAGAAGTGGCATTGCTACAATTATCTTTTGGGACTGGCCATGACACAAACATTTATTGTTTAAATTTTAAATTGTGGTTTTATTAGTTATTTTAGGTTGTCTTGCTATTCTTTCTAAGTCATTGGATTCTCACCATACGCTTTTGTATATGGAGTTGGTAAGATTTATCGTCATGGTTTTGACGACACTAACTTTTTCTTAATTTTGATTGGAAATTTGTATAGTTTTTACATTGAAATTGTTGATGAATTTACAACATTGCATTTCATTTAAAATATTAGTAAATTTACCTAAAGCTTAGAATTTTAAGGGTTAAACGGTTGTCTATTTATACATTGTTTCACTTTGATAATTGGAATTTAAACATACCATCTTTAGCTTTCATCAATTTATTGTGACGGAGAAGGAAATTCTCTACTTTTTGGAGCAACCGTGTTGTGTTTGTATATTCCAAAGTTAACGTCACATAGAATTCAGTGGGTTGAGGATTTAAGATCCTCCCTCCTTGATAGGTCTCATATTCCATTGCCTTAAGAAGTGGCATTGCTACAATTATCTTTTGGGACTGGCCATGAGACAATCATTTATTGTTTAAATTTTAAATTGTGGTTTTATTAGTTATTTTAGGTTGTCTTGCTATTCTTTCAAGTCATTGGATTCTCACCGTACGCTTTTGTGTATGGAGTTTTGATTGTAAATTTGTATATTTTTTTACTTAGAAATTGTTGATGAATTTACAACATTGCATTTCATTTAAATTATTAGTAAATTTACCTGAAGCTTAGAATTTTAAGGGTTAAATGGCTGTCTATTTATACATTGTTTCATTTTGATAATTGGAATTTAAAAATACCATCTTTAGTTTTCATCAATTTATTGTGACGGAGAAGTGAAATTCTCTCTACTTTTCGGAGCAAGCTTGTTATGTTTGTATATTCCAAAGTTAACGTCACATATAGAATTCAGTGGGTTGAGGATTAAAGATCCTCCCTCCTTGATAGGTCTCATATTCCATTGCCTTAAGAAGTGGCATTGCTACAATTATCTTTTGGGACTGGCCATGAGACAAACATTTATTGTTTAAATTTTAAATTGTGGTTTAGGTTGTCTTGCTGTTCTTTCAAGTCATTGGATTCTCATCATACGCTTTTGTGTATGTAGTTGAAGTGTTAAGCGGTTGTCTATTTATACATTGTTTCATTTTGATAATTGGAATTTAAAAATACCGTCTTTAGCTTTCATCAATTTATTGTGACGGAGAAGTGAAATTCTCTACTTTTCGGAGCAAGCTTGTTATGTTTGTATATTCCAAAGCTAACGTCCCATATAGAATTCATTGGGTTGAGGATTTAAGATCCTCCCTCCTTGATAGGTCTCATATTCCATTGCCTTAAGTGGCATTGCTACAATTATCTTTTGGGGCTGGCCATGATACTAACATTTATTATTCAAATTTTAAATTGTGGTTTTATTAGTTATTTTAGCTTGTCTTGCTATTCTTTCAAGTTATTGGATCCTCATCATACGCTGTTGTTTATGGAGTTGTCAAGATTTAACCTAACGGTTTTCACAACGCTGTCTATATATTTTGTTGGAGATTTAATCTCACTGTTTTGACAACACTAAATATTTCTTAATTTTGATTGGAAATTTGTATATTTTTTACTTAGAAATTGCTGATAACTTTACAATATTGCATTTCATTTAAAGTATTAGTTATTTTACCTAAAGCTTAGCATTTTAAGGGTTAAACGGTTGTCTATTTTATACATTGTTTCATTTTGATAATTGGAATTTAAAAAAAACATCTGTAGCTTTCATCAATTTATTGTGTTTGAGAAGTGCAATTCTCTATTTTTCATAGCAAGCTTGTTATGTTTGTATATTCCAAAGTTAACCTCGCATATAGAATTCAATCTCATATTCCATTGCCTTAAGAAGTGGCATTGTTGCAATTATCTGACGGTTTTCACGACGTTGTCTATATATTTTGTTGGAGATTATGAGTTTATTATTATATTAATAGTTGTGTGTGAGTGGATATTAGTTCCACATTGTCTGGTCCGGTTTTAAGTGTCCATGTATGTCTTATATAATACTCCTAAGTGAATGAATATATTGCATCAAGTATTTTCTTTCGCATTTTCCAACATGGTATCAGAGGCGGAATTGACTCCTCCCTGAAATTTGGTTGCCCTAATTATGGGCAACGTACATTCCACGGTGGCTTCCTCTCTCTATTCCTCGTGATTTCTTCTCTCCCGTCTCCGCTTCTTTATCCTCGTTCCCGATGGAAGCTTCCATCGATGCGGTTTCTCTTCGTCTGCGCTGCTGCTATCGACGAAGAAGCAGCCCGGTTTGTGTTCCCCTCGATGACGACGGAGGTTTCTCTATTGTTCCCGTCGAGGAGTTCTGTTACCGCTCCTCACCTTCGTTCACGTCGACGACTGTGTCGTTGATCCCATTGCTTCACATCGCAGAACCCGGCGTACCCATAGATCCCGTCGTGGATGTTTGTCGTCGATCCCGTCTGCATACTCCAGTGGCGATCTCGCTTCCAGTTACTGCTGGTTATAGTCGCTATTCCATCATTGGTCCGGTCTTAAGGTGCTGTCGATCATTTCCCCGTGCTTAATATTTCCTTCTTGATCTCACCACAAATGATTAACACCATGGATGACGTTGTTGCTCCTGTCGGCTGATCTAATCGACACTCGGTTTCCTCTCATCTCTCAACTTCGGATCCTACCGTTGTGGCTGCCATTGATGTTTGCTACTTCGACCACGATGATCGATTCTCTCGATGCGGACCCAGCGCTCTGCTGCTCTAGCTCCGGCCGCTGCCCCTAGTGATTCTGACACTTCCAGCCGCTGCTACCCCTTCCAGGTGTGTTGATCTCTCGCCGAAGTTGAAATTTTTGTGTGTTTTCGGTCATTTGTCGTGTTTTTATTATTGTATTGCTTCATGTTGTTGTTATGCCTATATGAATGTGCTTTCCACGTGAGGGGAGTGATTGGGGCGAAGGCGACTCAGATGTCTTTCCCGACCGTTCGCCGTCGTTCCACATGACCTATAGGCTATAGGCTTTTTTCGATTGGTCGTGTGTTGGGACACGATTGATATTGGTGATTTAATCTCGGTGGGTTGTGTCGCGTGGGACCCCCTGTCGTGCAGGACTGTGTCGTGCGAGACCCTTTGTGCGGATTATCCCCGGTTGCCCGTTTGATGATTTGCTCCACATCTTTTGTTCTCTTTCGCATGTGTGTGTAGGTGATGTTGGTTGATCGGTTTCCAGTGAGTCCACGTCGTGTGTGGGTCCTGCGTTGTTTGCGGGACTGCGTCGTGTGTGGCTATGTTTCCAGTTTGATTTCCTGGTTTCAAATTTCCCCCGGTGACTCTTTTGATGTTTTGTCCCAAATCGCCTACCTCTGTTGCCTTTATTTGATGTGTCCAAGCTGGAGTCTTCCCCTCCATCTTGAGGGGGAGTGTTGGAGATTATAAGTTTATTATTATATCAGTATTTGTGAGTGAGTGGGTATTAGCCCTCATTGTCTGTCTCGTTTTAAGTGTCCATGTATGTCCTATATAATATTCCTAAGTGGATGAATATATTGCATCAAGTATTTCCTTTCTTATTTTCCAACATTTCTTAATTTTGATTGAAGTTTTGTATTTTTTTTACTTAGAAATTTTTGATGAATTTACAATATTGCCTTTCATTTAAAATATTAGTAATTTTACCTAAATCCTAGCATTTTAAGGGTTTAACGGTTACTTAGAAATTGTTGATGAATTTACAATATTGCATTTCATTTATAATATTAGTAATTTTACATAAAGCTTAGCTGATTGTACCTAAACGGTTGTCTATTTATACATTGTTTCATTTTGATAATTGGAATTTAAAATACCTTTTTTTAGCTTTCATCAATTTATTGTGACTGAGAAGTGAAATTCTCTACTTTTCAGAGCAAGCTTGTTATGTTTGTATATTCCAAAGTTAACGTCTCATATAGAATTATATGGGTTGAGGATTTAAGAGCCTCCCTCCTTGATAGGTCTCATATTCCATTGCCTTAAGAAGTGGCATTGCTACAATATCTTTTGGGACTGGCCGTGAGACAAACATTTATTGTTCAAATTTTAAAATGTTGCTTAATTAGTTATTTTAGTTTGTCTTTTATCCATTGCAATCATTGGGTTATTATCATACCCTTCTATTTCTTTATTCTGTGTATGTATGATGTATCTTAATTGTAATATGCAAGTCTTGAATGGAAAATATGTTTTTTCCCCACTTAAAATAATTTAAAATAATATTACAATATCTTATTTAAAAATGTTTGTAATTTTGGTTTTTTTTGTAAACTTAGCTTGCTAAGGGTACAAGGGTTACCTATTTATGCCTTCTTTGATTTTACTAAGGGTTTGTTCGTTTGGACGGAATTGGGGGAATGGAATTGGATCAATTCCAATTTTGTAGGAATTGGAATTGAAATCAATTTTAATTCTGTTGTTCAGCTGAATGTAGGAATTATGACGGTGGAATTGGAATTAAAAATTTCGCTGTTTAGTTGCATGTTATTAATTGATAGGAATTGAAATTCAAATTATAAAAAATTAACAAAATTGCAGAGAAATATTAAACTATCAAAATGTTCATAAAGATAAACTAAGGTCGCACAATAAATAAAGAGAATAATTCTAAAGTCCACATACACAAAACAAGGTCCCACTTGATATTAATAAAACAAAATCTAATAATGTCTCTCGCTTAGCATTTGTCAATCATCAAGATGCAGGCGGAGCCAGGTCCTCCTAATGGATACTGGTAGAGCCATGAACATGTCACTCTTTGCTTCAGCCTTCAGCAAGAGCTGCATATGTTGGGTTTCAAAACTATTGTCGCCGCAGCAAGAGCCGCTGCAACAGCTGCCTTCCTACGTCTACGATGTTTTTCTATTCCATTCATCTACACAATTACAAACAAACTAATACATAAACAACTTAATAACACATACACATTCACACTCATACTACGCAACAACTACACACTCACATTCAACTACACTTATATACACACTCACATTCAACTACACTTATATACGCACTCACATTCAACAACCCATTCACAAACACCTACACACTTATATACACACTTACACTCACACAACACATATTCACATACACCTACGCACTTATATACACACTCACATTCAAGTTCACACTCACACAACACAGCAACACACATTTACATACACCTACACACTTATATATACACTCACATTCAACTACACTTATACACATTTATATCCACATACACCTACACACTTATATACACTCACATTCAACTACACACTTATACACACACTTATTCACATACAAAACAACACATTCACACTACACAACAACACATACAAATTCATATTCACATACATACTCGCGCAACAAAACAACGTATTGCTGAAGGAAAAAAGCAACAAAAAATTTCTGATTATTTATCACCACACATTCATGCACCTAATCAAACTGCTATGCAATAAACAAATCCAGATTCTGATAAAGGCTGGAAAAGGATCTTCCGGAAAGGGACCTTGAAACCAAATGAGGTGAGCAGCTGGAAAACAACAACAAATAACTTGAGCCGGAGAAGGTGAATGTTGCTGGAGAAGAACGAAAAAATTGCTATAAACTGACTTACAGCCACCGGAGGAGGTTGCCATCGCCGGAGAAGAGAAACTGAAGCCGGAGAAGAGTAGGAGCACAGGAGAAGAAGAGGGGCGCAGGTCGTTTTCTGCGAGCGAAGGAGGTATCCGGTTGGATGAAGAGAAACTGGAGCAGGAGGAGTTGAATGTGCACTCCGTCGCCGGAGAAGACCTGCTGGATGTTGCTCTGGTCGAAACTCTGGAGAAGAAGAGGGGCGCATGCGATTTCTGGCCGCTGTGCTCGTTCTCGTCGCGGGAGAGGAAAAGGCGGAACGGAAGGGGCGGAATTGTGAAAACTTAGGTCAGGAGGTAGGAATTCGCGTGGAGTGGAATTAGGCTACAATTCCAATTCCATGCATTTAATTTACCAAACGAATGGTGGAATTGGAATTGTTGGTCCAATTCCAATTCCATTCCCTCAATTCCGTCCAAACGAACGGACCCAATTGTAATTGTATATATCATATGTAGCTCTCATTAATTTGTTCCGACTAGAAGTGAAATTCTCTCTAACTTACCTGAGCAAATATGGTAAAACTTGTGTGCCCTATATTCCCAAGTAAATTTCACATATGTAGCTCTCCTCAATTTCTCATTGTGATGTTTGAGAATTTTTTTGTGTGGAACTTTTCCATGTAGTAAACCTATGCTCTCTTGTATATAAAACTTTGCTTAAAGAGCTCAAGAGGTTGATGTTTTGAAAGTTCTTGTTGCAATCACTCACATATGCGGCTAGCGTGTTTATCGTAAATTAGTTTTACCTCCAAAAAGAGATCCTCTTTAGAACCAGAAAAAACTCCCCAAACAATGATTATGAATCACACCCATCAACGATTTGTTTAACACGGTACCCATGAACACTAACATGTGTGAGCAACTCAGAGACCTAAGGTGCGTTTGGCGGGCGGATCCTGTGCGCGGTCACGCGGATAGATCTGCCCCGTTTGCGGCGAAGGCCCATTTGTCGTGGCTGCGGCGGCACGCTGGGGATCCTCCCTGCCCCCATGGAAATCCATCGTGTGGAGGCCGCGGTGGCCTCCGCGGAGCCAAACCGCCTACAGATTTATCTTAGCTTAAAAATTAAATTGTGCAAGCCATGTGCACCGTTTCTACTATTAAATCTGCCTTCAAGCTCTATATATTTGTCGAACTGATGCATTTTCTAAACTTTATTTAATCATGTTAATATTTTCTCCCAAGTATCGGGACTAGTTGGTAATTGCTTCCATATCTTATGTGTGACTTTTTATTGCATGTTCATGCTTATGATATTTGTGCCGTATTGTGCAGATAATGCTGGGGTGATTGTGAATCCTAAAGGAGAAATGAAAGGTACATTATTAGATTCATCTCTTTACATTTATTAATTTTAATAAAAGGTACATTATTAATGAAAGGTACATTATTAGATTCATCTCTTTTGATATTTGTAACCCAAAACAAAAAACTTCAGTCAGATTTCTAGAAATGGTGTAGGTTTGGTTCGGTTTTAATAGGCTATGGTTTGGTTACGGTCCCAATTTTTGAAAAAAAATGTGTGTTTCAGTTCGGTTCATGATTTTGAATGCCAAATCGAACCTAACTGAATCAAACCGCATTAGCACCTACGTTAACATTAGTAATTTAGTATATCATAATATGTTTGATTTATTTGGGCGTCACGGTTGACACCAACAATTTAATAAAAATTTAATTTGTGTTACATTTAAGATTTTAAGTTATCAAATGAGGTCACGCATTGCTTCTCTTCTCACACGAGTCACTGTGATAAACCACCAAAACCGAACCCAGCGGTTCTGTTTGGTTCTAAATTTTTGGAACCGCATCGGTGGTTCGGTTTGCGATTTTGCTTAAAAACTGAACAGAATCAAACCAAACCAAACCGTTACACTCATAGGTGAGTCATAGGTATATGTATATTAATAGCTTTTTTATGTTTTAGATATATACCATTTACAATTTTCCTATTTACAACACTCGGAACCTCAAAGAATAATCTAATTATTTAATGTAATTGCAGTTTATGCACCGAATTCTTCAATTTTTGTTGTTTGTTTGTAAAAAAGATTTGTGCACTTATTATTAATGTTTGTGATTAACAGGATCAGCAATCACTGGGCCAATTGGAAAGGAGTGCGCTGACTTGTGGCCAAGGATTGCTAGCGCAGCTAATGCCATTGTCTAGTTTTTTCCCCATTTGCATGCTGTGCTGATGATTTATACATACAATCACCGCCTTTTTAGTTGGTATGAAATTTTCTATTCTCTCCATCTCCCCGCCGCCGGCTTTTTTGAATGTCTGTTGCATAAATTTATTTTAACTTTTTTTATAATGTGATTTGAACATTTTGTCGAGCGCTAAGAATTTGCTATCTAAGTCTGAGAAATGCTTTTACATTCTTGTACTATATTATTTCAACTAATGTTGTGCTGTTGGAGCATAATTGTTTCAAATTTAAAGAATTTAGATAATCTTGAAATGGATTGATATCTCGGGTCCCCTTTGTGCTGCGTCCATTTTAAAATATGCATTTGACATGACCGTAATAAAGAAAAAAAAGCTATAGCATAGAAGTGGATGTATTTTTTTTTGTGAGGTTGGGCTTTTGCGAACTGCGGTTCATAACCACCTTGTTTATGACCATGATGCCACAACGGACCCTTCGCCAGGTTGTGTATGATGACCTGTGCTCATTAGGTCCTTGATCATCGTGGTTGGGAATCTGGTGGGCAGAGGATTGAAGAGGCGGGGAAGTTGGGTGACGATGCTGGGGTTTGTTGAAGCCATGAGAGAGTGAAGAAGACGAGGAGAGCACTGCAAATACAGAGGAAGGAGCGATGCAGAACTGAGCAGTTCATTTGAGTGGTGAGAGAGAAGACCGAGTGTTGTGTTGGATGCTGATGCCTTGAGGAAGAAATGAGGGCAAGTGGGAACTGCGAGAAATGAGCAGCAGCGCTTTCGCGGTTTATGAGTTTAGGGTAAAAAAACAGTGATTTCAAGCGGTGGCGACTCCCACTGCCCTGGTTATTATTGGCATTTGGCGTGATGGTGGTTGGAGAAGTAGTGGTGCGCTGGAGTCAAAAGGTGGAGCCAAGCGAGGCCTCAGTTGCTCTCACCGCCCTCCTAATATTAAAAGAATGCGTCCTTGAGTTCACCGGTTGAAGGGGTGCGGCTCATGGTTACCACATACGAGAAAACACAAAAGAATGTATGCATATCCAACCAAACCTGTTGTGAAGAAGGGAAAATTAATATTTGTGCAACTAAAATTGTATTTGCGGGTAAGGGTGTAAACGAGTCGAGCTCGAGTCGGGCTTGGCAAAAATTCCAAACTCGAGCTCGTCCAGCTCATCCTACTTGGCTCGAGCTCGAGATCAGTATATGGAGTTCGAGCTTTCGAGCTCGAGCTGCTCGCGAGTTTTTGCTCATGAGCATATTTATATTTATATATATTTTTAAAAAAAATACCAAAAAAAAGCTCGCGAGCTCATGAACAAGAACAATCGAGCTCAAGCTCGGCTCGAAATCGAGCTTGAGCTCGAGTCGAGCTTTTTTGAGCCGGCTCATCGAGTTCACGACCCGGCTCAACTCAACTTGCACCCCTATTCGCCAGTGAGATAGCTGAGGGAGAGTGCTCCGTTTGTCGCCGAATATCGTTGCTTGGGAAATCATGCTAGCATTAGGTACAGCGGAGGTTTATTTGCTATCAGAATTTCAGCCTCTTTGAACTGGAACATTGAGCTCCATTATCGTCCCGAACCGTAAATGACGTTACAAATGTAATTTTGAAAGAAAAAAGGTCTCGCAAGATCCTCTCTATGCGCTGAGCGTACAGAAAATTTGCAAATATCTTCTTGTCGCATCGGAGCCTGAACGTTGGCCCGTTCTCAAACGGGAATATGGACAGTTTTGGAGGTGATGAGAGAGAAATTTATACTGTGTATTTAGGGGTGCTACATGGATCAGTTTGGTTCCACTCGGAACTATTAATTGATCCGTATAAGTTTGGTTCTGATTTTTTGAAATTGGAATCGATCCATGTACTCACGGAATAGAACCAGAACCAAACGGAAAAGCTTGATTCTATTCTCAATGTATGTCTACTATAAAAAGATAAACTTTAGTACATAATTTGACCCCAAAAAAGAAGTAAATTCTTCGGTTCCGGCAATGCTTCTCGCTTCCACGGTTACTCATGCACACCCCTTAATGCGGTCATCGTATTCAAGTCGGACTCCAACAAATTAGGCTCTCTGGCACGGCGGCAGCGGTGGTGAACGCAATAGTTATGAACCATCCATCGTTCGTGAACCTCACCTAAGGAACTTCATTCACTTTTATGTTTAAAACTAATTTTCGCCACGTCAAATAGACATTCTACGGCGGTGGGTTTTTGTCCAAACTCGCCTGAGCGAAAACTTCGTGCCAAACGAAACCTTAATCATAGCCCATCTCGAGGGCTTAGGCTTATTTGCTAACAACTTTCAATTATCCACAGTGGAGAGCGATAATGCCTTTGTATATGAGGACCGACAACTAACAAATAATTTTATTTTTAATTAATAAGATTAAAAATAAACTAATATTAAGCCCATACTGCCAGCCCAGTTCAAACAGTTAGATAACCCTTCTTTATTTCATCTTCTTCGCCGAACCCCTCGCACCTGTTTCCGCCCTTCTTCTTAATTCAGAACTTCACCCACCAATCTGCTTATCCGCCCAGTAACGCACACATCATCTGCACAGCTGCATCTCATTATAAGAGAAGATACAGATTGATCGAAGCAGCAGCGGCCATTTCCGATGGCGAGGAGAGAAGCTCTCTGTCTTCTCTGTCTCCTTGCTCTGTCTCTCCCCGCAGAGATCTCAGCGGAAGAAGACGAATCTTCTTCCTGGAGCGGCGGCATCCTGCGGATGCTGAGGAATCCATGGGCGAAGAACGGGGAAGAAGACGATCTGGAAAGGCGGAGGGAGATAAACCTGAAGAACTACTGCGAAAGCTGGAGGATCAACGTGGAGCTCCACAACATCAAGGACTTCGACTCCGTCCCCGACGAGTGCGCCGGCTTCGTCGCGAAGTACATGGCGTCGTCTCAGTACACGTCCGACGTGAACCGCGCCGGCGATGAGGCGTCGCTGTTCCTCGCTAATTCGTTCTCGCTCGGCGGCGACGGCCGCGATGCGTGGGTGTTCGACGTCGACGACACCCTCCTCTCCACATTCCCCTTCTTCAAGCAGCATCAATTTGGGTATGTCTGCGCTGAATTTTTCTTCTGATCTTCCTAATCGGGTCTCGAATTTAGTGGAGATTGACCTTAGGTTAACTACATCCTATCTCGATTAGGGCTAGGTTTTAGCCAAAGAGGGATTCAATTTCAACTATTTCGAGTTCTTTCGCGACAAAATTGTTAGTTGATTGCACATCCGTACACTCGGACGTAGGTGGATTATTGCGTCAGTTAAGTGCATAATTTTTTTAATAAACAAGGGCGCTGCTATAAACACTGTGCTTTTGTCTATTTGCACTCGTCGTTATTAGCAAGCGCTGTTTTAAGTGATTGTCTATTCGCACTCAACATGTCTATTAGCAATGCACTATTATTATTATCATTTTTGTCAATTTCTTTTTAACAAAACATCACTTTAACTATTGTAAAAGAACACTTAAAAAATTGTACATTTTCAAAAGTTAATGCTAAAAAAAGATTGTCAATTCTTTGCTCCGTTTTCCTTGGATCACTTGTAAAGAAAAAAACAAAAATATTATTATAGGTCATATAAATATTGTTGTATATTATAAACTTAAAAAAAAATCAAAATAACCAAAGTCACTACATAAAAAAATATGAGAAACAATCAAACTCTAGCTCTAGCATTGCATCAACAAGATCTATAAATCCTCCAAAAAATTTAAAGGAATATAAACAAGGAGTTACAAAGGAGAAAACACTAAAATTAGAGCAGAAAAACATCGGGTGGGCGGGAGGACTCGCGCGACCACCGAGCCGGAGAAGGGCAAGCCGCGACCACCGAGCCGGAGAAGGGCAAGCCGCGACCACCGAGCCGGAAGGGGGTGTTCGCCGGAGTTTCGGCGGTTCGCCGGCATGCAGGGAGGGGTCTCCGCCAGAGGAGATGTGTAGGGGTGTGCGTCTAAGGGGAAAAGGCTACTTGCGGCTATTAAAAATAAAATCATAAAATTTTAAAATTTTGAGTGCTAATAGACAAAAATAAAGTGCTAATAAGCTCTAAAATTTTAAAATTTTGAGTGTTAATAGACTAAAGCACGGTGCTAATAGCGACGCCCATAAAAAATACAGGATAATTTATTTGCTTATAAAAAAGTAATAAAGAGCCAAAGAGGTGATAAAATTGTAAATATAAATGCTTTACCAAAGGCTGTTTTTATATTTTATATATAGTATAAATATCTATATACAATATATAATAATTTTAAGAGAAGATTTAACATTGCACTCTCAATCGAATTGCTAATTATTTATTTAAATAATATTTTAATAAAAACACTGAATTTATATTTTAACAAAAGTAATAAAGGCGGCAAAGACTAGGCTTGAATCTTATGCTCGGTTTGGCGCTGTGTTTTTGGTTAGGTAAGTTTGGACAAATACTCTCATCATAGAATGCATGTTAAAGCTAGTTTTGAACATTAAAGCTAGTTTTGAACATTAAAGCTAGTTCACGAACGACGGTTCATAACCACCACGTTCACGACTGTTACCGCCGTGCCAAATGGAGCCTCAGGCTCCCTACGGAATGGCGGTGGCGGTCATGAATGTTGCGGTTATGAACCGTCGTTTGTGTGAACGCCTGACCTCACCATTGAACTTCATCCACTTTTATGTTCAAAACTATTTTTATTTTCTTGGTGGTGGTCGACGTCGTGCTAAACGGAGCCTTAGATCTAAAGTGTTTCCCCAGTATTATTTTTGCAAATAATTTATGAGAGCATGTGTAATAAATTTATACTCGTATGCACGAGTGAAGCGCAGGACGCCAGTCTAATCGTGGCAGCGAGCGACAACAGTATTACTGTCAAACACTATGCACTAAGGATATCAAGTATTAGTATTTCCTTCATCTCATGTTGTGCTTATAAGGCGCGCAAGCGGTCAATGATACTATTGTAGCTTCACGGGAGAGTTTTCGTGCACTGTCACTCTTATTTATTATCGGGACCTCTCACGAGAGTTTGCATAAATACAGGTCTCACCTCTCTATCTTTCGAAATTACACTTACCTCTCCTCTAAATTTTCCCCGTTTACAAAAATGTCCCTTCGGTTAGAAATATGGATGAAAAATGATAAAATCAGCCAAATTATTGTATGATATTTCAATTGTATCCTTTATATTATTATAATTCTAGTTCATTACAAATAGTAAAATATAAGGAATCATTTTCAATGTATAGTTATTACAAATGGTAAAATTAGATTATCATAAAATAATTTGGCATATTTGATCACTTTTTATCTATATTTTTAAAAGAAAAGGTCACATCTTTCAATGTAGAGTCATTGCAAAGGTTAAAATTAAAATTGAATATCATAAAATATAAAATAATTTGGCTGATTTTAATATTTTCCATTCACATTTCTAACAATAGGGGCATTTTTGTAAATTGAGAAAACTTATAGAGGTGATAAATGTAATTTGGAAAGATAGATGGGTGTAGCCCAATCTCTTTATATATAGAAAGAGAGATAAAGCTACAATATTTTTGGATTTATCACGCTATTACTATAAATTAAGAAAAAAAATAATGTGCAGATCTATTTTGGCTATGTGCAAACCGTGATTTGAAAAAAGTTATGTGCAGACCGCCGGTTTACGGGTTCACATGTCCTTATGATTTTTTAGTTTGGTTTGCACTTAACCGGATTTGCACATGGCCGAAATTGGGGTGCACATAACAGCCTCCTAAATTAAAGATGCTTTCGATGCACGCGGTTCCAAGTTAATTCGAAGCATCCTAACAAACACGAAATGAAGGGCTGTGGTCGGGTGCAGGAGCGACGCCGCAAACAGGACGTTGCTGGAGGAGTGGATGGCGATCAGCAAGGCGCCGGCGATCAAAGGCATGCTAGAGCTCTTCCACCACGTCAGGGCGAGAGGGCTCGCCATCATCCTCATCTCGTGGCGGCCGGAGAATCTCGGTCCGGCCACCGTCGACAACCTCATCAAGGCCGGCTACCACGGGTGGGCCAAGCTCATCCTGAGGTGCGACAAGGAGCGCTACGGCAGCGTTCAGAATTACAGGTCGGAGCAGAGGAAGAAGCTGGTGACTCAAGGATATCGCCTGTGGGGCGTCGCCGGCGCTCAGTGGAGCAGCCTCGCCGGCTATCCGCAACCCAAGAGGGCTTTCAAGCTCCCAAATCCTATGTATTACTTGTGAACGGTGGTGATTTCTTATTTCATCTATTGCTTCTAGTTTAAAAGTTTGCTCTTTTCTTCTACGAAGAGTTGCTCGTGCTGCTGTGAATTCCATGTGGACATGTTATCTCCAAAATGAAATAAAATAAAATAAAATATATTGATATTATCACATCATAACTCGTTATTCGCAGACCTTAAATAAATCACAAATTTTATATCCTGCTAGATACCTAATTTTACTAATCGCCAACCCTATCTGTTTGACATTTCCAGGTCTTTATAGATTGGTCCGTTTATTTTCAATTTTTTTCGTTCTTTTCTTTTGTTAATGGTGTTAAGGCTTCATTTGGCGCGGCGGTGGCGGGCGGCGTTTGCGGCAAATGCCGCTGCAAGGCGCGTAACCAAATGGTGGGTGGCGGCGTTTGCCGCGTTTCCACCCGCCGCGCCATGAGAAACATGAGAAACGGAGCAAAAAGCTCCGTTTCGATCCCCCGCCTCCGCCCTCCGGTTCGAAAGCTCCGTTTGCACCCGCCGGGAGAAACGCCACCGTCGCGCCAAATAAAGCTTTCGAACCGGAGGGCGGAGGCGGGGGATCGAAACGGAGCTTTCTACTCCATTTCTCATGGCGCGGCGGGTGCAAACGCGACAAATACCGCCGCCCGCCATTTGGTTACGCGCCTTGCGGCGGCGTTTGCCGCAAAAGCCGCCCGCCACCGCCGCGCCAAATGAAGCCTAAATCTTCTGGTAATTTTTTTCAATGGAGGAAGAGTCCATATTTGTTCTGGTTCTTACGAGCTTTTGATTGAACAAAGATGACATGAGAGGCGGCTTAGACTTTCTTGAGGAGATATTTTTAGGTGCATTTTTCCCACCTAAGATCTCGGTGCGTGCGTGCATCAAACTGTTGATTCTTGCAAAAACATGATTGATCGAAATACTGACAATACTGACATTATTTTTAGAATACTGCAGTATTCCGCAAAAATAACTCCGTCGTAGAATATCAGATCGTACGGTTGTGTTGTTTCTTCCACCTCAAAATAGGTGGGAGAAATGCACCTAAATTTTTTCCAGAGATGACACTTTACAAGAGGAAATCAAAAGGAGAATGACTGACCACTCAGTCTTCTACAAATGTCGATGATAGTCACATCCTATTGCATGTTTATGTGGATTGATATTATGATTACAGAGAATGGTAAGAAGTGAATAAATGACCTAAAGACCTTCGCGAACACTCACTCTTGCACAAAATATTTGGAGGGAATTGGTTTGTCCAAAATAAATAAATAAACTCATAGGTTTTGGAATTGAGTCAAAACCAATTCTTTTGTTCCTTTGGAACAATTTTTTGAGGCAACCCTCCCTACTACAGCCTTGATAGCATACTTGGGCAGGCCAATCGAAACCTTTCTTCCCGGTGGAATCAGCCTGTAAGCCACCTTCTTTCCGTAAACCACGCTCCCTCACTTCCGGATTCAAGTTTTGACGCTCCTTCAAGAACTCCGAGCTAACCTCCAGCCTCATCCTCTCCATGACCTCGCTTGAGTTCCAATCAAGGAGAAGCGCAACAAAATCGTGAAAACGGATCAAATTAGTAGATTTTGAGGATAGACTAATTTATCAAAACTCAAAACTTATGGGTTTTCATCGAAAGCCAATTCCATCCGTGAAAACCCTCAAAAGAACGCAGGAATTGAATCTTGATACCAATTTCAATTCCCTCCTCCCAAAACCTGCGAAACGACCGTGGCCTAAAGCACTTTTCGAGGGTTTAGGCTGTGAAAAGTTATAAGAGACTACATTATATAGAGACGATATACCTTAGATTTGTTGTATGAAGCAGGTAAGTTGGGGTGTAAGTCAGTGGAAGATCTTATTTAATGAAGATGAAGAAGTCGGTCCTTTGTATGTCATTTGCTCGATTATTGTCTTTCCGAGAAGTCAATTAATGAGTT
Organism: Dactylorhiza incarnata; assembly: GCA_033032865.1. Lineage (NCBI taxonomy): Eukaryota > Viridiplantae > Streptophyta > Magnoliopsida > Asparagales > Orchidaceae > Dactylorhiza > Dactylorhiza incarnata. The sequence continues at coordinate 171,232 of JAWHQI010000314.1, read as the reverse complement.
CTCCTAGAGCAACACATATGGATGCTATGGAACATAACATAAAATAGCGGACAATATGTTCAAAAATCGTGTCGGACGATATATCAAAGACTATAAACGAAGCCAAAGACTATAACAGATATTCCAATCAGCATCATCAAAGACAAAGGCTCTGTTTGGCGCGGGGGTGGCAATGGTGAACGCGATGGTTATGAACCGTCGTTCGTGAACGCCCGACCTCCCCGGGAGTTTGTATAATTACAAGTTGCACCCTCTATCTTTCAAAATTACATTTACCTTCCCTCTAAGTTTCCCCATTTTATAAAAATGCCCATTCCGTTGGAAATATGGATGAAAAATGATAAAATCAATTAAATTATTTTATGATATTTCAATTTTATTCTTTTATAATGATTATAAATTCATTACAAAGGGTAAAATGTAACCCACACTTTTCAATGTAGAGTCATGACAAATGGTAAAATTGGAATATCATAAAATAATTTGGCATATTTTATCACATTTCATCTATATTTCTAAAGGAAAAGGTCACACCTTTCAATGTAAAGTCATTACAAAGTGTAAATTTGAATATCATAAAATAATTTTACTGATTTTATCATTTTACATCAATATTTCCAACGGAATGGACATTTTTATAAACCGGGGAAATTTAGACGGGAGGTAAATGTAATTTCAAAAGATAGAGGGTATGCAAACTCCCAGGGAGACCCCAACAATTAACCATATATATACATATACATATACATATACATATACATATACATATACATATACATATACATACATATATATATATACATATATATATCTATATACATATATATATATACATATATATATATATACACGAGTGACAGTGCACGGAGGCCCCCGTGCCCCGCGCGACAGTACCCGGCTCGCGGAGGCGGGCTTCGCGGAGGCGGCCTTCGGCCGCATCTAGGCTTTTATAACATGAGTCTTGTTTTTTATGATTTTGAGCTCGATTTGTATCTTATTTGAAAAAGTGATGAACATGAAAGTTGTAGATCTCATCGAGAAGAATAACTTTCATGTTGATCACTCTTTGATTTGAAGCTGTTTAGGACCCCGATTTGAAGCTGTTTAGGACCCCGATCTAGGCTTCAAATTAAAAACTGATCAACATGAAAGTTATTCAAATAAAATAAAAAGTTAATGAGAAATCGTAAAAAACATCACCAAACTGATTAGTGGCGTCCCATTACACCATTAAGAGGATTTCCCTATATATAGTAAGTATAGATATGCATCTGTGCTATTATAAGTATAGAAGTCATTTCACTTTTTCAAATATGATGCAATATTCTCTCTTAAAATTTTCATACAAGAAAATAGAAACAAAGGGCACAATACCAACCCTTTTGAAATGTGAAAAAGGATCACCAAAACAATTCAAAAACAATTTAATTGATGACATTTTTTCTTCCAATAATCCAAAGCATTCATTCACCTGATCCTCAGAAGCAGCAGTCAGATACATTTCTGCATTTGTGATCCCCGTCGCCTTCGGCCTTCATCCTCTCACCCCCCTCGACCTTCTCTGGAGACATAATGAAGGAGTGAATCATCTGAATCCAGTACACCACAGACAAAACAAATCCTAACAAAAACAGTAATGAAATGGGGAGGGAACACGCAATTCTCCCATCGGTTTGAACCTTCAGATTTTCTGATGCATAATCTTTCAGAAAAACCTCTCCTTCGACATTTCCTGCCGCAGAAAACAGCAGCGATTATACTCGGGATGCTGTATGTGAGATGTATAGCGATCACGAAGAATATTTATCAACCTATCTTTTCTTGCACGGGCATTCCAGCGTCATCGGCGCCTTTCTGGGAGCAATACTTGGCCCATTCATGTAATATATCAGATGAATCTATGAGTTGCGCATCCGCGGGCTCTTTTACATTCTTCATTTCTACCACTTTCGCTATTTGTATCGGAATGAAAAAAAATTAGTAACTTAGGAGATGAAAGGACGGTTAAACAACTATATTTTTTTAGGAAAAAAGTATAGGACTTTTGTTATGGGGAATCATACAATACACGAAATTATGAAGTTCACTCCAAAAAAAAAGTTGCATTCATAGACGGCGGTGGGGGTGTAACTCAGGTTGGGTCGGATTGTGTTATGCGTACGCGCGCATTATTAGTGTATTTCTTATTATTTTAAGATTTTGGCATGTGAGCCCCCCCTCCCTATATAAGGAGGCGGTTTGGGAGTAGAGGTTATCTTTGGATCATTTAGGTTTTGGGCTCTCATTTGAGAGAGAGATCATAGGAGGACCCAGCCTCCTTGATCTTGGCCGGAGTTCACTCCGGATTGTATCCGTGTTCTTGATTTAGTGCAATCTTGTCTCGTTCTTCCTTACAAATCGTACCAAGTGGTCCGACCTGCCGTCTTTCGGCCGCGGTTTCCGCCGCCCGAACCCGATCCGACGCCTCTTCCTCGATCCCGATCCCGTACCAGCTCCCGCGACGACCTCGCCGATCCAGCGCCTCGTCCCGATCCCGTACCAGATCCGGCGCCACTTCCGCGTCGACCTCGCCGATCCCGATCTCGCGTCGTCTTCCGCTACAGCTGCCCTGTTGTCGATCCCGTTACGCGCCGACCTCGCCGATCCAGGACCGCGTCCTCTTCCGCTACAGCAGCCCTTCGCCGACCTCCATTTCCCGTTCCAGATCCGGCCGCCCTCCGCCGCACAGCAGCCCTGTTGCCGATCCAGCCCCCCCCCCCCCCCCCCCCCCCCCCCCCCCCCTCTCGGGTTCTTGCGTGCATGCCACGCCGTTCCAGCCGTCTAATGGGCAACCCAGATCCCACGCCTTCTCACCCAACCACCGATCCCGCCATTCTCCGTCGGTTGGATGACCACGACAGTTCCATCGCATCGCTGCAGGCCCTCATGTTACGCATGGATGCTAAGCTCGACTCCCTCCTGGCCGGCCGCCCTACAACCTCCGCAACGTCGGTGGCGGATCCGCCGCCCCTCCTCGGGACTCTCCCAGAACTCTTCCCTGCAACAGACCCCTGCCCGGGGTGTGCTCACCGGGCACTCGTTCCTTGGATGTCCCCTCTTTCAACGACACTGATCCTATGAGATGGATTGCTAGGGCCGAACAGTTCTTCGAGATACAACAGATCTCGGAGCCACAGAAGGTCAGCACGGTCTTGATTGGCATGGAGGGCTCCGCCCTCCACTGGGTCCGCTGGCTCCGCCAATCCTCTCCCGGCCTCACCTGGACAGCTCTCACAGCGGCCCTCATTCAGCGGTTTGATCACCGCTACCCCGGCTCCATGATCGAACGCCTTTGCGGACTCCGTCAGACCGGCCCCGTTGATTCGTACGTGGATGCTTTCATCGAGTTGGCCACCCATGTTCCGGGTCTCCCACCTGACCATTACTTGGCCTACTTCATGCACGGCTTACAACCCCACCTCCGAGCCCGCCTCCGCACACTGCAACTGTCAACTGTCCACCAAGCCATAAACCTCTCCCCACTAGTGGAAGCCGAATTCGTAGCAACGTCCGCGGACCCTGCCTTCACGTCGCCTCTGACCAACCCTCCCTACCAACAATATTTTCCTCCCCCATCTAAACCTCCACCACTGCCACCTAATCCTCCCCGGCCAACCATTATGGGCCCACGCAACAACCGTCATATCCCCACTCTCCGTTTTTCCAACCAAGAGTACAATGACTTGCGGAGCAAGGGTCTGTGCTACCGCTGCAAACAACCCTACTCGCCTAATCATAATTGTCCTGCCAAGGAGTTCCGGGCCCTCATCGGGGATGATTTGGAAGAGATCGGCACGACTGCCTTGGACACCCTTCTGCTCACGGATGTACCGCCAGACGGAGATCCGAGCACCTCTGCGGCGGCCCACAAGCGGACACATTACTACTAAATGGCGGGTGGTACTTCGACCTTGGGGTCAAGGTCGATTTTCTGGCGGGATGGATTGTTACGCGTACGCGCGCATTATTAGTGTATTTCTTATTATTTTAAGATTTTGGCATGTGAGCCCCCCCTCCCTATATAAGGAGGCGGTTTGGGAGTAGAGGTTATCTTTGGATCATTTAGGTTTTGGGCTCTCATTTGAGAGAGGGATCATAGGAGGACCCAACCTCCTTGATCTTGGCCGGAGTTCACTCCAGATTGTATCCGTGTTCTTGATTTAATGCAATCTTGTCTCGTTCTTCCTTACAAATCGTACCAGATTGGTTCCACTGAAATCAAGAGCCAATTCATATAGGTTCAGTTTCATCTTATCAAAACTAGAACTGACCCGTATGTTCAAACTATAGAACCATACCCAAACCAATAAGTTTGGTTCGGTTCTCGGTTCTACCCGGTGACATAAATATAACTCAAAATGTTACAAAATTTATAAAAAAAAAACTCCATCTTCCTACATGATTTTTTACACAAATCTTATTTTCCTACATGTTCCTTATGCTCAACAATGTATCTATATAATATTGTTATAAACTTAATTTTTGTTGCATTATATTGCGAAAATCAAATAAGATTACCTTATTTTGACTTAATATTTATGCGATAAGTATTAGCCATTTGGTTCTCAAGTCGGTTCTCGGGTACCCGAGCACAAGAACTGAGAACCGACCCAAAAGGTTGGTTCTTGCCTTTTCTAGAACCATTAAAACCGTCTTGAATTGATCGGTTCCAGACCAGTTCTCAGTCCTTCGGCTCTTTTTGCACACCCATAGTCTTGGCATGTGTTCACTGTGAAATCGAGGTTACAGAGAATAAAGGAAAGCCGGCTATGTGAAGAATATTATAGTTTATATATTACTTCATAGTAAAAATAAATTTCTCAAAATACCATAAAATAAACACATATACATGTTTCTGTGGCATAAATTAAAGGAGAGTAGATTAAGGCTCCGTTTGGCACGGCGTTTTTCCCCTGCTGAGTTTGGACAAAAACACCACCGTCGTAGAATGTATGTTTGACATAGAACGGTTATGACCGCCATCAAAAAAGAAAACTAGTTTTGAACATAAAAGTGGATGAAAAACCTTAGGTGAGGTCGGACGTTCACGAATGACGGTTCATAACCACCGTCTTCGCGAACACCGCCACCGCTGCACCAAACTGAGCCTAAGATTCAAGACATCCTGACAACTTTGATTATAGAATTACCTGCATGCAAATCTGTGGTTACATCCCTTAAATCAAATGTATCATTGATTGGGTTCGACGCGTCTACGTGTCTAGATTCCGCGCTTCTCTTCTTCATTCCATCATCTTGCAATCTAGAGCTCGCGCTACTCTTCCTCTCCATGATCAGATGATCTCTTTTATTTTCCTTGAGCGACGAATCTCTCTTCTTCTCCTTAAATGTTGCTACACGACAGATGGACGACTTTACAAACAGCTACAGATGGGAAAAATAACAAGAGAAACACTTTTTTTAATACAAGGATTTAGGACCTTTGATGCCTTCTGCTTCTTCATTCTTCTTTAATGCATGTTTGTGGCTGGGGTCGACATCTCTTCTCGTAGAATAACTATTGTCTTTCTTCCTTTCAGTTGTTTTCATGGCTGCAAGGGTTTCTAAGATTACCGATATATAAATTCAAGAGCGAGAAAAAAAAGTGAGGCTAGGTGGCAAACCTCCATCTGGCATGTTGCCGTCGAGGCAGTATTCAGTACAGTTATGGTATGGGTTTGATGCAAAATTGCACTGAGGCTGCCCACTTGTTATCTTTTTTTTGCTGACTAAATTCTTTAATTCCTTCAGACCTTTGAGCTTCATATCTGAAATAATTTACTGGTTAGACTATGGGTATGTTATAAGGGTCGTTTACACAAACTTCCCCTTCAACTTGGCATCATTGCAGGGGCTTCCGCTCTACTTTTTGAAATCGCCAACACCTCTGGGAAGGTGTTGGTACAAAAAAATCACAGGAGTCGTTGGCAATTTTAAAAAGTAGAGGGGATGTCCCTATAGTTATGCAAAGCCGCCAGGTATTTTTTTCGTAATTATACATATATTACAAGGGTTAATTATCGGGACCTCCCCTGGGAGTTTGCATAATTACAGGTTGCACCCCTCTATCTTTCGAAATTACATTTGCCTCCCCTCTAAGTTTTCCCAGTTTACAAAAAGGCCCCTTCCGTTAGAAATATGGATGGAAAATGATAAAATCAGCCAAATTATTTTATTTTATTTTAATTTTATCCTTTTATAATGATCCTAGAATCATTACAAAGGGTAAAATGTAACACACCTTTTTCAACGTGGAGTTATTACAAAAGGGTAAAATTGGAATATTATAAAATAATTTGCCATATTTTATCACTTTCCATCTATATTTTTAAAAGAAAAGGTCACATCTTTCAATATAGAGTCATTAGAAAGGGTAAAATTGAATATCATAAAATAATTGGCTGATTTATCATTTTCCATCCATATTTCTAACGGAAGAGGCATTTTTGTAAACTGGGGAAACTTAGAGGAGAGGCATTTTTGTAAACTGGGGCAACCTATAATTATGCAAACTCCCAGGGGAGGTCCCGGTAATTAACCCTATATTACAATTCAAAGCTAATAACTTGGAATAATGTAACACAGGCTCACCTTGCTGACGTTTTTCCCTCTCAGGGACATTTTGGAAGCAGTATTCGGCGCATACATGGTACGGGTTTGATGCAAATTGGCAATCAGGATTTACCGCTCCTTCTAAAGGGAAATCTACTGTCTCTTTTTGCTTTGACCTCGTGAAAGCTGAGAACAAGGCAATTGTTAGATTATTGATAGCATAGTTCAAAGAATGAGACAAAAAATCTTACTTTTTCCTGGCTGATCCCTCTCAAGGACATTTTCATTGCAAAATTCAGCGCATTTGTGGTAAGGATTCGAGGCATTTTTGCACTCGGAATTCATCCTCGGTAGGGAGGAAAATACTTTCTTTTCTTCCTTTGCCTTCGACGCAGCTGAAAAAAATGAATTTTATTAGTTTATTGCTTATGGATTTGGAAGGGAAAAAACATTAGATGATGCCTAAGGGGACAACCACTTTATCTTCCTTTGACTTCATGAAACCTGAATTTTGTATTTGTTAGATTATGCATGATGAATTTGGAAGAAAAGGAAATCATCAAGTCTTACCTTCTCCACTCTGGGCCTTAACAGGAAGATTATGGAAAGAGTCTTCGGCACGTACATAATAACGGCTTGAGGCATTTTTACGCCCATAATTGGCTCCGGACTGTGCCGTGAAAGATATATTTTTGTCTTTGGGCTTCATGTCTGAAATGTGTTTTAAGTTGAATTTACAACCAAGATGAGAATTCCAATACAAGCAGAGCAAGTCACTGTGGTGCATGCACTACCTTCATGGCTTCATTAGAATGTGCACCGTTTTTATCAATATGGAATGAAACTCTTTTTGACCTTTCTACAATAAAATTAACATTGAAAAGAAGATGAATTAATGATCTAAAAGGAACTATTTCTATTTACTATATTACGTGGGCGCATTCACTCAAGCGGAGTCCCCTCGTCAGAATCTATGGAGCGCGCATATGGAAGCCGCCGTGATTAATTTTCTTGTAATTAATTTGTATGAATTAATTGATTGATAAAAATTAATGAATATTAATCTTAACTATTCTGTATTTCTTTGTTTGATCCCCTCCCTCATCTATATAAGGGGGAGAGGTTTATGTGAAAAAGGATCTTGGATGTATGAAAGAAATTAGGTTGCTCCCTAAGCTTCCTCTCTCTTCTTCCTCCTTTCTTCTCCCTCACCACCTTCGGCCGCCTCCCCTTGTCAGATTCCTCCCGGAAACTTTACTAAAACTGTAACATACTAACTATAACAAATTTCAAAGAGATTAATTAAAAATAGTTCTTAGCTCCTTCATCAAATACAATTTTGTTTCATTGCCTTTTTCCAGTTTGTGGAAATAAAAACTTAAACATACAGAGAGTGCTCCATAGAGTGTTATATGTTACAAAAAGGTGAGATATTGGTACACAACCATGAAAGAAAATATGTTGAATTTTTTTATCCTGATGACTGAAGTAATTTATTGCTTTTTTTACTCTGAATTTGGTTGAATACATCGCATGGCTTACCTTCTTCATGATGTTCCCTCTCGGGGAGACTTCGGACAATTTCAATTTCTTCTTCTAGCTTTACGACTGCAACAAATTTCAAGTTTGAGTAACAACTGAATGAGAATTTACAACAACATTACAAATTTCAATGCAAAAAATGGTTTACCACCCTCAGGTAGTTCCTTTTCAGAGGTATCCTCAAAGCAATATTCAGTCATTTTCTGGTGAGGGCTAGATAAATGTTTAGGTTTATGATGTTCGCTGGTGTTATCAGTTGTAATAGAAACACCTCCTGGATTCTCTATAGTTAAATTAACAATAGGAAAGGAGATAAATCAATTAAAACTTAGAGGAAATGTCAAATGTTTAGTTACTTGATTATAGAAAATTGACAATTATTTCAGGATTTCGAAAACTAAATTACAAAAAAAAACTTATTTTACCTCCCTCATTTATCTCCCTATCTGGCATGTTTTGGACACGGAATGTGGCACTTCCATGGCTATTGTTTGATTTGCCCTCAAGATTCACCCTAGACTTTACAGTGGCAACTATATCACTTTCTTCTCTCGGCTTTATGGCTGCAACAATATTTTAAGTTGACTTAGAACTAAGATGAGAATATAGTTAAATTAACAATAGGAAAGGAAATAAATCAATTAAAACTTGGAGGAAATGTAAAATGTTTAGTTACTTGATTATAAAAAATTGACAATTATTTCAGGATTTCGAAAACTAAATTACAAAAAAAAAACTTATTTTACCTCCCTCGTTTATCTCCCTATCTGGCATGTTTTGGACACGGAATGTGGTACTTCCATGGCTATTGTTTGATTTGCCCTCAAGATTCACCCTAGACTTTACAGTGGCAACTATATCACTTTCTTCTTTCGGCTTTATGGCTGCAACAATATTTTAAGTTGACTTAGAACTAAGATGAGAATGTAGGGTCATTTGTTGCGACCCTCCCTCTAATTTTGCATAATTATAGGGACCTCCCATCTATCTCTCAAAATTACGAAAACCACCCCCCATTAGGTTTATATTGTTAACATACATGTACAATAGAAGAACTTTTTCATAATTATTGCTGAGAATTTAAGAAGAGAGCGTCTCAATGTGACAAATTATTTACCTCCATTATAATGATCCATTTCAGGTGTATCCTCAAAGAAATACTCATTAATTTTATGGAAGGAATTGGATGCATGTTCAAGACTACCGCGCACACTGTTTTTATCAGCTTTAGTAGACACTCCTTTGGAATCATCTACAATTAAATTAGCAACAGCAAGGAGATAAAAACAATGATGTAAGGGGAATAGTTTACATCTGCTGATTTGAACATATATAAATTAAAGAGAAATTGGAAAAATATACATGAGAGTATAGGGAAAGTGTTTAGTTCCTTGAGTTCCTAACCGGAACATTATAGAAGCTGAATTCAGCACATTTATGGTGAGGATTTGATGCATATATGGCTGAGCACCTTCTCTCAATACTTTCAACTTTCTAGCCTGATGATAGAGTAATTAATTGATTAAATTGGTAAGTTTTGGAAACAATGCATACATGGTAGGGATTTGATGTTTCACATACGCTTCTGTTACATATACACTTTCACAGATTCCAATGTTTGTAAACGCTCCCATAGATACCCCCGCGTCAAGAGAAGAAACCGGAGGCATCTCCTTTAGCTCATCTTTTAATAGTAATGTATTAATTATTAATTTTCTCCAGTTTTATTATGTGTGTCTGGTCTTCTATATAAGAACTAAGAAGGCTTACATGTTATTGGAAGCGCATCTCGTGTTTTAGTGTTTTGATTTCGTGTTAGAGTTTGACGAAGAAACCAGCACTCGATGGCATTTGGTGAGAGTATGTCTATCAAAGGTTAATAGAATCTTGTCTTCTTCTCCATACTACTTTCGTTTTCCACATTTCAGTATATAACAATTAGTCTATTGAATCCTCTCTTTGCAGATAAATCTATTTCATTTTCTTTCTTTGGTTTCGTAGTTATGAGTTTTATGTTGAATTTATGGGTTTAAACTAAGATGGACATTAACAGGAAAAAAAAGTAGAGCAAGTTAACGTGACAACTGAATTACCTGTCTTAGGATGTTCCTTTTCAAGAGTATCCTCAAAGCAATATTCAGTAACTGTATGAAAAGGGACAGATGCACTCCGATTAAGATGCGCACTTCTTTTATCAGACTTAACAGAATCTCCATTAGGCTTCTCTGCGAGCAAGTTAACAATTAGAAAGGAGATGAATCAACGATATAATAGGTTTTGATTATATCTGCAACCTCAATAGATATCAACAGAAAAAGACAAGTAAAAGAAGGGTAGAACACATATATAGCTCCTTAATTAAATACAATTTTGTTTCACTGGCTAATACTTTCAGCTTTTGTGAAATCAAGGGTCCATTTGGCGGTTGTGAAGGTCGTGAACATGATGATCGTGAATTCTCATTCGTGACTGCCCAACCTCGCCCCTGGAACCATGTCTGTGTTTAAATTCAAATGGTTTATTCTCGGCACCGATCATAACTGTTGTTGTATTAAACGTGTGATTTATGATGTTAGTGCTTTTGTCCTAACATACCACAGCAAAAAAAAACCGAGCCGAACGGACCATGAAACACATAAGCATAATGCAGCTTATCTCACCTCGCTCGACAAAATTCCTGTTTGGCGCACTTTGTAAGCAAATTTCGGTGCACTCATGGTACGGGATTGACTTATGTTTGCATAGAGGGGGTGAACCGGTCCTCTCTTTCTTTCTGGGCGCCTTCTTTACTTCCCTTGAACTTTTTAGCCGCATGGCTGAAATTTTTTGCATTGGTTAGTATCATTAATGAATTAGGCCAAGTGCAGAAAATGACTTACTTTGTTCAGGCTGGTCCCTTGTTGGGACACTTTCTAAGCAGTATTCGTCGCACACATGATACGGATTTGATGCGAATTTGCACTCAGATTTCACTAGTCTGTCTGTGGTCAAACCTGCTTTCTTTTCCTCCTTTGGCTTCATGGCTGCAACAATATTTTGGCAAAGTTAATAATAAACTTTATTCTGGAAAATAATAAACACAACAATATGATGCAGTCAAACTGCCCGCCATTTATGACATAACATGATACCTTGCAATTATCTTCCTTTTTCTACCGCAGGCAGCTATAATAGTTAAGTCGCAATCATTTAAAATCTACGTGCCGAGCTACCTTGCTGGCATCCAGTGCCTACAGTTTGGGACTGGTTTATCATTTGCCATATTTGGCATCATCAAATGAACGATCTGGAAACCATAATCGCGTCCGGAGCTTCACTTATTGATAAGGATATGACCTCCTAGTCACGCGTCACGTCTACCTCTGCTTATGTAGCCCTAAGAGACATTATCGTAATTTGTGTCTCACTCCCCTATATAAGGGAGTGATAGTGTATCTTATTTTCTATCCTGAGAACTTGTAAGTGTAGGCTCTCCTTAGGTGAGAGAGGCTCTTAGAGAAAATCAACCCTCGAGTGTTCGCCTCGACAATTGTATCTCTATTTTGATGTTTAAACTTGCAATTCTTCGTACTTGATATTGACAACTATCAATTGGTCTGACATGCGCCTCGTTTAGGGTTTACGCTGAAACCCAAATTGGATCCCGGTTCCATCAACACTATCAATTCCGCCGGTTCCGCGAGATTCCACCATAGCCTGCGCCTTCGCAACCGATCGCGACCTTCCCGCAGATCCGCTTCCAGTACGTCCGCCGATCCCACAGTCGTCGACCTACGTCAGCACCATCGATTTCAGTGTCATCTTCTGCTTCCACCAGCGCGTCCACCGATTCCAGAGTTGTCGGCCTCCGTCTGCTCCAGCGATTCCAGCGCTGCCTTCTACTTCCACCAGTGCTTCCGCCGATTCCAGAGTTTGTCGACCTCCATCAGCGCCTCCTCAAACCCGCCACCTCCTTCCAGTGGCTTTTGCCCCCTCCGCCGGGTCCAACCTACGCCGCCAACGCCTTTTCCATCCCGCCACCTCCTTCCAGCTATCGATTCTAAGGCCTCTTCTTTTTTTGGGCTCCTCGTCACCCACCGGCACTCCCACCGACTTTCGGCCGTCCTTGGACCCTTCCTCTGCAGTCGCCCGCTGGCACACATGGTCCACAGCAGCCCTGGTGCTTCTCGCCGCTACGCCCAGCAGCCGTTCCACCCCCGTTCATCCCCACAGCCTGATGTCTCCCTCCCGCAGCTCCGTTCCATGCCCCAGACGGAGATGCCTCCGCCACTGCCTCCGTTGACGCCCATCGCTTCGATCAACTCGAAGCATGGCTTGGGGAACTCATTATCCTATTTCGAGAGCTCACGGACACGGCGGTAAACCGCCCACCGCCAAATGCACCCCATTCCACCACTACCGCACTCCCCTCGGCACGTCCCAAACTACATGGAGTTTCTCCACCCCACTACATACATCCACCCGACCAATCTCCGTCAGATCGAGATCCTTGTGTTCAACGACACTGACGCTCTCGGTTGGATCGCCTGCGCCGAACAGTTCTTCGGCCTTCAATCCGGCCTTGCAACCAGAAGGTTCCTCGGGACACTATCTATATGGGGGGTTCGACGCTCCATTGGGTGCGTTGGACACACCAGCAGGTTCCTGACCTCCCCTAGAACATGTTCAAGGAGGAACTCCTCCACTATATGATACCCGTCAGGCGAGCAATGACTACGAGCGTCTCGACTTCGTGCGCCAGTCTGACACCGTGGCCAACTACATTGAAGAGTTCATCGAGGTCGCCACGCACGTACCCGGTCTATTTCCCGGCCACTATCTGGGACACTTCCTTGGGGATCTACGACCCCACCTTTGGGCGCGCCTCCGGGCCCACAATTCGAAGACTCTCCCGCGCCATGGAGGAAGCTCGTTGCCTCGACGAGGAACTTTACACAACCCAGTCGTCCTTCTCGGACCGACCCCCCCACAAGTCGTTGCCGCCGAAATCTCTGTCGCTTCTTGCCCGCTCTGATCACCTGCCCCCGCCTGGCCCCCGCTGCTATGCCCGCCTCCACCGACGCCTTTCGAGCCAGCAGACGAACTCGCACACCCACATCTGCGCTTTTAAAGACTTGTGCGTGCTGGTGGGATCTGACGACGACGGTCCTGACTTCGGAGACTTGGATCTTCTGACGCTCGTGGATGACCCCTACAAACCTTGACCTTGAGGACAAGGCCATTTATCGGGAGGGGAGTGTTGAGATACGGATACGACCTCCTAGTCGCGCGTCACATCTACTTCTGCTTATGTAGTCCTAAGGGGCATAATCATAATTTGTGTGTCCCACTCCCCTATATAAGGGATTGGTAGTGTATCTTATTTTCCATCCTAAGAACTTGTGAGTGTAGGCTCTCCTAGGTGAGAGAGTCTCTTAGGGGAACCAACCCTCGAGAATTCGGGTGAAAACCTCTTTGCAGAGCTTGTAACAACTCTGTTATTCACAAAATAATTTTCATTGCTTGTAACAACTTTTTTTCAAACTCACCGGAGCAAAAAAGTCGTGCCAAATGGAGCCTATAACATATCATATTTGACTTATCCTCCATAGAAAAAGTTGCATAAAGTACTTCAAGAAGATGCGATGTATTCTAATTCAGCTTCCTTTTACACAACAGCAATTTATGTTTCAGATAGCAAGCAAAGGAAGAATCAAATCCAACCTGGTTGATCTTGCAATTTCTCGAAGCAGTATTCCGCGCATTTATGATAGGGATTGGAAGCGTTAGGGCAATTCGGATTTACCCCCTCTTTCTCAAATTTCTTCCCCCGATCCGGATCTCCCTCTACATTTCCTACAAATAGGCGTTCAAATTCAACGATGAACCCAAAAAAAACACGAAAAGTTGAAGAGATGGATCAGAACATAGTAAAAAAAGCAGATTAAAATCAAAACCTGGTGGAATCTTGTCAAAGCAGTGTCGGCCGCACTTGTGGTAGGAATTGGATGCGTTGGGGCACTTGGGATGAACGCCCCTATCGTTGAACGAGAGGAATATGCCGAGGGGAAGAGACCCCAACTTCTTCTTCGTCTTCCTCCTCCTCTCCCGGAGATCATTGTTAGACCCCGTGCTCCCTCTTCCTACCTCCATCCAAACCCTTCAAGCTCTTCTGGTGCGTCTCCGCCCCGAGAGATGGAGGAGGGAGAAGATATTAGGGGAGACCGCAAAAGCGACAGAGTAAATAGTTCCATGGCCGGCAGCAAGCGGGATCTCCCGCCTGGTTAAACAAAGCCCGTGCTGACCGCGTCGCAGCTCCAAGCAAAAGGAGTACTAACCGCCGGGGATTTGAGGGGAAAATCTAGAATTTAAATGGATATAGCTAATGATTCAGACTTCAAATGATTTGAAATGAGGAAATCCGGAAGAAAAACGGTCCGCGGATGCCGGAAATGAACGCCAAAAAGTAGAGCAAAACTGCCGGCGAGGTGGGAAAAACAAAACTGCAGTCGAGGGAGAAAAAACTTTATAAAAAATAGTTTTTTGAGTGCTGATAATAATCTTTTTATTTAAAAAAAAGGTGATGCTATTTTTTTTTTTTTTGAAAAAAGATAATATCTTCATTCAGTAGATAGTTCCAAATGAATCAAGTCTGAGTGCATTGGATGGAAGAGCAGAAGGTAATGAAGACTAACATGAAGCAATCGTATGAGCAAATCGGTTACATAAACTTCTAGAGTAGATAAAATCAACCCGTGAAAGTGTCCGAGCCATCTCCAAGATATCAACAATAAGTGGGCGATCCGAGGAAAAAAGAGCCACCCTCATCGTCAAATGCCCAATCAGCATAGCGCAATCTCCCTCCACAAGAATGGAAGGTCAGGCAAAATCGATCGCCACTTCCATGGCCCAGCGAGCCGCCTACACCTCAGCCACCACCGGAGACGACACATGGCCCCAGGCACCTGAGCGCCAAGTAAGACAGCTGTACAACCCTCATTCTCCGAGGGTGGGCCCATCTAAAGGCCATGTAGGCGGAGGTCAAGGTCAAAAGGTCAAGGCAGAAGTCAACAGTCCAGAAGACGAAGGAAGATCAAGAGTTTTGGTTGTGCGAGAAGGTACTTACTCGCATAGGACGAGGAGGAAAGCTCTGCCAGGCGTTCACTACCCGGCCAGGCGAGGAAATCGTGAGTTCGGACCTACTCGCCTATAGGCGACTTAGCCAACCAACTCGCCAGTTAGGTCTGAGGTCCTTACCTACTCGTCAACCTATTGCCTTGTCTAAAAAACCAACTCTAGGGGGTCAGAGATAGCCATTTGCTTCCCCCCCCCCTTAGGATTTGTCTATAAATAGACCCCCAGGGGTACCAGGAATGGCATTTGTCAAAATCAGAGCTGCACCCCCCCCCCCCCCCCCTCTTTGACAGACAAGAATCTTCCCTAACAAGTGCCTACCTAGTACCGAGCTCGGCCATTCGTGGTTTTGGAGGAGAAGACTCTTTAGAGCTTCTGGGTACGTGATGGGACCTTCCTGCCGCAGCACCTGGGGTTGTGTCCTTTATCTCTCCGTTTCACTCGTAGTGGCTAACCAAACCTTCTCGCTGAACCACTGGGCAAGTAGCCTCAGACTGCATTGATCTGAATCTTAAGGCCAGGATTTTCCAGGCGTCAACACTTTGGTGCGGTGAGCGTGGTTCGCGGCCAGAGGAAGAAAGTCTGGTAGAAAAGTGAGATGGTAACAGTTAGCGACCACGAGGATGTGGCGGGAAACTCGGCCCGAGGTGGCGAGTTCGTATCGTTGGCTATTTTCGAGGAATTTGCGCGGAGGATGGAAGGCTCCATGCGAGCAGCTCTTCTACCTCGCATGGAAGGAACGGCGACGTCACCTCATCGCCCGGGTCCGTCCGAGGAAGGTGCTCGCACTCAGTGAGCAGGGAAGGAGCACGTCGAGGAGTTCGAGCGACCAAGGAAGTCACAGTTTGGTCTACAGGCGTCGCAAGGAGCTGGCGGAACTCGGTTCCGCGAGGAGGATGAGAAGGCGAGATACTACAATACTCGCCAGGCTAGCGAGTATGGGGGAGATACTCGGCCAGATGATGATCGTCGCCAGATTGGGGGGAGGAGCCCATTCTGCGAGGAGATCCTCGCCACGCCAGTGCCAGAGGGGTTCAGGGATCCCTCGATGAATTACTACTCGGGGAGAGAGGACCCTATCCGTCATATCCAGTGGTTTGAGGATGTCGCCTCCCTTCGTACTATGTCGGACGCCTTCAAGTGTAGGCTGTTCGCGATTTCCCTTCGAGGGAAGGCAAGGGACTGGTTCCACCAGTTGCCGGAGGGCTCCATCTACTGCTTTGAAGACCTTTGCCGGGGGCTGAACATGCAGTTCGCCACGGCAGAGAAGTTGAAGAAGGAGGCTACGACCCTTTTTCATCTGACCCAGGGAGCAAAAGAAACGTTGGGGGACTACATCGACCGCTTCCAGGAGGAGGTGCTACTCATCCAGGAGGTGGATGGTCGCACCCTGCGGTTGGCCCTAACCTTCGGCCTTCACGAAGGCCTCTTTAAGTTGGAGATCGGTAGGAACCCTCCCTACTCCTACGCCAACCTCATCGAAAGAGCCAACCAGTTCGTCCAGGGTGAGGCTTCCAACCGCGGCTTCCTAGCCAGGCTCACCCGAGTGACTAAGGAAGATGAGGAGGAGGAGGAGGAGGAAAGTCCCCCCGAGAAGAGGAAGAAGGAAGAGCCCAGGAGGGCGGAAAAGCGGAAGCCAGAGGGAAGAGGTAGAGAGGAGAGAAGAGAAAGAGAACCCAGGAGGGAGGAGCCAAGAAGGAACGATGAGAGGAGGCTCATCGTGGATCCGGAGCGTCGGGAGGAGGAAAGACGCTACCAAGTCCCCGCTAACCGACCACCGTGGAAGCCGGCCAGGGGACCTCAACGTCAGGAGCGGGGAAGGAGATCCTCGGAGAGAAGGCGTTTCGACAGGCCAGAGGGGCGCCAGGAGAGAAGAAGGGAGGAAGCAATGGCGGTTGCCAAGCGCGGCAATCGCCAAGGCCGGAAGAACGGGAAGCAAAGGAGGCCGCAGGTAGAGGAGGTTCCCCTCTACTGTGACCTCCACCAGGTGAAAGGGCATGACACGATGGACTGCCCAGGCTTTTGGGAAGCCAGGAGAAGACTGGCAGCAGGAGAGGTTAACGGGGAGCAACGGAGGATAGAAGCTCCGATCGAGCAGCCGGCGGTTCAGGACGCCGACCGAAGAAGGAACGAGGACCGAGTCGACCACGGAGGTCGAGGAGAGGTGGCCCCAGGAGGTAGAGGAGTGGGGGTGATCCACGGGGGTGCGGGGATAGGAGCTTCCCGCAAGGGAAGTCTCCATCAAATCTATCGAAGGAGCGTCGCTTCGACCTCGCAGGCACCGCCCCCGTTGGAGGAGATCACCTTCTCCGAAGAAGACATGTTAGGGAATGAGAACCCCTTTCATGACGCCCTCGTAATCCAAGCCGCCGTAGAAGACTTTACCGTTGATCGAATCCTGATCGATAACGGTAGTTCCGTAAACGTCATCTTCAAGAAGACGTTTGACGGGCTGGGAGTCGGCGCGGGAAGGGTTCGGGCGCCGGATGGTCCCCTTTTTGACTTCTCCGGAGAGAAGCAGGAGGTGGAAGGGGGAGTAGATCTCCTTGTAACACTCGGGGGCACCCCTCTCCAGTGTCGTTTCGTCATCGTGGACGCCCTGAGCTGCTACAAGGCCATCTTCGGGAGGCCACTTCTCAACACCTTCAAGGTCGTCCCATCCTCCTACCATCAGTGCCTCAAGTATTGTCAAGGGACGTCCAGGTGAGGATCAGGAGCGATCCAAGAGCCGCCCGTGAGTGCTACCTCAGCTCGGTTAGCACCATCAGCTGGATGGCTGACGCGGAGGAGTTCGAGAGGGTAACTGGAGGCGCGACCCGGCTAGAGACATCCGAGGAGGTGGAAGAAATTGAGGTACTCTCCGCAGCGGGAGTATCGGGGCTGCTGAAGATCGGTGGATCGCTGAAGGTCACCGAGAAGGTGGAGATGGCAACGTGCCTGCAGGATAACGTTGACGTCTTCTCCTGGAGTGCTGCTGAGATGCCCGGGATCGACCCAGAGGTTGTCTGCCATCACCTCAACCTCGACCCCGCGGTGAAGCCCGTTCGCCAGAAGAAGAGGTCCACCGCCACCGTGTTGTCCGGGCCTATCCGAGGTGAAGAAGTTGTTGGACGCAGGTTTTGCGTCGGAGATCCAGTACCCAGGCTGGGTCTCCAATGTTGTAATGGTTAAGAAGGCTGCAGGCAGCTGGAGAATGTGTGTGGACTTCTCTTTATTAAATAAAAGTTGCCCCAAGGATTATTATCCCTTGCCTCGGATCGACGCGCTGGTTGATTCAGCCGTCGGTTTTCCTGTAATGAGTTTTCTTGATGTGTTTTCGGGATACCATCAGATCCGGATGTATCCCCCTGATTGCCGCGATGTTTCCTTCATCACTGGGGATGGGTGCTATAGCTATAAAATGATGCCCTTTGGGCTAAAAAATGCAGGAGCAACCTACCAGCAAATGATGGATCTTGTCTTCAAGGAGCAGAAGGGAAGGAACCTGGAAATGTACGTGGACGACCTCTTGATCAAGAGCAAGAGCGTCCCGGAGCATATAGCAGATCTGGTGGAGACCTTTGCAACGCTGAGGAAGTTCAAGATGAGGCTCAATCCGGCGAAGTGCGTGTTCAGAGCTGGAAGGGGAAAGTTTCTGGGACACCTCATCACTCCGGGAGGAGTGGAGCCAAACCCTGACAAGGTTAAGACAATCCTAGAGATGGCCTCGCCGAAAACCATGAAAGAAATTCAAAGGCTGACAGGAAGGTTGGCAGGTCTCAGGCGCTTTCTGTCCAAGGCGGGAGAGAAGTGCTCTCCCTTTTTCAAGACGCTCCGCAAGAGCGAGAACTTCGCATGGTCCGACAAGTGCGAAAAGGCTATCGGTAGGCTGAAGGAGCAGTTGACTCAGACACCTCTCCTTCAGAGCCCGAAATAAGGGGAAGACCTACTAATTTACTTGGGAGTAGGGGTGGAAGCGGTAAGTTCCGTGCTGGTCCGAGAAGAAGGAAAGAAGCAACTCCCAATTTACTATGTTAGCCAGGTACTCAAGAAGGCGGAGTTGAAATATCCAATCTTGGAGAAGCTCGCCTTCGCCTTGGTGGTATCAGCGCGGAAGCTTCGGCCTTATTTTCAAGCTCACTCCATCCGGGTCATAACTGACCATCCTCTCCGAAATATCTTGGAAGGGGTGGAGCATTCGGGGAGGCTGGCGAAATGGTCGGTGGAACTCAGTGAGTTCGATATTTCCTTCTCGCCCCGGGTGGCAATCAAAGCACAGGCGATCGCAGGTTTCTTAGCCGACTTCTCGGTAGAAGCAGAACCGGGAGAGGAGGCTTCTACTCCCATCCCTTGGAAGATGTTCGTGGACGGAGCCTCAGGCAAGAGCTCTGTGGGGGTGGGCATCGTTCTTGTCAGCCCACAGGGAACTAGGATCGAGCAAGCAGTCGAGATCCTCTTCCCCGTAACGAACAATCAAGCCGAGTATGAAGCCATCATAGCAGGCCTGCGCCTCGCAAAGGAGCTGGGCATCCAAGACGTCATGGCTTTCACTGATTCAATGGTGGTCGTGTCTCAGATTTAGGGGAGTTCGAAGTGCGCGACACCATTCTGCAAAAGTACCTCATGAAGGTGAAAGGATTGATTGGAAGCTTCCAATCCTTCTTCATCGAGCACGTACCGAGAGAGGAGAACTCGGCAGCGGATCGTCTAGCCAAGTACGGGCCAAGAGCGGGAGGGACTATCACGGAGTTGTTTCGACCAACCATTGAGGAAGGAGAGATGATGAAGATCGATCATCGTCCTTCGTGGATGGATCCGTTCATTTCCTTTCTAAGTTCTGGGCATCTTCCAGCGGAAGAAGGGGATCAAAGGAGGTTTCGGTACAAGGCGACGTATTACTTATTGCAAGATGGGGAGTTATATCGTAAGACCATCTCGGGCCCTCTGGCTAGATGTGTCTCTGAAGAGAAAGTACCTCGAGTGTTGGAGGAGATCCACTCAGGAGAGTGCGGAAGCCATTCTGGGACTCGCACTTTGGAGCAAAGGATCCTGAGACATGGCTACTTCTGGCCCACTATCCGCAAGGATGCGGAGGCCTTCTCGAAAAAGTGTCCGAAGTGTCAACTGTTCGCCCCCCTTCATCTGCAGCCGGCCCAGCATCTTCGTTCTATCACCGCCCCGTGGCCGTTCGCTATCTGGGGAATGGATTTGATAGGTCCCTTTCCTTCAGCTAGCGGCCAGAGGAAGTTCGTCCTCGTCATGATCGACTATTTCTCCAAGTGGATCGAGGCCAAGGCTTTGGCCAAGACCACCTCTCAAGTCGTGAAGAACTTCATTTGGGGAGAAATCGCCTGCAGATTCGGGATTCCCCTCGCCATCGTCACCGACAACGGTCCACAGTTCGCCAGTTTGGAGCTGGAAGATTTTTGCAAACAGCTCGGAACTGATCTCCGGTTCGCGTCAGTACATCATCCCAGGAGCAATGTGTTTTGGTTTGGTCCTGATCTGGACCGGTTCACTTGAACCGGTCTAGGGCTCCTTTTGTGAGCATCGCATAGGAGCAACCGGCGCATTGGGTATTTTCTTCGATCCCGATAGCGAGAGGAAGAGAGCGAGAGCACGACGGGGGCGATCCGGGCGATTCCTGGAGCCGATCTTGGCAGAGTCAGCGTCGACGTCCGTGGAGGAGAGGAGACATCTCCGGCTAGCTGCGGCCTAGGCGAGGAACAAGGAGCACCTCCTGTTGTGTCGGCTAGAGGGCTGGATCTCAATCCCTAAGATTGGGGCCGACTGTGGAGGATTAGGGATCACTTCCCGTTTGCTCCAGCACGTTTACGGCTACGATCCGTAGCCGAGGTTTCGCACCCTCTCAAACCCTACACCTCCTACTGTACTTTCTTGTATTCTAGGGGAGCATTGAGGTATTAGCCAAGTAGTGGCTAAGCAATGCTCGCTAGTCTCTGTGATGAATGCATGTAGGAGTGCTTCGTAGTATTGGCCGGTAGAGGGCCAAGCGGAGCACATAGTTCTCTTTCTTCTATTGCACTGTATTATTGTGGTGGCAGGTTGCTTGGGTTTTATTCCCCATGAGGGTTTCCCAAGCTTGTTAAATATAAAGCTAATTGTAAAATTGTGTTTGCCATTGCGATTGTTCTTGCTTCAATTTACCCGCAATCCTAACAAAGTGGTATCAGAGCCAGGTTCAGGACGAGCGATTGATTTATTCGGGTTTGCGGTCTAGTGCGGTAGGTGACGACCATCGGTCCGCTCCCTATCCTCTGTGATCACAATCTTTGAAACAATCAGCTCTAAGATCAGTGAAAGGATTTGCGGGTACTCAGCTTGAGTGGGAGCAGTCAACCAGCTATGGAAGAGGGGAAGGTGAAAATTGACAAGTTCGATGGGAAGAACTTTGGGTTTTGGAAAATGCAGATGGAGGATTATCTGTATCAGCGGGATCTCTATTTGCCCCTTGGAGGGAAGAAAGAAAAGCCGGAAGACATGGACGACAAGAAGTGGGAGGTGTTGGATCGCAAAGCTCTTGGGGCGATTAGACTCACTTTGTCGTCATCCGTAGCCTTCAACATATCCAAGGAGAAGACTACAGAAGATGTCATGGCGGCTCTGATGCGGATGTATGAGAAGCCCTCTGCATCAAACAAGGTATTCCTTATGAGACGATTACTGAATATGCAGAAGACTGAAGGAAAATCTATGACTGAGCATTTGAATGACTTCAATGCCATCACGGGTCAGCTAGAATCAGTTGGACTGACATTTGAGAATGAGATGTTAGCTGTGTTGATTTTGTCAAGCCTACCTGACAGTTGGGATAGTCTTGTTATGGCAGTTAGCAACTCATCTGGATCCAATCCCTTAAAATTTGAGGATGTGGTCGGTGTTCTCTTGAGTGAGGACACAAGGAGGAGGAACAACTCAACTGGCAGCAATTCCGGTGGTGCCCTTAATGTTGGAGAACGGGGAAGGTCTTCAAAAAGAGGTGACACCAAATGGAAGGGACGATCTAAGTCCAAGAGAAGTCAATCAAGAGGTGCAGTGGTATGTTGGAACTGCCAAAAGAAAGGTCATGTGAAGCGCGATTGCAAGGCGCCAAAGAAAGAAAAAGAGAAGGGTGATAAGGAGTCAGTGAATCTGACTATGCAGGATGAATCATCCGATGATGCCTTAGTTCTTTCATGTACTACAAGATGTGATTCATGGGTTCTTGATTCAGGAGCATCATTTCATGCCACCTCCAACCGTCAGTCTTTCTTAAGCTATGAGAAGGGAAACTTTGGCAAAGTATATCTGGGTGATGATGAGCCATGTGAGATAGTTGGAAGGGGGGAAGTGAACATATGTCTTGCTGATGGGTCTACCTTGAAATTAAAACAAGTGAGACATGTTCCCAAGTTGGCCAGAAACCTTGTATCTGTGAGTCAACTTTCTGATGAAGGGTGCATCACTATGTTTGGTAGTGATTCGTGGAAGGTTAGCAAGGGATCCATGGTCATGGCAAAGGGAAAGAGAGAGGGCACTCTCTATCTGATATCTACTGAAGGAAATATCAGTGTTGCTGCATCAAAAGTTGATGCCAATGTTTGGCACCAACGACTTGGGCACATGAGTGAGAAGGGCATGAAGGTGTTGGCTACAAAAGGAAAGTTGGATGGACTATCCTCAGTTGACTTACCTTTCTGGGAAGGATGTGTCTTTGGAAAGCAAAAGAAAGTGAGCTTTTCAAAAGGAAAGAGAACTCTGAAACCAAACAAGTTGGATCTTGTTCATACAGATGTGTGGGGACCTTCAAAGGTACACTCTATTAGTGGCTCTCAGTACTATGTCACATTCATCGATGACTCTACCAGGAAGCTTTGGGTCTACTTTCTAAAAAACAAATCTGATGTCTTTGATGTTTTCAAGAAGTGGAAAAGCTTGGTAGAAACTGAAACAGGTTTAAAGTTGAAGTGTCTAAGATCTGATAATGGTGGCGAGTACTGCAGTAAAGAGTTTGAAGAATATTGTGCTATGAATGGCATTAGAAGGGAGAAGACTGTCCCAGGCACACCGCAACAAAATGGTGTGGCAGAACGTATGAACAGGACTATAGCTGAACGTGCTAGGAGCATGAGGTTGAATGCAGGTTTGCCAAAGAAGTTCTGGGCTGAAGCGGTTAATACAGCCGCTTACTTGATCAATAGAGGCCCATCAACGGCCATTGATTGCAGGTTGCCCGAAGAAGTTTGGTCCGGAAAGCAAGTGAATCTTTCACACTTGCGGATATTTGGGTGCACCGCTTATGCTCATGTAGATGCTGAAAGCAGATCAAAGTTGGATCCAAAATCTAAGATATGCACTCTCTTGGGGTATGGTGGTCCTAGCTTTGGCTACAAACTATGGGACAATGTGAGCTTGAAGGCCTTTAGGAGCAGGAATGTGATCTTTAATGAGAATATGATGTATAAAGATCATTCCAAGCAACAAGACAAGCATGAGGAGCCTATGTCTGTTGAACTTGATGATACTGCGAGCGAGCCGATTGGTCATGGATCTGAGTGTGTTGGTGAAGACATTGAGCATGCCGACACTCATGGAGAGATTGATGTGGGGCCCATTACTCCACCCATTGCATCCCGACGTCCCAGACGGACTATCACTGCTCCAGCTCGTTACTCTCCATCCCTTTACTACCTTCTTCTAACTGATAATGGAGAACCCAGTTGTTATGAAGAAGCCACACAAGTTGCTGAGAAGGATGAGTGGAAGAGTGCTATGGATGATGAGATGGATTCGCTATCTATTAATCAAACTTGGGATTTGGTTAAGCTTCCAACTGGGAAGAAAGCCATTCAAAATAAATGGCTATACAGGTTGAAGCATGAGCATGATGGGTCATATAGGTATAAAGCCAGACTTGTTGTGAAGGGGTTCCAACAGAAGGCAGGAATCGACTTCACTGAGATTTTCTCTCCTGTGGTGAAGCTATCTACTATTAGGACTGTTCTAAGTATTGTTGCTGCCGAGGATCTCCACTTAGAACAGTTGGATGTAAAAACGGCGTTCCTTCATGGTGACTTGGAGGAAGACATCTATATGTTTCAACCACAAGGCTATATAAAAGCAGGAAAGGAAGATTTTGTGTGCAAGTTGAAGAAGAGCCTTTATGGGCTCAAACAGGCACCAAGACAGTGGTATATGAAGTTTGACAGGTTCATGCGGAAGAACGAGTACACTCGTTGTCACTCAGACCATTGTTGCTACTTTAGGAAGCTGAAGGGTTCCTACATCATATTGCTTTTATATGTTGATGATATGTTAGTGGCAAGTTCTAACATGGAGGAGATTAAACAGTTGAAGAGGCAAATGACAAAAGAATTCTCTATGAAGGATTTGGGTCCTGCAAAACAAATCCTAGGATTGAGGATTGAAAGAGACAGGTTGAATAGAGTTTTGAAGTTGTGTCAGAGGGACTACATTCAGAAGGTGTTGAAAAGGTTCAACATGGAAAATGTCAAGCTTGTAGCTACCCCTTTAGCTGGTCACTTCAGGAATCTCTCCAAAAGGGACAGTCCAAAGTCTCATAGCGAGAGAGAGAAAATGGCTAAGGTTCCATATGCATCTGCTGTGGGGAGCCTCATGTATGCCATGATTTGCACCAGACCCGACACTGCCCAAGCAGTGGGAGTTGTGAGCAGATATATGTCTGATCCAGGTCAAGAGCATTGGAATGCTGTGAAGTGGATAATGAGATATCTTGCGGGCACTAAAGATATGGTGTTGTGTTACTCAGGCACAAAAGTCCACTTGCAAGGATATGTTGACTCTGATTTAGCAGGGGAGGTCGATGACAGTAAGAGTACCACGGGCTATGTGTTTACTCTTGGGAGTGCCGTCATTACTTGGATGTCAAGGTTGCAGAAAGTTGTTGCCCTGTCAACAACGGAAGCTGAATATATTGCTGCATCTGAGGCCAGCAAGGAGTTGATATGGCTGCAAGGATTACTGAAGGAGCTTGGTTCTGAGCAAGTCGGTTGCAGCCTATTCAGTGACAGTCAGAGCGCCATTCACTTGGCTAAAAATTCAGCTTTTCATTCTAGAACCAAGCACATCCGACATCGATATCATCACATGCGTTCCTTGATTGAAGAGGGCACATTCAAATTGGAGAAAATACATACAGATGACAACCCAGCTGATATGTTTACAAAGATTGTACCCGGTGAGAAAATGGAGTTTTTCTCAAACTCCATTGGGTTGATTATTACTAGATAACTAGTATTGCCACCATGATCTGCAGTGCAAAAGTGTTGTATGTGAGAGGATCAGTCCCAAGTGGGAGATTGTTTTGGTTTGGTCCTGATCTGGACCGGTTCACTTGAACCGGTCTAGGGCTCCTTTTGTGAGCATTGCATAGGAGCAACCGGCGCATTGGGTATTTTCTTCGATCCCGATAGCGAGAGGAAGAGAGCGAGAGCACGACGGGGGCGATCCGGGCGATTCCTGGAGCCGATCTTGGCAGAGTCAGCGTCGACGTCCGTGGAGGAGAGGAGACATCTCCGGCTAGCTGCGGCCTAGGCGAGGAACAAGGAGCACCTCCTGTTGTGTCGGCTAGAGGGCTGGATCTCAAGCCCTAAGATTGGGGCCGACTGTGGAGGATTAGGGATCACTTCCCGTTTGCTCCAGCACGTTTACGGCTACGATCCGTAGCCGAGGTTTCGCACCCTCTCAAACCCTACACCTCCTACTGTACTTTCTTGTATTCTAGGGGAGCATTGAGGTATTAGCCAAGTAGTGGCTAAGCAATGCTCGCTAGTCTCTGTGATGAATGCATGTAGGAGTGCTTCGTAGTATTGGCCGGTAGAGGGCCAAGCGGAGCACATAGTTCTCTTTCTTCTATTGCACTGTATTATTGTGGTGGCAGGTTGCTTGGGTTTTATTCCCCATGAGGGTTTCCCAAGCTTGTTAAATATAAAGCTAATTGTAAAATTGTGTTTGCCACTGCGATTGTTCTTGCTTCAATTTACCCGCAATCCTAACACAATGGACAAGTGGAGGCCGCCAACAAGTTAATTATCAACCTACTAAAGAAGAAAGTCGAGAACCTCAGAGGTAATTGGGCGGAGCAGCTCCCCTCGGTGTTGTGGGCTTTGAGAACCACTCCTAGCTCAGCCACAGGGGAAACCACGTTCAAACTCTCTCACGGGTCCGAAGCTCTCATCCCAGTAGAGTTCGAGGTCAGAAGTCCTAGGGTAATTGCGGCAGAAGACGGAGATGAAGAATGACGACTAGAGAATGAGGAAGCCCAGAAGCTGTCCCTCGACTACATCGAAGAGCTCCGAGATCTAGCCTCGGCTAGGCAGGAGGAGATCAAGCGTCGCATGGCAAGACACTTCGACAAGCACGTTCGTCTCAAGCACTTCCAAGCAGGTGACCTAGTCCTGAAGAAAGTGGACGCAGCTGGAAGATCGGCGGCCGTAGGAAAGCTCAACCCTAATTGGGAGGGACCTTTCATCATCCACGAAGCACTTGCAATAGGAGGGTATCGCTTACAGAATCAGGAAGGGGAGCTCTTGGGGAATACATGGAGCGGCGATGATCTAAAGAGGTTTTATCCCTGAGCAGGGATGTATACCCTTCTCTTCTGTAAATTGATTGCTTAAAAGTAAAACTCCCTGAAACAAAGGATGAGGGAAATTTTTCATAATAGCAAGCCTTAAAAGAAGAAAGCAGGTGAAGTCGATCTCCTAGTCAGGTTGGGAAACTTGCCTCCGACTTGATTCTCGTAAAACTCAGAACGGATGATGGGACAGTGCCTCGGTTGTGCGTTCCCTTAAGTCCAAGCCTCTGCAATGACGACCGAGATCAACTCCCCCCTTGCACGTTGGTCGCGGTTCCCACTGATTGCATTTCTCATCCGACTGGAGAGATTATCAGGAAGAAGTCTGGACGCCGACCTCCCAATTCGACAAAGAGATGATCGACTTAACTGATCAGGGGACCCTTGAATAAAGGTGTTGTGTATCCTCGAGGGCCAAAAGTCCGTAGCAAAGCGATTCGTTTCCAATTATTTCCTCCAATCATGTGAGTTAATGTGCTTAAGTGTGCTTAACTACTCGTTTAATTGTTGAGCAACAGGAAATAGGTTGGGTCGGCATTCAACAGCAGGATGGAGACCTTGGGATGTTGTGTTCCCTTGGAAGGTGCTCCTCTGGAACCTCCCCGACAGTCATTCCCTACTGTGTCGACCCCTTCAACAGCAGGATGGAGACCTTGGGATGTTGCGTTCCCTTTGATAGTTTATTAGTATGCTGACTAATTTACCTAGAGGGGGGGGGGGGGGGGTGAATAGGTCTCTTTTTAATTTCTTTAACTTAGGCTATTAGTTTTCTGGTTTAGTTCAGGAAAAACATCAAACACAGAAAGCACACACTAATTTATAGTGGTTCCCCAAAGACAGTGTGTCTATGGGTAGTCCACTTTCCCCCTTCACCCTTCCAACAATGAGTTAGACAGGGCCAACTCCTCCAATCTTCAATCTCAGCTCCTTGAGCTTACACCACAAGTTCCTCAGAACTTCTCAGATCAAGAGTGATTCTACCTCAGGCACAACAGCCCTACACTCAGGCTCAGTAGCCCTACACCTCAGGCACAGCAGCCGTACACTCAGGCTCAGCAGCCCTACACCTCAGGCACAGCAGCCCTACACTCAGGCTCAACAGCCCTACACCTTAGGCACAACAGCCCTACACTCAGGCTCAACAGCCCTACACCTCAGGCACAGCAGCCCTACACCTCAGGCTCAACAGCAGCCCTACAACTCAGAGTTATGAACTCCTACCACTCAGAAATCCCACAGATTTCCTACCTCATACCTATCAAGAGGTCCTACCACTCAAGCTATCAACACAGCTTTACACACAGGCTCAACAGCCTTTTTCTCAGGCAACAATGCCTTACAGAGATGTAATTTAGATTGAGTTAGATACAAAAGACAAAAGGATTACTCTTAGGTCTTCTGAATCCTTTCTTCAGATCTGAAAACCGCAGCTTCAGATTTGGATCTCTTTGATCTTCTCCTTCAGCAAAGCAGAAGATCAACTTGCCCTTCTTGTGTTTGTATATGTACGCGCAAAAATACATGTCACAATAGTACCACATATCCGCGACAGCTGCGCACGGATGTTTGCGAGCTGTAGGAGTACTGTCGTCGCGTTAGAGCACTATCGAGGCGGGGCACTGTCGCGCACATACAAATTTTCTTTTTTTATTTTTTTCAAAAAAAAAAAATAATTCAAAACTTTGATAATAAAATAGTACAAAAAATTGAAAATAAAATATGATATATTTTTTGTAACAAAACTTTAATAATAAAATATTACTATTAGTAAGGACAATGTATTTGTCACAAAAAACTTTCATGATGTTGTTACAATTGATACTTATTGTGAGAAAAGTTTTCTATTTGTAACGTAACATTAGTGTTGTTACAAATACTTACAGTTATAGTAACGAATTAATTATTATTGTAACAAAATTTATAATATTCGTTACAAAAAAGTACTTTTTTGTAACAACAAAAAAAATTTGTTACTAAATATAACTATTAGTAACAAACTGTGTTTCAGTTACATTTCAGTACTTACAACAGGTGCAGTTTGTTGTAGTGGAATGACTTCAACTGGCTGAAACGTGAGTACTCGTTTGCGGCTTGTCGCAAGAGCTCTTCAATCAAACAGGAGTGGTTGTTGTGCCCTAGCATATCCTTTTATACCTCAAGAGGGTTTCAACGGCTATATCGATCCTCCTGACACGGTATGAGACTGATTGGACTTGCTTTTCCCTCTCAGAAGTCTTTTGCGCCGAAAGTAGATCCCGTCAAAACATTTGGATCTGTCTTAGTGGTTGGGCTGAGACAGCATCCAGTCTCAGCGGTTGGGCTGAGACAGCTTTCAGTCTCAGCGGCAGCTCCAGCCCCCTTCTCAGCGGTTGTTCCAGTCTTCTTCTCAGTGGACCCGCTGAGACGGCTCCTCGTCTCAGCGGTTGTGACCCATCGTCTCAGCGGTTATGCTGAGACAGATCTTCATCTCCTTGTGGATGATTCCTTCTTGTCTAAGGCCATGTTTGGCCCTTCCTTTTGAGTTACTTGTGCCTGTATATTCTACACAAGTGTAGCTTTGTTAAATACAATATGTCCTTAGCATTAGGAGGGATGCCTCTTCAAATCAAGGTTATATTGAGGGCAATATACCCAACAATCTCCCCCTATTTGAAGAAGGCAGAACATCCCCAATGCTAAGGTCCATTAACAATAAAAATTTTATCACAGAAAATATGATCCTAAGTATAAGCATAAGCAATGCATAGGACCTTTCTCCCCTTTCTCCAGCATTGGTAGACCTATCTCCCCCTTTCTGGTTTTTTCAACCTTAACTTACTATCTCCCCCTTTAACTTGCTATGTATAGAGGGATAACATCTATAGATCCCTCTGGATCAATCTATAGGCTAACATGTACACTCTTAGCATGTGCTAGCTACCCCTCAACTAAGTAAGGAATTTACTCCCTCTTAATTTGAGAGCTATTTCCTGTAATAGCTGAGCCATTGCAATCTGAACACTCCATTTAATCTACTGAATACTAGAGATAAAAAGTACATATCAATAGTAACAAACACGATATTATGATCAGAATATGAAATGCCATTTCACTTCAACTGTTCAGTGCAGATATATAAAAGAAAATTCAACTAGTAGTTGTTCATTTAATCCAAGCCAAAGTGTCAAGTCTGTTGTTCTAAGATTAACCCTTGGAAGATCTTCCTTTATTTCAGGTTCAGATCTGGGAACTCTTTCAGCTTTTAGGCTGTGCTCCCCCTCACTGGCACACCCATCATTATTTTCAAAGCAAGAGCAATGCTCCCCCTTACTCAGATCATCCTTTTTGTGGGGAGTTCTGTTTAGAGGCATTAAGTACACTTGACAGATTTGGGGGGAAAAGATTCCATTTGTTGCTCCCCCTCATTAGCCTACACACTACTGTTTTCATGGGTTGGCCTATGCTCCCCCTTTCTTTCTTCTTTCCTGCATCCTGCATAACCTGCAACTGAATTCTAGCTTGTGTTGCATTTTTCAAGCTAAGCACACAAGGTGCAGGACACGTTATCAGCAGTTAAGAACAGAATATGGCAGTAATTGCATATATTAATAGCACATGCATATGCCTTATACGCATTCATATATAAAAGTTCTTATACTAGAATTGTTTGTATCTAGGATCCGTCATATGGCTGGACAAATTGTCTTAGCATAATTCAAAACAACAAAGAAAAATAAATTCCTTTCAATCGAATATAAGCGGGGTGTCTTTGCTGGAGCTAGCTTCCTTTGCTCCCTTCTTCCTCTTTCGCCCATAGAAGTTTAGTGGCTTCGGAATTTTCTTTGGTGGAGGAGGTGGACCGTAAGGAAAGGCCATCTTGTGTCTTGCTCTTTCTTCCATATCTTTCACGTGACGATTCCATTCGATAGATGAGTATGCTCTCTCATGGTCTTTCTGACCGTGTCCAAAAGCTATCCAAGATTCAGTGATTATTTCGGTTGAGCGAAGACTCCATTAGCTAGATTCCGGGTCCTGTTGAACCTCATTTACTCTTTTCTTCCTGTACTCTTCGCAAGACGCTTTCCTTTTCTTTCTAGTTGTTGCTGATTCATCCGATTCGGTTTCAGAGTCGGAGGTGGAGGAGGGTTCAGTGGGTATGTATTCAGAGGGGGTTACTTGAAGCGCTTGCATTACCTGATTGCTTACCCATTTCGTTTGATGCGAGCAAGCAGCTATGCTTCCCTTGATCTCTTCCCGGATTTCTTCTCCAATTCTCCTTTCCCCGTCTTGGATTACTTCTTTTACTGACGCCTGCAGTTCAGATATTTGCTCCAGAATTTCCTGATCTCCGACATCTGTGACATTTCTTACTACCTGGAGATGAGTGTCTAGGGATTGCTCCAGGTTAGTGATTCTGTTCAGGATGAGAGTTGTGGACTGCGCATGTAGAGCTGTAAGTTGAGAGATGGCATCCTTCACTTCATCCTTCATTTTGGTTATAGCCTTTTCTACAAGAGTTTCTATTCGCTCCCACAGGGAGGTGATCGTCACAGTGGGGGGCATCTCACTGGTTCCTTTTTCATGTGACATTTTTCCTGGAAGATGAAGGGTTGGAGACGAAGAGGTGGTTTGTTAACGGAAAGTCACAGGGCAAATTTCCATCCTAGGCATTCACTCTATTTATAGTGGGAGAAGGTGAAGAGGCGCGCTCCCTTTTGCATTTATCGAGGATTCGATGACTACCGTGTCGAGCGCCTCTGATTTGTGGAGCTTAACAATATTTCAAATATTTAAGCGTTGTTCTGACGATACTTTTGTCGTTAAAGCACATCTAGGAAGTGCATTTTTTTTTATTTGTATACCACCATTTTAGTTTTCAATTGTCACACTATTATATGTAGTGAGTTGAAGAACTGAAATCACAAGATGGTTAACATGAAGTTACATAGGTTAAAACAACTCATATTTAGCACTAGATAATGTTGAATTTACAACACCTGTGCACAGCAGCTCCCAGCTGCTATTTATCCTGAATCAGCTGTGCAGATAACCAAACTGGTCTACTTTTTGCTGCTCCATGAGATCAGCCTTCCTCCTGTTTTGTGCTTTTAGCACCCACTGTCCAAGTACCAATTTGGTTCAGGCTGGTACTTGAACTATCTTGCAAGAGGGATTTTAGTGATCCTTAGGAGCCCAAATAGCTTTGGGTCCTAGGTACTTGTTAGAGTCATAGAATGACCTTACATGAACTGCCCTCTTTGTAGGAAGGTTCATCTTTGCATATGACACATTAGAGTTGTGTCAACAGTCTATGGCAAAGTGTCCCACCTTACCACAACACCAGCACTCATGGATATTATATCTCCTTTTCTGATCCCTTGTAAAAGGGGCAGTGGTCTGCCTTGGTTCAAAGTAGGTGGCATCCTTCTTCTTTGAATCTATAGCTGAAGGAGGTGTGACAGCTGGTTGGGGTTGAGTTGCATGAGAGTGTTTCCTCAAGCTACTGACAAGTTTCAGCCTTTCAGCTTTCATGCTGTTGGTGGCCTCAGAAACATTCTGATGTTGGTCAACCCCATGACAGCAGCCTGCCTTTTTCACAGCTGGTGCAACCTTGGAAGAGCTGGCCTCAATTCCCTTGAGTGAGGGTGCTAAGGCACCAAATACAAATGGTTCAGATTGAGCCATCAGTATTTCCTCATGGGGTACTTTCAGAGTACTCGACTCAAAACTCCTTCTTCCACTGCTTGGAGTGTTCTCCTTGCATAGAACCTTGGCAATCTTCAATTGCCCACATATGCTGTTCTGGTCATACCCATTTGAGGGTAGCCACACCTTTTGGAAGGTGCTTTGCATCCTGGCTAGAGCTTTCCCTTTTCTATTGTTCCCAGTCCTAGCTGCCACATTATTGTTACATAATCCATTCTTACTAGATTGAGAGGTGAGGGTCCTAATGATGGGTAGCTCAGATTTGGGTTTATTGAATTGGGCTACTATACTTTGTTCTATGAGAAGTTGACTGTGAAGCTTCCTAATGTACACCCACATCTTTTGTTTCTCATCAAGGAGGTTGTCAATTACCTTCTGGAGCTCTATGGACTTTTGTCCATCTTGATGAAGAATGTCCATCTTGCTTTGTAGCTCATCCTTATGTGATCTTATCTCTTTGAGCTCATCAGTTTGTTCTTTAACAAGCTGTTTCTTTTTGTCCAGGACATCAAGAAGAGCATCATATGTAAGACCCTATTTTTTTTTTTGCAAAAACCACCGGGTCTTAGGCCCAGAACCGCCGTTTTGCGGTGACACCTTCGCTCGGGAAGGTCGTCACTACAAAACGCCGATCCTGCCGGCCAAATCGATCACAAGAAAAGTAAGCTAACATGAATAAAGCAAGCAAAACATGTCCACATCACATATATAAATAAATCATCAAAAGATGTCCACAACCATAACTGAAAGAAAGGAAGACAAGATAACTAGGGCCTTGCCCAATACATCAGAGCCTCACTACATGGATCACTCGCGGAAGTAAAAATAACTAAATCAACACTCACGGATCCTGTCATCTGAGCTCCTGAGCTAGACTGCCCCGCCTCCAATTGCACCGGCCTCTGGTGCTGCTCCGTCGCCGCGGTCTCCTAAAATGATAAGGTCCACCGACCGTCAGTCATAAAGACTCAGCCAATTCCCCACCCCTCCCCCCAGGGCTCCTAGGCACCGGATGGGAAGGAGGAAGCGGAGGACAAACAAGGGGTAGAAGCAAATACAGGTGACAAGGGGATATCTACTCTACACAGGTGATATATATATATATAAATGAAACAAAATAGAAACAGCAGGGTAAAGTAAAGGTAAAGCAGTAATGAGTAAATGTAGAGGCAAGTAAGTGTTATAAAATAAACCATTGATTTATAGGAATGCTCATACAAACCTATAGACCAAGGGGTCGTTTAGCAGGGCCTATCGTATAAAAAGTCCCATACCAATTTATACGATAGGTGTCAGGGGTTGAATGCAATGATTATGCTATGTCATGCAAGTATGTGATTATGCGGTGATCAAACAAGTGCAACTCACCCACTACGACTCTATGCGCATAGACCTTTAGTTCCCTCTTTTTGGAGCGAGCTAGACTCCTCAGGATACTCCCGTAGTGGCAAACGGAAGCGGTGGGTTGGGCCTCGCCCACCTCTAGGTTGGTATATGCACTACCCGACCTAGACCTATCGTACGCCTCCACAAAACCCGCAGAGCGTCTGCGTACTCTTACTGACTGGACCGCCAGACTTTTATGGCTAAGTGTAAATACCACACTTGCCGAGCCCAAGTGTTAACGTCGGTGCAACGACCGCCAACACGAAGGACCCACCACCTTATGCACATGCAATTATCTTCCAATAATACCGAGCTACAAGCTCCACGGGCTAACCCGCCCGTCACCAATAAACATCTCAGAAACAAAAGATCACCGGACTAAACCGGCTAGACTTCCACAAGCACACTCTCAGAGTGACTTTCCTACCTTAGAAACTCAGGTGCTAAAAGATGCTAACAAGAAAAGACGATCTTTCGTCAATTCCCGGACGACCTAGCCGAGGGTGGCACCCCACCACCCTAAGACTTACCAAACCCCAACTTCTCTAGAGACCCATACATAATACAAGGCTACCACCCATCCTTCACCATTTCAGACCCTAGACAACCAGATTGACCTCTAACCCCAAAAGTTGTCAAATTGCTAAACGCAGACCACCCTTAACGTTTTGATGCTCATGAAGAGAGGTACACTAAATATCCAACTTCTTGACCCAAGGGATTTACTGGGAACCCATGCTACCTATTTCAGATCAAATCTAGGGTTTCACAATTTTTCCATTAATAATTGTATTTTAAATAATTTTCCAAAAGACCACATTACTAAGGTTTGAACTACAAGTATATTTTTCTGACCTCCAATGCCCACTCCAATTTATTCATAATTCAAGGGTACCTAATAAACAGTATATATAAAGTTTTAGGGAAAACCAGCAAGATTTATTATTTTTAGAAATTCCAAAACACAATTATTTCCAATAATTTCCAAAGGAGGTACCCTCATATGAACCCCAATCCTTGTGCAAATTAACACAGTGGTGCTTATTAATAAAATATTTAATCCTACAAAGTTTGACCATGCTGTTCAGAGGGTATGTTTGTAATTCCATCCAAGGATATATTTGCAATTTCTTTCAAAATGAACTAGAGGTACCAAAAATATTGATCTATAAATTATGAGAAAATTGCAGAGGTTATATATTGTTATGAAAAGACATCCAGCAAAGTTACATGCAATTACAGTAATTTATCATCACAAATTTAACCAACCCAAAAATTGCCAACAATGAGGAATATTACAATTTGGACCTCCAAGGGTTAACTCATGATCTAACCAATTCTTCCAGAGATATATGACATAAAAACCATGATCATGACAGAAGATGGTAAATTGATAAATACTATTTCTCCCTAAAACCTCAAACCCTAAATAATTACAAATCTACCCTAGGGTTTATTACTTATGATTGGCAACTCCAAATCCCTCCAAACTCCTACAGTAGCATTCTCTGGTCACTAAGGCCATCTACCCAAAACTTTAGGTCAAACCACTAGGGTTTGACCCTACTCCCTTCATTGACCCCTATTTGCACCCCATTAGGGTTTATCCTAGGGTTAGGGTCTAAACCTATCCAAATCCTCCCAAACCTCTTGTGAGGGTATCATATCACTTTTAAAAGTCAGAGGAGTCCAACACACCCCTATCCAAGGACAAACTCCCCTATGTCCTTCACAACCTCAAATTCCTTCCCATAGGGATCAACCCTATGACCTTGAGCAAAACAACTCCAATGCTCCCCAAACTCCTCATGGGTGTACAACCCCGATATTCGCCGAGTACTCCCAAGGATCCGGAGGAGGCAGTTTGGTAGCCTCGAACCTCGCAGAAAGAGCGGCAGGGGCGAAGAGGGGGAGGGGGTCTCGCCCCCCCTCTCGCCCAGGAGGTCGGGGCGGAGAGGGGGAGGGGGTCTCGCCCCCCCTCTCGCCCAGGAGGTCGGGGCGGAGAGGGGGAGGGGGTCTCGCCCCCCCTCTCGCCCAGGAGGTCGGGGCGGAGAGGGGGAGGGGGTCTCGCCCCCCCTCTCGCCCAGGAGGTCGGGGCGGAGAGGGGGAGGGGGTCTCGCCCTCCCTCTCGCCCAGGAAGTAGGGGCGGAGAGGGGGAGGGGGTCTCGCCCCCCTCTCGCCCAGGAAGTAGGGGCGGAGAGGGGGGAGGGGGGTCTCGCCCCTCCCTCTCTCGCCCAGTAGGTAGGAGCAGAGAGGGGAGGGGCGGTTCGCCCCCACTCTCGCCCAGGGGAGGCCCCCCTCGTCCAGTTTACTATTCGCAGTCCAGTCTGGCTATTCGCAGTCCAGTGGTCTGCATTTAGCATTTCAGAATAGCGGGATTCAGCTATCTGCAGCCCAATTCAGGGGCATTTTGGTAATCTGGCTGACCAGTTTTTGGCTATTTGCAGCCCAACTTCAAAAATCCTATAAATAGGACCAAGGGGGCACCGTTTGGAGGGATCTCTCATCCTAGGCTAGCTCTCTCCTTCTCCCTCTCCCTCCCCAAGTCTCTTTAGGGGGTGAGGAGAGGCTCCAGTGGTGCCCAAGCTTAGTAGTGGCTTGGGAGGGGAAGTTCCAAGGGGACTTCCGGGTACGTGGCGGGACCTCCCCGCTAAGCCCTTGGTCCAGTTCTTAGTTCCGACACCTTCAACCTAGAGCTCTCCCTTGGGGGAAGTAAGGGTTGGTCGCCCCTCAGCCTCGTTGAGGGCCCCGAACTCCACAGAGACCGAGTAGTCGGTTTCAACATTTATGGTGCGGTGAGCGTGGACGAGGGGGGTGGGGGTCGAGGAAGATCAGACTTGGGAGTAGGAGACCAAGATGGTTTCCATGCTTAGTTTTTTCTTTCTATCCCTAAGTCCATGTAAGATGATGTTTTGTTCCTGTGCGTAGTCTTCTCACATGTATTAGGAGGATTAATACAATGAAAATGTTTCAAAAGTACTTAGCCTCGATGCTGGCCCGCTGACCAGGCTCCCACCTAGCTGGCAGGGCCGGGAACCGCTCGATGGCAGGATGTTTCAAAAGTACTTAGCCTCGATGCTGGCCCGCTGACCAGGCTCCCACCTAGCTGGCAGGGCCGGGAACCGCTCGATGGTAGGATGTTTCAAAAGTACTTAGCCTCGATGCTGGCCCGCTGACCAGGCTCCCACCTAGCTGGCAGGGCCGGGAACCGCTCGATGGCAGGATGTTTCAAAAGTACTTAGCCTCGATGCTGGCCCGCTGACCAGGCTCCCACCTAGCTGGCAGGGCCGGGAACCGCTCGATGGCAGGATGTTTCAAAAGTACTTAGCCTCGATGCTGGCCCGCTGACCAGGCTCCCACCTAGCTGGCAGGGCCGGGAACCGCTCGATGGCAGGATGTTTCAAAAGTACTTAGCCTCGATGCTGGCCCGCTGACCAGGCTCCCACCTAGCTGGCAGGGCCGGGAACCGCTCGACGGCAGGATGTTTCAAAAGTACTTAGCCTCGATGCTGGCCCGCTGACCAGGCTCCCACCTAGCTGGCAGGGCCGGGAACCGCTCGATGGCAGGATGTTTCAAAAGTACTTTGCCTCGATGCTGGCCCGCTGACCAGGCTCCCACCTAGCTGGCAGGGCCGGGAACCGCTCGATGGCAGGATGTTTCAAAAGTACTTAGCCTCGATGCTGGCCCGCTGACCAGGCTCCCACCTAGCTGGCAGGGCCGGGAACCGCTCGATGGCAGGACGTTTCAAAAGTACTTAGCCTCGATGCTGGCCCGCTGACCAGGCTCCCACCTAGCTGGCAGGGCCGGGAACCGCTCGATGGTAGGATGTTTCAAAAGTACTTAGCCTCGATGCTGGCCCGCTGACCAGGCTCCCACCTAGCTGGCAGGGCCGGGAACCGCTCGATGGCAGGATGTTTCAAAAGTACTTAGCCTCGATGCTGGCCCGCTGACCAGGCTCCCACCTAGCTGGCAGGGCCGGGAACCGCTCGATGGCAGGATGTTTCAAAAGTACTTAGCCTCGATGCTGGCCCGGTGACCAGGCTCCCACCTAGCTGGCAGGGCCGGGAACCGCTCGATGGCAGGATGTTTCAAAAGTACTTAGCCTCGATGCTGGCCCGCTGACCAGGCTCCCACCTAGCTGGCAGGGCCGGGAACCGCTCGACGGCAGGATGTTTCAAAAGTACTTAGCCTCGATGCTGGCCCGCTGACCAGGCTCCCACCTAGCTGGCAGGGCCGGGAACCGCTCGATGGCAGGATGTTTCAAAAGTACTTTGCCTCGATGCTGGCCCGCTGACCAGGCTCCCACCTAGCTGGCAGGGCCGGGAACCGCTCGATGGCAGGATGTTTCAAAAGTACTTAGCCTCGATGCTGGCCCGCTGACCAGGCTCCCACCTAGCTGGCAGGGCCGGGAACCGCTCGATGGCAGGACGTTTCAAAAGTACTTAGCCTCGATGCTGGCCCGCTGACTAGGCTCCCACCTAGCTGGCAGGGCCGGGAACCGCTCGATGGCAGGATGTTTCAAAAGTACTTAGCCTCGATGCTGGCCCGCTGACCAGGCTCCCACCTAGCTGGCAGGGCCGGGAACCGCTCGATGGCAGGATGTTTTTTGAAGTATTGTTCCCCTTGGATGGTTCCGCTGACCGGGCTCTCACTAGACGGCAGGCCAGGTTGACCTCCTAGGTTGGATAAGAGATGTTCCCCTTGGATGGTTCCGCTGACCGGGCTCTCACTAGACGGCAGGCCAGGTTGACCTCCTATGGAGGATAAGAGATGTCCTCCCCAATCCAGGCTCTCACTAGCTGGGTGACTCTCACTAGTAGAGCTCGCTCCTAGGAGTGTGTCGACCCGATGTCGACCACTAGTGGAGCTCGCTCCCGGAGACGCTCAGTCCCGAGCAGACTCCCTAGCCGGGCTCTCATTAGCCGGCAAGGTTGGAGGACCTCTTCGGAGAGGCTACATGTATTTTCCGAGATATCACCGATAATCGGGTTCCCAGCGACACTCGTCGAATATGCAGGGTTGGACATTTCTTTCCGAGCGTGAGCCACGCTCGAAAAGAGCGGGGATTGTGTACAACCCCGATATTCGCCGAGTACTCCCAAGGATCCGGAGGAGGCAGTTTGGTAGCCTCGAACCTCGCAGAAAGAGCGGCAGGGGCGAAGAGGGGGAGGGGGTCTCGCCCCCCCTCTCGCCCAGGAGGTCGGGGCGGAGAGGGGGAGGGGGTCTCGCCCCCCCTCTCGCCCAGGAGGTCGGGGCGGAGAGGGGGAGGGGGTCTCGCCCCCCCTCTCGCCCAGGAGGTCGGGGCGGAGAGGGGGAGGGGGTCTCGCCCCCCCTCTCGCCCAGGAGGTCGGGGCGGAGAGGGGGAGGGGGTCTCGCCCTCCCTCTCGCCCAGGAAGTAGGGGCGGAGAGGGGGAGGGGGTCTCGCCCCCCTCTCGCCCAGGAAGTAGGGGCGGAGAGGGGGGAGGGGGGTCTCGCCCCTCCCTCTCTCGCCCAGTAGGTAGGAGCAGAGAGGGGAGGGGCGGTTCGCCCCCACTCTCGCCCAGGGGAGGCCCCCCTCGTCCAGTTTACTATTCGCAGTCCAGTCTGGCTATTCGCAGTCCAGTGGTCTGCATTTAGCATTTCAGAATAGCGGGATTCAGCTATCTGCAGCCCAATTCAGGGGCATTTTGGTAATCTGGCTGACCAGTTTTTGGCTATTTGCAGCCCAACTTCAAAAATCCTATAAATAGGACCAAGGGGGCACCGTTTGGAGGGATCTCTCATCCTAGGCTAGCTCTCTCCTTCTCCCTCTCCCTCCCCAAGTCTCTTTAGGGGGTGAGGAGAGGCTCCAGTGGTGCCCAAGCTTAGTAGTGGCTTGGGAGGGGAAGTTCCAAGGGGACTTCCGGGTACGTGGCGGGACCTCCCCGCTAAGCCCTTGGTCCAGTTCTTAGTTCCGACACCTTCAACCTAGAGCTCTCCCTTGGGGGAAGTAAGGGTTGGTCGCCCCTCAGCCTCGTTGAGGGCCCCGAACTCCACAGAGACCGAGTAGTCGGTTTCAACATTTATGGTGCGGTGAGCGTGGACGAGGGGGGTGGGGGTCGAGGAAGATCAGACTTGGGAGTAGGAGACCAAGATGGTTTCCATGCTTAGTTTTTTCTTTCTATCCCTAAGTCCATGTAAGATGATGTTTTGTTCCTGTGCGTAGTCTTCTCACATGTATTAGGAGGATTAATACAATGAAAATGTTTCAAAAGTACTTAGCCTCGATGCTGGCCCGCTGACCAGGCTCCCACCTAGCTGGCAGGGCCGGGAACCGCTCGATGGCAGGATGTTTCAAAAGTACTTAGCCTCGATGCTGGCCCGCTGACCAGGCTCCCACCTAGCTGGCAGGGCCGGGAACCGCTCGATGGTAGGATGTTTCAAAAGTACTTAGCCTCGATGCTGGCCCGCTGACCAGGCTCCCACCTAGCTGGCAGGGCCGGGAACCGCTCGATGGCAGGATGTTTCAAAAGTACTTAGCCTCGATGCTGGCCCGCTGACCAGGCTCCCACCTAGCTGGCAGGGCCGGGAACCGCTCGATGGCAGGATGTTTCAAAAGTACTTAGCCTCGATGCTGGCCCGCTGACCAGGCTCCCACCTAGCTGGCAGGGCCGGGAACCGCTCGATGGCAGGATGTTTCAAAAGTACTTAGCCTCGATGCTGGCCCGCTGACCAGGCTCCCACCTAGCTGGCAGGGCCGGGAACCGCTCGACGGCAGGATGTTTCAAAAGTACTTAGCCTCGATGCTGGCCCGCTGACCAGGCTCCCACCTAGCTGGCAGGGCCGGGAACCGCTCGATGGCAGGATGTTTCAAAAGTACTTTGCCTCGATGCTGGCCCGCTGACCAGGCTCCCACCTAGCTGGCAGGGCCGGGAACCGCTCGATGGCAGGATGTTTCAAAAGTACTTAGCCTCGATGCTGGCCCGCTGACCAGGCTCCCACCTAGCTGGCAGGGCCGGGAACCGCTCGATGGCAGGACGTTTCAAAAGTACTTAGCCTCGATGCTGGCCCGCTGACCAGGCTCCCACCTAGCTGGCAGGGCCGGGAACCGCTCGATGGTAGGATGTTTCAAAAGTACTTAGCCTCGATGCTGGCCCGCTGACCAGGCTCCCACCTAGCTGGCAGGGCCGGGAACCGCTCGATGGCAGGATGTTTCAAAAGTACTTAGCCTCGATGCTGGCCCGCTGACCAGGCTCCCACCTAGCTGGCAGGGCCGGGAACCGCTCGATGGCAGGATGTTTCAAAAGTACTTAGCCTCGATGCTGGCCCGGTGACCAGGCTCCCACCTAGCTGGCAGGGCCGGGAACCGCTCGATGGCAGGATGTTTCAAAAGTACTTAGCCTCGATGCTGGCCCGCTGACCAGGCTCCCACCTAGCTGGCAGGGCCGGGAACCGCTCGACGGCAGGATGTTTCAAAAGTACTTAGCCTCGATGCTGGCCCGCTGACCAGGCTCCCACCTAGCTGGCAGGGCCGGGAACCGCTCGATGGCAGGATGTTTCAAAAGTACTTTGCCTCGATGCTGGCCCGCTGACCAGGCTCCCACCTAGCTGGCAGGGCCGGGAACCGCTCGATGGCAGGATGTTTCAAAAGTACTTAGCCTCGATGCTGGCCCGCTGACCAGGCTCCCACCTAGCTGGCAGGGCCGGGAACCGCTCGATGGCAGGACGTTTCAAAAGTACTTAGCCTCGATGCTGGCCCGCTGACTAGGCTCCCACCTAGCTGGCAGGGCCGGGAACCGCTCGATGGCAGGATGTTTCAAAAGTACTTAGCCTCGATGCTGGCCCGCTGACCAGGCTCCCACCTAGCTGGCAGGGCCGGGAACCGCTCGATGGCAGGATGTTTTTTGAAGTATTGTTCCCCTTGGATGGTTCCGCTGACCGGGCTCTCACTAGACGGCAGGCCAGGTTGACCTCCTAGGTTGGATAAGAGATGTTCCCCTTGGATGGTTCCGCTGACCGGGCTCTCACTAGACGGCAGGCCAGGTTGACCTCCTATGGAGGATAAGAGATGTCCTCCCCAATCCAGGCTCTCACTAGCTGGGTGACTCTCACTAGTAGAGCTCGCTCCTAGGAGTGTGTCGACCCGATGTCGACCACTAGTGGAGCTCGCTCCCGGAGACGCTCAGTCCCGAGCAGACTCCCTAGCCGGGCTCTCATTAGCCGGCAAGGTTGGAGGACCTCTTCGGAGAGGCTACATGTATTTTCCGAGATATCACCGATAATCGGGTTCCCAGCGACACTCGTCGAATATGCAGGGTTGGACATTTCTTTCCGAGCGTGAGCCACGCTCGAAAAGAGCGGGGATTGTGTACAACCCCGATATTCGCCGAGTACTCCCAAGGATCCGGAGGAGGCAGTTTGGTAGCCTCGAACCTCGCAGAAAGAGCGGCAGGGGCGAAGAGGGGGAGGGGGTCTCGCCCCCCCTCTCGCCCAGGAGGTCGGGGCGGAGAGGGGGAGGGGGTCTCGCCCCCCCTCTCGCCCAGGAGGTCGGGGCGGAGAGGGGGAGGGGGTCTCGCCCCCCCTCTCGCCCAGGAGGTCGGGGCGGAGAGGGGGAGGGGGTCTCGCCCCCCCTCTCGCCCAGGAGGTCGGGGCGGAGAGGGGGAGGGGGTCTCGCCCTCCCTCTCGCCCAGGAAGTAGGGGCGGAGAGGGGGAGGGGGTCTCGCCCCCCTCTCGCCCAGGAAGTAGGGGCGGAGAGGGGGGAGGGGGGTCTCGCCCCTCCCTCTCTCGCCCAGTAGGTAGGAGCAGAGAGGGGAGGGGCGGTTCGCCCCCACTCTCGCCCAGGGGAGGCCCCCCTCGTCCAGTTTACTATTCGCAGTC
Source organism: Dactylorhiza incarnata (assembly GCA_033032865.1). Lineage (NCBI taxonomy): Eukaryota > Viridiplantae > Streptophyta > Magnoliopsida > Asparagales > Orchidaceae > Dactylorhiza > Dactylorhiza incarnata. The sequence continues at coordinate 128,484 of JAWHQI010000314.1, read as the reverse complement.
CAGTCTGGCTATTCGCAGTCCAGTGGTCTGCATTTAGCATTTCAGAATAGCGGGATTCAGCTATCTGCAGCCCAATTCAGGGGCATTTTGGTAATCTGGCTGACCAGTTTTTGGCTATTTGCAGCCCAACTTCAAAAATCCTATAAATAGGACCAAGGGGGCACCGTTTGGAGGGATCTCTCATCCTAGGCTAGCTCTCTCCTTCTCCCTCTCCCTCCCCAAGTCTCTTTAGGGGGTGAGGAGAGGCTCCAGTGGTGCCCAAGCTTAGTAGTGGCTTGGGAGGGGAAGTTCCAAGGGGACTTCCGGGTACGTGGCGGGACCTCCCCGCTAAGCCCTTGGTCCAGTTCTTAGTTCCGACACCTTCAACCTAGAGCTCTCCCTTGGGGGAAGTAAGGGTTGGTCGCCCCTCAGCCTCGTTGAGGGCCCCGAACTCCACAGAGACCGAGTAGTCGGTTTCAACAATGGGGTCTCAACTTCATCCCACTGACCTTCCTAAAGAATTACAAGAGTCAAGAACCTAATTGGTCAATGGACCATAACTTGGCTAAATGCACCCCAAAGTTCTCTTATGTTTACTTTTGCCCTAAACATCACCTCTAAGCCAACTATTCTCAAGGAAACTCCCTACCTTGCCCAAGTCCATACTACCCACTATACTGACCATAGGTCAGTGGAAGACCACCTAAGATTCTACCAATACTTGGTGAGGGGTGGAATTCCAATGGGTACCTATTTGGGGTGCAAATAGCAATTTAGCCCCTTTTTGATTTACTAGGGCAAAACTCCTCCAATGGCCACCAAACTTGGACCATAGGTTGGCATGGGGGAGGGTGAGGTGCACCCCAAATATGGAGCCAAAAGACCTTGTGGAAAGGTGGGGGCACTCACCCAAAGTTTGGCCCAAACCTAGGGAGCCTAAGGCTATTTTGGTGGAATACCTTACCAAAACAACTTCATAAATCATGATATTTTAACCAGGGCCTATACATACCCCTTAGGACCACCCATCCAAGTTTGGAAGGGTTTTGAGGTGTTTAGGACACCTAATTAGGTTAAACTAGGATTATTGGTCTTTCCCAAAAATTAAGAAGAAAACTCCACCAATCCTTGTGATCTTTGGACATGAGCTAGGTATGCACAAGACCAGACTACACCCCAAAAATCAAGTCATTTGGAGTTATATAATGGGGTGGGCATCAAAAATGAGTTCTGATTAGCCCTAAAGACAGCCTCCACTAGAATGAGTGCTGAGCCCTAACCAGAACTCCAAATTGAGTGATTTCAATTTTGTATGAAACTAGACTCAAAGGGCTACAATTTATATGTTGACCACTTTTAATGATTCAGCCTCTAAGTATTTTTCCCAGATTTAAATAGGATCTGCATTTTAATCACAGATTTAATAAGGATTGAATTAAGGTTGCACGAATCGTAAAGCACATCGGATGGCGCTGGGTCATCGTCCCCAGGGAACCAACGGCACAGATTTTACGCGCCTGGGCCGCCTTGATAGGTGATTTCCCGGCCACCTGAGCGCCGCCCCGGCCGACCAACGCCACCACCACCTCCGTTGAGGTGGGGGCCGGCGATGAGCGGTGTTTGATCGGCCGGAGGTGGCCGGAATCGTGTTCTGTAGGAGGATGCCCAACCCGATCAACGGGGGGCAAGGTCGGCTTGATTCCCGGCCAATTGGCCACGGATCGAGCCGCCGTCGATTTAGATCTAACCCTTAGAGTTCAGGGAGGAGAACGGGACCTGTTGGAGGGCTTGCCGTCGGGTCAATCTTGAGTACACCATGGGAGCCGCCGTCGGTTGAGAAGCCATGCCGATTCCCTCCTATAGTGCACGAAATCTCCAGGTAATATAGGGGTTTCTCTCCTCTCAGGTCTCTGAAGGTGAAGGGGGGTTCAATTGGGGGTGGTGATGGCTTTAAGCTCCATGGCCATTAATGGCTTCTTCGGTTACATCAAGGACCGACCCCCCTCTTCCTCTCCCTGCCTTAATCCCCCTCTGTAACTGATGGAAACTCCTCCTAATCGGCTGAGGAGTTGAATGGAGGCATCAATTGGGGAGGCTAAGAGGTAAAACCTCTTAATGGCCATGAATGGCCTCTTCTCTCTCCTCCAAAAATGGTGAAACCCCCATTTTCTCTCTCCTAATTGCCATGGTCGGTTTCTATACTCTCCCCTGAGCTTAGTGAGGGCCCACATGGGCTGGTTGACCACCCAATTGAGTTAGCCCAAAGAGATTGGGTTAGGTTTGAGCATTTTGACCTAAATTGGGCAATTTTGACTTTTGGTCAAATTGGTCAATTGGGGAACCCTAGGATGGGGCTTTTGGGTTCAATAGGTTCTAAATTAAGTTTAGGAACTAATGGTGGAGTCAATTTGGTCATTTGGTTCTTGGTTGACCCAATCTAGGTTGATTTGACCAAAATAGGCTAAATTGACTTTGGTCAAATTGAGCCCTAGGGTTGACTTGGTCATGGGGCTTTTTGGTCCACTAGCTCCCCTATGACATGATAGCCCTAGGGGTGAGGTCAATTTAATGTGGTGAAGGTCAATTGGGGTACTTTGAGAAGAAAGGTCATTTTGACCTAAAAGGGCATTTTGGTCAATTTGCACCCTTGGGGGTCCCATGATGGGGCTTTTGGGTCCATTAGGTCTATAATGGTATTATAAACCTAGGAGTGTGATCAATTTGACATGGTGAGGGTTGATTGGCTCTAAATGGGCTACTTTGACCAATTTGAGGGTGTATGTTGACTTTGGTCAAATTGGTCTCTTAGGTTGACTTCAATGGGCCCTTGGTGCCCTAAGGGGACCCCTAAAGGGTTAGGGACACTAAGGTGGGGTCCAAGGGTTAAGTTGAAGCACTAGATTCCAATCCCAAGCTTGGAAGATGGGAATTGCTATTTGCAGACCAAGGTGGCTCCTTCCTCCTTTCCTAAGTTCTCAAGGTTAAAAGGCTCTTCCTATGGTTTTGTCATGGCTTAGTCATGACAAAACCAACTTAGGGGTCTAGCAGTTTGGGGGATGTTACAAATCCCAATACATAAAAATAAAAATTTCGTCCCCGAAATTCAGACAAGCCTATGGGGTTTCTACTAGAGGAAAAACTGTAACATCCCAGAAAAGTAAGTTGTACCTGTTGTAAAAAGCTGCGGATATTTTTGCTTCATCAAGTCCAGTGGCTCCCAAGTATGTTCTTCCTGTCCATGATTCCTCCACAGGACCTTGACCAGTGGAACCTTCTTGCGCCGCAAGACTCGTAGCTCTGTGTCGTCTATCCGAACCGGCTCCAAGTGGATCGATCGATCTGTAGCTACTGGCCCCTCAGAAGTAGACACCTGCTGCTCAGGCCGAAGTAAAGCCTTCCTAAGTGAAGAGACGTGGAATACGTCATGCAGTCCCTCCAAATCCGGCGGTAGCTCCAGTCTGTAAGCCAAGGGGCCGATCCGCTCCAGGATCCTATAGGGTCCCATAAACCTAGGACTGAGCTTCTTCCGGCCACGAACCCTCGAGACTCCATGCATCGGACGTATCTTCAAGAAAACCCGGTCTCCTACCTGGAACTCCACCATACGATGACGCGCATCGTAATACTTGGCCTGCCTGCTCTGGGCCTCCAGCATCCTATCTCGAATCAACCTCACCTGGGCCTCCGTGTCCTCCACGAACTCTGAGCCAAGAGCCTTGGGGTCCTCATCCTGAATCCAAGATAACGGTGTCCTGCACCTCCGTCCATATAACGCCTCGTAAGGTGCTCTGCCTATGCTAGCCTGGTGACTGTTGTTATAAGAGAACTCGACCAACGGCAACAGTCTCTCCCAAGGCTCCCCACGGTCCAGAATGCAAAGACGCAAAAGATCTTCCAGGGTCCGATTGGTGCGTTCCGTTTGCCCGTCTGTCTGGGGGTGAAAAGCTGTACTAAAGGTCAACCGGGTGCCTAGATAGGCCTGCACTGCTCTCCACTCCCTTGACGTAAAACGTCCATCTCGGTCGGAAACTATCGTCCTTGGCACACCATGATAACGGACAAACTGCTCCACAAACTTTCGAACCAAGACTCTGACTGAATCATCCTTCCTGATCGGAATGAATCTAGCCACCTTCGTCAGCCTGTCGACAATCACCCAAATCGAGTCATTCCCCGTACGAGATCGGGGAAGACCATGAATAAAATCCATCGCTATATCGTCGAACTTCCACTCCGGCACTGGGAGTGGCCGCAATAATCCTGCGGGGTTCCGACACTCCGCCTTCACAAGCTGGCAGGTCTCGCAGTGGGTCACAAAATAAATAATATCCCTCTTCATACCCGGCCAGTACATGGTCCTCTTCAGATCTGCCGTCATCTTGGTAATGCCCGGGTGCACTGAATACTTACTGCAGTGAGCCTCTGCCATAATATCTTCCCGGATCTGATCTCCTGCCGGCACATACACCCGACCTCTAAAACTCAACAGGCCGTCCTTCATCGAATAATCTCCAGCTGAGCCTTCCTCCAAGGCTCTGAATATCGGCTCCAGCTTGGCATCCTGCCTCTGCCCTTCCCTGATGCGGTCTCGAATGTCATATGTGGCACCAATCGCCGCTAGGTACTCCTTGTACAGCTCCGGATCATCTTCCGATACCAGGGAGATCTGCATATCTTCGAACATTCGTACCAACTCCATGGCCATCAACTTAGGCTCTGCTCCTGATGTGGTAGCTCTCCTGCTCAGAGCGTCTGCTACTACGTTTGCCTTCCCTGGGTGGTAATGCATCGTATACTGGTAATCTGATAGGAACTCCACCCATCGCCTTTGTCGGATATTCAACTCCTTCTGCGTATCTACATACTTCAGATTTTTGTGATCTGAGAATATGTCGCAGTGGACCCCATAGAGGTAGTGTCGCCAGATCTTAAGAGCGAATACGACTGCTCCCATCTCCAAATCATGCACTGGGTAGTTCCGCTCGTGGTCCTTCAACTGGCGGGAGGCATAAGCTATCACATGCCCGTTTTGCATCAGAACGGCACCCATCCCCTGATAAGATGCATCCGTATACACTTGAAATCCTTCCTTCCCCGACGGAAGGGCAAGGATGGGAGCTGAAGTGAGCCGACCCTTCAGCTCCTGGAAAGCTGTCTCGCACTGCGGCGTCCAAGAAAATACAGCATCCTTTCTTGTCAGAGCGGTAAGCGGGAGGGCTATCTGAGAGAATCCCTGAACGAACTTCCGGTAGTAGCCGGCAAGTCCCAAGAAACTTCTTACGTCGGTGGCCGTCTTCAGCGGCGGCCAGTCCCGTACTGCCTGAACCTTTGCTGGATCTACTGCCAAGCCTGCTCCACTGATGATGTGGCCCAGGAAGGCCACCTCCTTCAACCAGAACTGGCATTTACTGAACTTAGCATATAACCGATGCTCCCGCAGCTTCCCCAAGGTTAGTGCCAAATGCTGCGCATGCTCCTCCTCCGTCCTCGAGTAGATGAGGATGTCGTCGATGAACACTATGACAAAGATGTCGAGGTAAGGCTCAAACACCCGATTCATCAAGCTCATAAATGCTGAAGGTGCATTTGTGAGCCCGAACGGCATCACCGTGAACTCGTACAATCCATACCGGCTGCTGAAAGCCGTCTTCGGGATGTCCTCCTCTTGGATCCTTAGCTGATAGTATCCCGATCTCAAATCCAGCTTCGAGAAGCAGTGGGCTCCCTCTAGCTGGTCAAAGAGCTCGTCTATCCTTGGCAGAGGGTACGTGTTCCGCACCGTCAGCCTATTCAGAGCTCTGTAATCGATGCACAGTCGGAGCGTCCCATCCTTCTTCTTCACAAATAACACCGGAGCTCCCCAAGGTGAGGAACTCGGCCTAACGAACCCGGCTTCCACCAGCTCCTGCAGCTGGCTCCGAAACTCTACCAACTCCTTCGGGGCCATCCGATAAGGAGCTTTGGACACCGGCTTGGCCCCTGGCACCAGCTGAATCTGAAAATCCTTCTCGCGGTGCGGTGGTAGCCCAGGAAGCTTCTCCGGAAAGACATCCGCAAAATCTCGAACTACCGGGATACTAGGCACTGAGTCCTTGACTTCAGTCGCCTCGAAGAGCACCTGGTAAACCTCGTCTCCCTGCAGGTGGGCCTTGACGGCCTGAATGGACGATAAAAAGAGACGAGAGGTAAGTTGAGTACCTTCGAATGCCACAACCCCGTCTTTATGCTCTAGCACGATCCGCCTTGCCGGGCAGTCAATCCTTGCCCGGTTCTCATACAACCAACTCATGCCCAGGATCAGGTCGTAATCCCTCATCTTCAGAACAGTTGCCGGGACTTCGAACAGTCTTCCCCCAATCTCCAGACTTATTAGGCATGCTAAATTTGTTAAGACCTCTGATCCGTCCGGAAATCTCACTCTCCTATAGTCGCTTTTGAGGTGCTTGACTTGGTCTAGGTCTTCGATAAACTTGGCCGAGACGAACGAGTGCGAGGCACCCGTATCGAATAAGGCCAAAGCAGGTTTGCCGGAAATGGAAACTAAACCTGAAGGGTTTGACGATTGGTTCAACGCTAAGGTAAAGCTGAAACTTTCAAAACATTAACTATTTAAAAATTTAAAAGCGACAAATACCTGCGATGACCCTTGCCGGGTCCCTGGGCCTGGCCAAATCTAAGGCATAAGCCTGCTCTCTGTAGTGCCTCCGATCGTCACCCTGAAATCCACGGCCTCGACCACGTCCTCGGCCTCCGGGATGCTGACCCCGAGGTGCTGCCTGAGGTGCTGGAAGAGCATTCCTCTGGGGGCAGTTCCTCTTGATGTGGCCGACCTGATGGCAGTGGTAGCATTCCGGAGGTTGCCCACCTCCTCCAATCCTTGGCATTTCCCTCATCTGCAGAGGCTGAGGGGTCAAAACTACCGGCTCCCTTTGTTCCTGCCTCTCCCCCTGACGGGGTCGGACCTCCGTCCTTCCTTCTCCAGCGTCTCTGTTTCTCGGCTGATCTCTCCTGCCATTTCTTCCCTGGTCCTCCATGGGTCTCTTCCTCCCACGAACAACTTGCTGGTCTCCTTCCAGCTTCTTCGCCATCTCCAGAATCCTGGACATACAACCGTCGGAGACAAAAAGGAGGGCCTGCCTCAACTCGTCACGGAGGCCCTTATAGAATCTCTTAGCATATCCCGCATCGTCCAGTTGGTAGGATACCGCAAACCGGGACAGGTGGGTGAACTCCTGATGGTACTCCAGCACTGATCTACTCCCCTGCCGCAACTGCAGAAATCTATCTTCCAAGTCATCTCTTGCCGACTGCGGCACAAAATGCTCCAACAACGCCGCTTTGAAATCATCCCAAGCAACATCTGCTGCCTCTAATCCCGGATACGACGTAGCCAGGAACCTCTTCCACCACCTCTTAGCATGGGATTCCAGGCATGAAACCACCAGTGGCACCTCCATGTCTGCCGGGCACCGGATTCCTGACAACATCTCCTCCATGATGTCTACCCATTCCTCGGTCCTCACAACAGTCTCCGTCCCGATGAATGCTGGTGGGGAGAGACCCCGAAAGATGCTCAGCCAGTTGGCTCCAGGGTTTTGCTGAGGAGCCGGTGCCTGCTGTGCTCTGAATGTCTCCAAAATGGCAGTCAGAGTCTGCCCCAACTCCGTCTGCTGGAACGGGGTAGGAGCCGGTGGTGGTGGAACGACGTTCGGAGTCGGCGGGACTCCATGCTGCGGTGAAGGCTCCGTTGCCGGCTACACAAGAAAGATTGCACTTATAAGGGTCTTAGCTAAAGGGAAGGAAAATTTCAGTTATAAGTGGAATTTTACATGTGATTTCCCTTATGGGCACACCATTGCTTCCGCTGCTAGTTTGTCCGCAAACTAAGCTCGCGCGGGGTGGCCCAGGGTTTGTGGACTTCTTTTCCTTGGATCGATGTTTCCTCTGATACCACTTGTAAGACCCTATTTTTTTTTTTGCAAAAACCACCGGGTCTTAGGCCCAGAACCGCCGTTTTGCGGTGACACCTTCGCTCGGGAAGGTCGTCACTACAAAACGCCGATCCTGCCGGCCAAATCGATCACAAGAAAAGTAAGCTAACATGAATAAAGCAAGCAAAACATGTCCACATCACATATATAAATAAATCATCAAAAGATGTCCACAACCATAACTGAAAGAAAGGAAGACAAGATAACTAGGGCCTTGCCCAATACATCAGAGCCTCACTACATGGATCACTCGCGGAAGTAAAAATAACTAAATCAACACTCACGGATCCTGTCATCTGAGCTCCTGAGCTAGACTGCCCCGCCTCCAATTGCACCGGCCTCTGGTGCTGCTCCGTCGCCGCGGTCTCCTAAAATGATAAGGTCCACCGACCGTCAGTCATAAAGACTCAGCCAATTCCCCACCCCTCCCCCCAGGGCTCCTAGGCACCGGATGGGAAGGAGGAAGCGGAGGACAAACAAGGGGTAGAAGCAAATACAGGTGACAAGGGGATATCTACTCTACACAGGTGATATATATATATATAAATGAAACAAAATAGAAACAGCAGGGTAAAGTAAAGGTAAAGCAGTAATGAGTAAATGTAGAGGCAAGTAAGTGTTATAAAATAAACCATTGATTTATAGGAATGCTCATACAAACCTATAGACCAAGGGGTCGTTTAGCAGGGCCTATCGTATAAAAAGTCCCATACCAATTTATACGATAGGTGTCAGGGGTTGAATGCAATGATTATGCTATGTCATGCAAGTATGTGATTATGCGGTGATCAAACAAGTGCAACTCACCCACTACGACTCTATGCGCATAGACCTTTAGTTCCCTCTTTTTGGAGCGAGCTAGACTCCTCAGGATACTCCCGTAGTGGCAAACGGAAGCGGTGGGTTGGGCCTCGCCCACCTCTAGGTTGGTATATGCACTACCCGACCTAGACCTATCGTACGCCTCCACAAAACCCGCAGAGCGTCTGCGTACTCTTACTGACTGGACCGCCAGACTTTTATGGCTAAGTGTAAATACCACACTTGCCGAGCCCAAGTGTTAACGTCGGTGCAACGACCGCCAACACGAAGGACCCACCACCTTATGCACATGCAATTATCTTCCAATAATACCGAGCTACAAGCTCCACGGGCTAACCCGCCCGTCACCAATAAACATCTCAGAAACAAAAGATCACCGGACTAAACCGGCTAGACTTCCACAAGCACACTCTCAGAGTGACTTTCCTACCTTAGAAACTCAGGTGCTAAAAGATGCTAACAAGAAAAGACGATCTTTCGTCAATTCCCGGACGACCTAGCCGAGGGTGGCACCCCACCACCCTAAGACTTACCAAACCCCAACTTCTCTAGAGACCCATACATAATACAAGGCTACCACCCATCCTTCACCATTTCAGACCCTAGACAACCAGATTGACCTCTAACCCCAAAAGTTGTCAAATTGCTAAACGCAGACCACCCTTAACGTTTTGATGCTCATGAAGAGAGGTACACTAAATATCCAACTTCTTGACCCAAGGGATTTACTGGGAACCCATGCTACCTATTTCAGATCAAATCTAGGGTTTCACAATTTTTCCATTAATAATTGTATTTTAAATAATTTTCCAAAAGACCACATTACTAAGGTTTGAACTACAAGTATATTTTTCTGACCTCCAATGCCCACTCCAATTTATTCATAATTCAAGGGTACCTAATAAACAGTATATATAAAGTTTTAGGGAAAACCAGCAAGATTTATTATTTTTAGAAATTCCAAAACACAATTATTTCCAATAATTTCCAAAGGAGGTACCCTCATATGAACCCCAATCCTTGTGCAAATTAACACAGTGGTGCTTATTAATAAAATATTTAATCCTACAAAGTTTGACCATGCTGTTCAGAGGGTATGTTTGTAATTCCATCCAAGGATATATTTGCAATTTCTTTCAAAATGAACTAGAGGTACCAAAAATATTGATCTATAAATTATGAGAAAATTGCAGAGGTTATATATTGTTATGAAAAGACATCCAGCAAAGTTACATGCAATTACAGTAATTTATCATCACAAATTTAACCAACCCAAAAATTGCCAACAATGAGGAATATTACAATTTGGACCTCCAAGGGTTAACTCATGATCTAACCAATTCTTCCAGAGATATATGACATAAAAACCATGATCATGACAGAAGATGGTAAATTGATAAATACTATTTCTCCCTAAAACCTCAAACCCTAAATAATTACAAATCTACCCTAGGGTTTATTACTTATGATTGGCAACTCCAAATCCCTCCAAACTCCTACAGTAGCATTCTCTGGTCACTAAGGCCATCTACCCAAAACTTTAGGTCAAACCACTAGGGTTTGACCCTACTCCCTTCATTGACCCCTATTTGCACCCCATTAGGGTTTATCCTAGGGTTAGGGTCTAAACCTATCCAAATCCTCCCAAACCTCTTGTGAGGGTATCATATCACTTTTAAAAGTCAGAGGAGTCCAACACACCCCTATCCAAGGACAAACTCCCCTATGTCCTTCACAACCCCAAATTCCTTCCCATAGGGATCAACCCTATGACCTTGAGCAAAACAACTCCAATGCTCCCCAAACTCCTCATGGGGTCTCAACTTCATCCCACTGACCTTCCTAAAGAATTACAAGAGTCAAGAACCTAATTGGTCAATGGACCATAACTTGGCTAAATGCACCCCAAAGTTCTCTTATGTTTACTTTTGCCCTAAACATCACCTCTAAGCCAACTATTCTCAAGGAAACTCCCTACCTTGCCCAAGTCCATACTACCCACTATACTGACCATAGGTCAGTGGAAGACCACCTAAGATTCTACCAATACTTGGTGAGGGGTGGAATTCCAATGGGTACCTATTTGGGGTGCAAATAGCAATTTAGCCCCTTTTTGATTTACTAGGGCAAAACTCCTCCAATGGCCACCAAACTTGGACCATAGGTTGGCATGGGGGAGGGTGAGGTGCACCCCAAATATGGAGCCAAAAGACCTTGTGGAAAGGTGGGGGCACTCACCCAAAGTTTGGCCCAAACCTAGGGAGCCTAAGGCTATTTTGGTGGAATACCCTACCAAAACAACTTCATAAATCATGATATTTTAACCAGGGCCTATACATACCCCTTAGGACCACCCATCCAAGTTTGGAAGGGTTTTGAGGTGTTTAGGACACCTAATTAGGTTAAACTAGGATTATTGGTCTTTCCCAAAAATTAAGAAGAAAACTCCACCAATCCTTGTGATCTTTGGACATGAGCTAGGTATGCACAAGACCAGACTACACCCCAAAAATCAAGTCATTTGGAGTTATATAATGGGGTGGGCATCAAAAATGAGTTCTGATTAGCCCTAAAGACAGCCTCCACTAGAATGAGTGCTGAGCCCTAACCAGAACTCCAAATTGAGTGATTTCAATTTTGTATGAAACTAGACTCAAAGGGCTACAATTTATATGTTGACCACTTTTAATGATTCAGCCTCTAAGTATTTTTCCCAGATTTAAATAGGATCTGCATTTTAATCACAGATTTAATAAGGATTGAATTAAGGTTGCACGAATCGTAAAGCACATCGGATGGCGCTGGGTCATCGTCCCCAGGGAACCAACGGCACAGATTTTACGCGCCTGGGCCGCCTTGATAGGTGATTTCCCGGCCACCTGAGCGCCGCCCCGGCCGACCAACGCCACCACCACCTCCGTTGAGGTGGGGGCCGGCGATGAGCGGTGTTTGATCGGCCGGAGGTGGCCGGAATCGTGTTCTGTAGGAGGATGCCCAACCCGATCAACGGGGGGCAAGGTCGGCTTGATTCCCGGCCAATTGGCCACGGATCGAGCCGCCGTCGATTTAGATCTAACCCTTAGAGTTCAGGGAGGAGAACGGGACCTGTTGGAGGGCTTGCCGTCGGGTCAATCTTGAGTACACCATGGGAGCCGCCGTCGGTTGAGAAGCCATGCCGATTCCCTCCTATAGTGCACGAAATCTCCAGGTAAGATAGGGGTTTCTCTCCTCTCAGGTCTCTGAAGGTGAAGGGGGGTTCAATTGGGGGTGGTGATGGCTTTAAGCTCCATGGCCATTAATGGCTTCTTCGGTTACATCAAGGACCGACCCCCCTCTTCCTCTCCCTGCCTTAATCCCCCTCTGTAACTGATGGAAACTCCTCCTAATCGGCTGAGGAGTTGAATGGAGGCATCAATTGGGGAGGCTAAGAGGTAAAACCTCTTAATGGCCATGAATGGCCTCTTCTCTCTCCTCCAAAAATGGTGAAACCCCCATTTTCTCTCTCCTAATTGCCATGGTCGGTTTCTATACTCTCCCCTGAGCTTAGTGAGGGCCCACATGGGCTGGTTGACCACCCAATTGAGTTAGCCCAAAGAGATTGGGTTAGGTTTGAGCATTTTGACCTAAATTGGGCAATTTTGACTTTTGGTCAAATTGGTCAATTGGGGAACCCTAGGATGGGGCTTTTGGGTTCAATAGGTTCTAAATTAAGTTTAGGAACTAATGGTGGAGTCAATTTGGTCATTTGGTTCTTGGTTGACCCAATCTAGGTTGATTTGACCAAAATAGGCTAAATTGACTTTGGTCAAATTGAGCCCTAGGGTTGGCTTGGTCATGGGGCTTTTTGGTCCACTAGCTCCCCTATGACATGATAGCCCTAGGGGTGAGGTCAATTTAATGTGGTGAAGGTCAATTGGGGTACTTTGAGAAGAAAGGTCATTTTGACCTAAAAGGGCATTTTGGTCAATTTGCACCCTTGGGGGTCCCATGATGGGGCTTTTGGGTCCATTAGGTCTATAATGGTATTATAAACCTAGGAGTGTGATCAATTTGACATGGTGAGGGTTGATTGGCTCTAAATGGGCTACTTTGACCAATTTGAGGGTGTATGTTGACTTTGGTCAAATTGGTCTCTTAGGTTGACTTCAATGGGCCCTTGGTGCCCTAAGGGGACCCCTAAAGGGTTAGGGACACTAAGGTGGGGTCCAAGGGTTAAGTTGAAGCACTAGATTCCAATCCCAAGCTTGGAAGATGGGAATTGCTATTTGCAGACCAAGGTGGCTCCTTCCTCCTTTCCTAAGTTCTCAAGGTTAAAAGGCTCTTCCTATGGTTTTGTCATGGCTTAGTCATGACAAAACCAACTTAGGGGTCTAGCAGTTTGGGGGATGTTACAGCTCAATTGGTGATGAGAAGTGAAAGTACTCCATAGTTAAGCGTGCTCGGGCTGGAGTAGTTCTGGGATGGGTGACCTCCTGGGAAGTCCACGTGCCGCCGCTTAACTGGCTCACTTCTCACCGAAGGGAGACTATATGTCTCCAACAACCCGCTGGGCCCTGTGGTGGGCCAGAGAGGGGTTGGGGTGCACGGCCTGCAGGCTTGTTGTTGACCAGTTGTTGGGGTCAGGCTTAACCTGAAGGGGGCTAGGGGCCCGGGTCAGGCTAGACCCTTCAGGTGCCGGCAGTTCTGGTGCCAGGGGCCCGGGTCAGGCTGGGCCAGGACTGTTATATCATACCTCTCAACTGAATGACCAACATTTATCTCAGATTCAGATCCATCCTCAGTTCTAGTCCTTGAGGATGCATCACAATCTGGGCTTGTACTATATTCAGAATTTGAAAGATCAAAATGTAGAGTAGGTACCTCATCAACATCAAATGCTTTGCTTGATGATCCTTCAGATATGGCCATGACACCGTTGAGTTCTTCCTCTTCTTCTTCATCCACCTCATTGTCACTCTCAGGGTGAGAAAGAGGGGCCCTGATGCCCACATTTGCTGCAGGGAGGTCCTTATCTTCCATAGCAGCAAACAACCCAATAAGGGCCTCTTCTTCATTATTTGAATCTGATGTTGAGGAATTAGATTCACTCCAGCTTCTTCCTTTCTTTGCTAGGAGGGATCTTTCTTCCTTCCTATTCTTATGGTGAAGATGCTTCTTATCACCACTTTCTTTTCTGTTACCCTTTGGGTGATGTCTTTCAGACTTCCTGCTATCTTTCTTGTAGTGTGATGATGAGGAGGGCATGTTCTCCCATTGCTTTCTCTTCATCATCTTCTTGAACTGCCTTGAAAAGGCAGCAAACTCTTCATCAGAGGAAGAGCTGTCAGAGGTGCTGACTTCAGGTTCAACACTTCTCCTTGGAGGAGATGCCATCCTGCTCTTGTTTCTCTTGGAGCTGTCAGCTTTGAGAGCTACAGAATTTTCCTTGGCCTGTGTCCTGGTTGAGGTGTCCTCTTCCTTTCTAGCAGACAGCTGCATCTCATAGGAGAGCAGCTTTCCAAACAGTGTGTGAGTGAGGGTCTCACCAAGCCTGACCACTTCCCTGATTGCACAAATTTTTGTGTCCTAGTCCCTTGTTAGAGATCTAAGGAACTTATCATTCAGCTCATAGTTTGTGAATGCTCTCTCATAGGTTCTCAGCTCATTGACAGTTCTGAAGAACCTCTCATAGCATATGGAGATGCTTTCCCCACTGTGCTGTCTGAAGGCTTCATACTCCTGATTAAGGAGTGACTTTCTATCATCCCTTACTTCAGCTGTTCCCTCCATATATACAATCAGTGTGTCCCACATTTCCTTGGCAGTTGTGCAGTGTACCAAGTTCTGAAATGTGGAGTCATCAACAGTATTGACAATAATGTTCTGAGCCCTTTTATCCATGGTGTATAGGGCAATTTCATCATTGGTCAGTTCTGAGAATACCTTCACCACTTTCCTGGTGGGGTCAATAGTTGATAGTTTCTCAAATGTGTAAGGACCATTTTTCACAGTTATGAAGATCCTTGGGTCTGAGGCTTCCATGAACAGCCTCACCCTTTGCTTCCATATGCCAAAGTTTTCCTTTGAGCATATGGGCAACTTCATTGATCCTAACTCCTTCTTCATTCCACTAGAGGCCATTTAATTTAGTGTCAGCAATACCTATTTGGGATCCAGTTAGACTGTTAAGTCCTTCTTGACCAACCTACCTCTGATACCACTTGATAGTTTATTAGTATGCTGATTAATTTACCTAGAGGGGGGTGAATAAGTCTCTTTTTAATTTCTTTAACTTAGGCTATTAGTTTTCTGGTTTAGTTCAGGAAAAACATCAAACACAGAAAGCACACACTAATTTATAGTGGTTCCCCAAAGACAGTGTGTCTATGGGTAGTCCACTTTCCCCCTTCACCCTTCCAACAATGAGTTAGACAGGGCCAACTCCTCCAATCTTCAATCTCAGCTCCTTGAGCTTACACCACAAGTTCCTCAGAACTTCTCAGATCAAGAGTGATCCTACCTCAGGCACAGCAGCCCTACACTCAGGCTCAGCAGCCCTACACCTCAGGCACAGCAGCCCTACACTCAGGCTCAACAGCCCTACACCTCAGGCACAGCAGCCCTACACTCCGGCTCAACAGCCCTACACCTCAGGCACAACAGTCCTACACTCAGGCTCAACAGCCCTACACCTCAGGCACAGCAGCCCTACACCTCAGGCTCAACAGTAGCCCTACAACTCAGAGTTATGAACTCCTACCACTCAGAAATCCCACAGATTTCCTACCTCAGACCTATCAAGAGGTCCTACCACTCAAGCTATCAACACAGCTTTACACACAGGCTCAACAGCCTTTTTCTTAGGCAACAATGCCTTACAGAGATGTAATTTAGATTGAGTTAGATACAAAAGACAAAAGGATTACTCTTAGGTCTTCTGAATCCTTTCTTCAGATCTGAAAACCGCAGCTTCAGATTTGGATCTCTTTGATCTTCTCCTTCAGCAAAGCAGAAGATCAACTTGCCCTTCTTGTGTTTGTATAGGAGAAGCTATCTAATCTCCCTTAGAAGATTAACTTCAGCTTCAGAGAATGACTTCAACTGGCTGAAACGTGAGTACTCATTTGCGGCTTGTCGCAAGAGCTCTTCAATCGAACAGGAGTGGTTGTTGTGCCCTAGCATCTCCTTTTATACCTCCAGAAGGTCTCAACGGCTATATCGATCCTCCTGGCACGGTATGGGACTGATTGGACTTGCTTTTCCCTCTCAGAAGTCTTTTGCGCCGAAAGTAGATCCCGTCAAAACATTTGGATCTGTCTCAGCGGTTGGGCTGAGACAGCATCCAGTCTCAGCGGTTGGGCTGAGACAGCTTTCAGTCTCAGCGGCAGCTCCAGTCCCCTTCTCAGCGGTTGTTCCAGTCTTCTTCTCAGTGGACCCGCTGAGACGGCTCCTCGTCTCAGCGGTTGTGACCCATCGTCTCAGCGGTTCTGCTGAGACAGATCTTCATCTCCTTGTGGATGATTCCTTCTTGTCTAAGGCCATGTTTGGCCCTTCCTTTTGAGTTACCTGTGCCTGTATATTCTACACAAGTGTAGCTTTGTTAAATACAATATGTCCTTAGCATTAGGAGGGATGCCTCTTCAAATTAAGGTTATATTGATGGCAATATACCCAACACCCTTGGAAGGTGCTCCTCTGGAACCTCCCCGACAGTCATTCCCTAATGTGTCGACCCCTTCAACAGCAGGATGGAGACCTTGGGATGTTGTGTTCCCTTGGAAGGTGCTCCTCTGGAACCTCCCCGACAGTCATTCTCTACTATGTCGTTCTCTTCAATAGCGCCAGCTTCGCACTAGAAGGAAGGCTATCGGTAATATGAGTCCCCTTGGCCCCGACCGTCTTTTCCTATCTAACGGCTTTTTAAGAAGTCAGGGAGCGAGCAGGATACCAACTCGCAGGGGCTAGTGCGAGTAACCCTATGGGCGAGAAGCCAAAATAAAAAACGAGCAGGTCGAAGAAGCGAGCAAGGCAGATGGTCGGCAGACCCGATTTCATCCTAAGTCGCCCTGACGAGAAAGACAAGAAAACATGCGAGCCTTTGAGCCTAGCGACATCATATCAGCACAATGAAGATTCACCAAGAAAATAAATATTACTATCAAAATGAATGTTAACTACCAAAAAATATGCTCGCAAAGCCGCGAGAAGCATAAAATTGCCAAAAACAAATATTTCACTTAGACGGCGGGGCATAGTCGGCCGAATCCGACTCGTTCTCTTCCTCGTCGTCTTCCTCCTCGCTGGCGTTCAAGATGTCTGACAGAAGCCCCTCCGTCGTCAAACTTTCTGCCCCAGAAACCAGCAAGCCGGCCACCGAAAGCTTCGCGAAAACTAAGTCCCAGGCGGCTAGGGCAATCTCTCGTCGAAGAGACGAGAGCTCCTGCGACGTCATGAACGATCCAGGAGTTCGGCGAGAAGGTCCGGCTTTCGAGAAGGAAAGTGCAGCCATCCTCGATTCCAACTCGGCGTTACGAACCTGCGTCGCCTCCAGCAAGACTTGGCTCGCCCGCAGGTCGCACTCGAGCTTGGAGATCGTCTCCGCCGCCACCAACTGCTCTTCCTGCAGATGCGAGAAGGACAGGTTAGAATATATGAAGAAAAGAGAGCGGGTTTCAATCTTAGCTCGCGTAAAGTACCAAGATCACCTCGAAGCTCCGACTGGATTCGGCTTTATCCTCGGCCGCCTTGGCGCGCCTTAGAGCTTCGTCCTCACGCTTCTCGGCCTCCATCGTGAGCTTCCGATGAAGCGCGAGCTCCACTTCGGAGCCGAGAAGGTTCCGCGCGGTCTGATGGAATATCTCTGAAGCACGCAACATAGCTTGCGATCCCTGGTCGGCAAGAAAGCGAGGAGAAGCCTCCTGCAGAACCTTCGCATCATCGCGACCATAAAGCCCGAACAAGACCCTGAAGGCATCGTCGTTCGGAACCTCATCCTCGCTCCACGAAGGCAGGCGAGTGCTTAAAGACACCTCGCTGCGCTCCCGGCTCCAGGTGATCAGCAACTCGCCATCCAAGCTCCTATTCAGTGAACCCTGCCCAAAGTTAGGATGGTTCTCAGGGACGCTGTCTTCCTCCTCGCGAGCTCGCTCCTCCGCCACGCGGCAGGCAACCTCCTTCCTCTTCCTTTTCTTGATCGTCGGTGGTTCGCCTTCGACCGGCCATCCAGCTGCGCGCAGGATCTCGGTCGCGTCGCCGACCCCAGGAGGAATCTCCGAAAAAGGAGATCCCTGCTCTCTTTCCTCCTCCTCGCCATGTTGCATTGTTGCTGGATCGACCGTGGGAGATAGAGGAGGTGGGGTCTGACCCCCCACAGGAAGAGCCGTGGATGGAAGATGTCGGCAACCTGAAGACAGTTGTTAGACGGAGAAACAAAGGTAAGACCGCTTTTTTCGGCAACTATAGAATGTTACCCTCGCCAGGCTGCACGTAGGCAAGGTGGTCCACGTTCCTTCGCCAGAACTCGATATCGAGTTTCTTGCTCTTCAAGGCGAGGAAGAGTTCCTCGCGCCAGCCCCGGACCGATGGAGTGGCGAGCGCCCCAGAAGGTCTCTGCTGAGGGCGATTTGGTATGTGCGAGAAGTCACCGGTGACGAAGATGAACTTCTCGCTCCACCGGTGGACCTTATTCGAAGTCCCAACCACCTTGCAGTGATGGCTGCCGAAGAAAATCATCCCGTCCTTGGTCGCTCCCATATAGAAGATCTTGCGGAAGGCGTCCAAGTCGAAAGCGATCTTCTCGCTACGAAGGAAGCAGAGGTAGCCGATGATCATCGCTACCCCATTCGTATTGATCTGGGCAGGGACCCAGCCGTAGTACCGAAGGATCTGGCAGAACTCGGGCCAGAGAGGAAGACGCTGGCCGACCTCGAAGTGCGAGAGGGAGAAGGCGAGCTTGCCCTCCGAGAAGGTGTTGATCCGCTCGTGGGGAGCGGGAAGGCCGACCCGGAAGCCTTGTGCGAGGTGTTGATGGACGAATCTCTTCAGATCGTCCACGCGAGTAACGGGTTTCTTAAACTTATGCGCGATAAAATTCTCGGCATAAGTCAAGCGACGGGTCTCAGCTTCCAAAGAAGGCGTCATCGCAGCGAGTAGGAAGAAGGAAACGAGAAGGAAAGTCAATTGAAGAAGTTCGAGAAAGCGCGCCGATTTTGGACCCCTACCCCCCTATTTATAGAAATCGGCAACAGGAAAGGAAGGGGGGGGGGGGGGGGGGGCGCGACGAAAGTTCGTGCGAGGTTTCTACCTACTCGCCAACATCGAAGTCGCGCCACTGCTTTACGAAGTGCCCACCCTTCTCGCGTCTAAGCGGCGATCTACAAAAACGTAAGAAAATCCTGCAAAAGTCAAAGTCAACACAAATGCGATCAAGCAATACGGTTCAAAGTCGCAACACACAGGTATTCGAGATTATTACAATACTCGCAGAACAATGTTCTTAAAATACAAATTAACAAGCGATCCTAATTGACGTGAGGATCGCCGCGCCTATCCGAGGTCGCACCAAGCTGCCCGTTGAATCCCAGCTGGCGCGCGAAGGCCATCTGCTCATTCGCTCTCGCCAAGAACTCCTCGCCAAGCCGGATGTGCTCCTCCATATTCCCAAGGGACCCAATACTCGCTCGAAGGCTACGCACTTCCGCCCTCAGCGCCTCATAGCGATGTTCTATGCCGACCATTTGACTGTCCAACTCGGTGACGAGATAGTGCTTTCCCTCTGCCATCTCTAGCCGATGCTCGAATCCTTCGATATTTGAGACGCGTCCTTCAAGCGAGGTTATTCGTCGATGAACCTCGTAGGCCAGCAACCTCTCTACCTTTATCTCCAGGTCGAGGTAGGCGGAGGCCATCTTCGTCCTGTACTCGCGAGTAGGAAGTCCGAGCGCCTCAATAAAAGCAGACCCCGGAGACGTGGCACGGGCTGGAAGATGACGAGTTAAAAAAAGAACCACCTAAAGATAGTACTTTACGATAAGTATACCTGCCCGCACAGGTGCCGCCCTCTGTTGATGACGAGGGGGAGAAGGTGACCGCCGAGGAACGTCCTGGCGAGGAGGAGAGGCAACCCGACGGGGAGATGGAGTCCGTCGAGGACTGAGCCTTCGCCGAGGAGATCGGCGAGGAGAAGGCGAGCGCCGAGGAGTATGTCGGCCCCCTGAGCGCCCACCCCGTCCGTTATGGGATGACGGCCCGCTGTCAGGGCGCCGAGGAAGCTGATCCGTGGGGACAACCGAGGAAGATCCTTCCTCTCCCCTTCCCCCAGGAGGGACGACTCAGGAATTCCTCAGCAGTATCCGGTTTCCGCCCGGCACGCGCTCAGGAATAGGTGATGGTGGCCGAGAAGGTTCCCGCTCTGGGAGAATCCCTGCGGGAAGGACCGGTGGAGGCGGTAGGTGCTCGGCACCTACTCGCCCTTCGAGCGGGGACATCTGTATGTTCACCTCCGCTAAGGGCTCACCTGCAAAAGAACGTCGGCATCAACAAAACGTCAGCACAAAAATCGCGAAGACGCTTACTTTCTCGGAGAGGGTCCGGGTGAGTGTTTAGGGGTTCCTCCTCAGCAGTTGATCGAGGAACTTCGTCCCCCAATCTCTCAACGGTCGATGGCGCAAGGGAAGGCTCAGGCGCGGATCAGAGGATCCTCTTTTTCTCTTGCGGGTACCCGAGCTTTTCGTCTTCTTCATCAACTTCATCAACAGCTCGGTCTTCACGATCATCTGCTCGGCTGACAGCATCTCGTCAATTCTAAAAAAGTGGCGTGCCAAGGAAGGACCATCCCCCTCTATTTATAGACTTCCGGGGGTCCCAGGCCTACCGAGTAGGTAAGTTTCCCGCTAGAAGAAGCTCGTCGAATAAGGATTGGATGATTCTTTCCGACCAACTACGTTGCTCGCAAAGAGCGGGGATTGTGTACAACCCTCATTCTCTGAGGGTGCGCCCATCTAAAGGCCACGTAGGCGGAGGTCAAGGTCAAAAGGTCAAGGCAGAAGTCAACAGTCCAGAAGACGAAGGAAGATCAAGAGTTTTGGTTGTGCGAGAAGGTACTTACTCGCATAGGACGAGGAGGAAAGCCCTGCCAGGCGTTCACTACCCAGCCAGGCGAGGAAATCGTGAGTTCGGACCTACTCGCCTATAGGCGACTTAGCCAACCAACTCGCCAATTAGGTCTGAGGTCCTTACCTACTCGTCAGCCTATTGCCTTGTCTAAAAAATCAACTCTAGGGGGTCAGGGATAACCATCTGCTCCCCCGCCCCCTTAGGATTTGTGTATAAATAGACCCCCAGGGGTACCAGGAATGACACTTGTCAAAATCAGAGCTGCACCCCCCCCCCCCCCCCTCTTTGACCGACAAGAATCTTCCCTAACAAGTGCCTACCTAGTACCGAGCTCGGCCATTCGTGGTTTTGGAGGAGAAGACTCTTTAGAGCTTCTGGGTACATGGTGGGACCTCCCTGCTGCAGCACCTGGGGTTGTGTCCTTTATCTCTCTGTTTCACTCGTAGTGGCTAACCAAACCTTCTCGCTGAACTACTGAGCAAGTAGCCTCAGGCTGCATTGATCCGAATCTTGAGCCCAGGATTTTCCAGGCGTCAACAACAGCGACCCAAAGAATCTCGTGCAATCACATCGGCCTCAATCAAGAAACGACTTTGCCGAAGAGCCCCATCAAAATTAATCTTGACAACACCGTTAAGTGGAGGAGCCCAAACATCAGGGGGAGAGTCAGTCGGGGCCCGAGGACCCGCAGGGGATGACGCACACCAAGAGTGGATAAAGGAGACCGTCTCCGCCAGTGGTTGGAGAGATCCCTCCCAAAGCATATGATTCCGGTGCCACCAAAGTGCCAAATAGGTCGTCGAAAAAAAAAGAAAACTGTTGGAACCCGGATACCAGTCCAACTGTTCGAGACTTGGGGGTGACCAGAGTCTACTCGTTTAGTGATCGACCTACGTGAGACAAGGTGATAAGAAGCTAGAGAACATGCAAAACCATTCCAACCTGCCTATAAACAAGACTCGCGCGCTGCAGCGAGGAGATCCCGCCACATACCCGAAATTCTATAGGAACTTCCCCTCCTAAAGCCAATGCTGAGCTTGGCACAAGAGAGGCAGGCAAGGTACTCGCCCACCATAAGGGGGGGGGGGTGAAGGTGTCTTCTAGTTGTGCCTTGGGGTCCTATTTATAGGCAAATCCAAATGGACTGCGAATAGCTACTCCCGCCTTCTAAAGTGGACTGCAGATAACGGCTCCTGCCCTCTGAAATGGGCTGCAGATAGCCGCTCCCGCCTTTTGATGGGGTAAAAGTCTGTACTCGCCCAGGTGGGGGAGGTCTTCTGTACTCGCCCAGGTGGGGGAGGTCTTCTGTACTCGCCCAGGTGGGGGAGGTCTTCTTTACTCGCCCTGGTCGGGGAGGTCTTCTTTACTCGCCCTGGTCGGGGAGGTCTTCTGTACTCGCCTAAGTGGGGGAGGTCTTCTCTACTCCCCCAGGTGGGGGAGATCATCTGTACTCACCCAGGTGGGGGAGGTCTTCTCTACTCGCCCAGGTGGGGGAGGTCTTCTCTACTCGCCCAGGTGGGGAGGTCTTCTGTACTCGCTCAGGTGGGGGAGGTCTTCTGCGTTGTCCTCGTGCATTTCTGATCTCGACGAATTATGGATTATACAAAAACTCTGCAGAAAACAAGGAGCTATGGACCTCACAAAGCCAATCCAACCCAGATCTTAAAACTACGCCAGAGGAAAAATTCAAAATCCCAAGCAAATTTGAAATCTGAGCCACAAAAGGGAGGGATTCTTGCATCCAAACAACATTTCGAAATCGCTGTCTGAGATCACTGTCAACGTGTCGCGTGCAAGATCGAAGGGAGGCGATTAAATCTAAAAAATCATCGGGATTGGTGAACCCGTTCACGTATTCGAGCAAAGAGCAAATCGAAGCCCGCTCGTCGGATTCAAAAATTTCGCCACAAGAGGGCACCCGCCAAAAGCATGTCCAACATCCTCGGCGGGCGAATGAAGGACAAAGGGGGCACCCCCAAAACGTCCAAATGTTAGGTTTATTAATATATATGTCCGCGCGTGTCAGGACCGACTCAGAATGACCCGTTGGGTTACGTGTCACTAGGATTAGGCTCTACGTTGGAGATACTATATAAAACCATTCCACACCGATGAGTCTTAGTGGACTATCTTGAGCAGAGCCACAATTACATTCTCAAGACAAAGAAAATTAGGTTTTCGCTCTCTCTCCCGGTACACTCTCATTTTCTCTCGTGATTGCGCCGCTCTCCTGTTCGCAAGTTCTGCCGGCGATTCCAGCAAATCTTTCCTGCTGCTCGCTCTCGTCTTCGTTGAGAACGAGATCTCAAGCTCGCTGTAGATTCATCTTTCTCGGCCGATCATCGTCCTCGTTTGAGATCGTCTTCTTTGCAAAAGGATCATTCGGTCGTTTGCAAGTTCCTGCGCCAATTGCGAGTTCTCGTTTTTTGTGGATCTTCCTCGTCGCGTTTCATAGATCGAGATCGAGAGCAAGTTCCTGTGCAGATCTTCCTCGTTCGGCCGTTTGCAAGTTCCTACGTAGATCGAGATCGCGATCTTCCTCGTCTGGATCTGAAATCCCGTCTGGATCACGAAGCCGCTCTTCTTTTCCCGTCTGCATCTTCCTCGTCTGGATCTGAAAACCTCCTATTTAAGTCCCCGGATCCCGCCATTTCTGTTGGAGAATAACTCTGGTGGGAGAAGCCAAGTGCCTTGCCTAGATCCAAAATTTCTCTTTTGCAAGATAGAAATCATTTTTTGCTGCTCTTTGGGTTTTCTTCACCGGCGTCAGAGTTCTATGGATCTCATTTGATTGGAGGACAGTATTCTTCATTACAAATTGGAGGAGACATCCTTGATCCAGTGTGTGAATCCGTTCTGTTTTAAGTTTGGAGAATGTACAACCCCGATATTCGCCAGACGAAGAGACACGGTTTAAGAAGGCAACATAACGAAATAATAAGAAATAGGGGCCTTAGGGTCGAAGACCTCGCGAGAGGGATCAGAGAGAAATCTCTCTCGGAAGGCTCGCGGAGAGGCGGGAGAGAAGGGTAGGCGAGATAAACGCACGCAGGTATTCTCCAAGAAGTTCCCAGAGTTCGACGAAAGGAATACTGCGTTCGACGAACTCTCCCGAGTTCGTCGAGCCCACCTATGATCGTCGAGCTCGCCCCTGTTCGACGAAATCATCAGAAGTCGGCGAAGAGTTCTACGCTCATTAAAGCCAAAGGGACGGTATCGCAAGGGGAGTCGCGAGACCCAGACCTTGGCAGATATCTTCGCGAGACCCAGACGGAGCCAAAAGTGACCTGCGTTCGGCGAAGGACGTGTTGAGCCCGATAGAGCCAAGAGGCGGTCTCGCAAGAAGGCTCGCGAGACCGGATCTCGGCAGATACCGCCAAAATGGGCCAGCGAGGTCCTCGCAAGACGATCGCCTAGAAGAGGCATCGCGAGCAGGGCTCGCGAGAAGGCCCGCGAGAGCTTCGGCAGTAAGGTTCTCGCAGTTACTTGCCCATAGGTTGATAGGGCCAAATTACCCTTTTATCCTTGGTGGTCTGCCTTTAGCCCATCCAAACAGCGGAGTTCGGCTGTTAGCAGACCCATTTGGGGTGCGGATAGTCAAATCAGAAGGCGGAATCCTGCTATTTGCAAGCTAGATTAGAAAACCTATAAATAAGGCCTCAAGGGCACCTTTGGAGAGGACTTCACTTCAGCTTCTCTCTCCTCAGGCATTCTATGGTTAGTATTCCCAGAGCTCTCCAAGGTGCCCGAGTCTCAGCTTTGGCTTGGGAGGGGAAGCGCTCAATGATCTTACGGGTTAGTGGAGGGACCTCCTCGCTGTGACTAAGGTCTTAGTCATTTATCTAGTCTTTGGTCTATCTTCTCCGAGGGATCAGTAAGGGCTAGCCGCCCCTCATTTCGGTGAGGGCTCCGAGCTCCACAAGAGACCGAGAAATCAGTTTCAACAGAGAAGTGCTCAGACGCAAAAGAGTAGCAATCAAATTTTCTGGATTGGATCTGAAGTGCCCGACTCGTCTCCGCACGGCTCAGGTGACATTGTTTCATTTTTCTGTTATAGAATTAAAGCTGAAATGTCGAAGAAAAGCGCGCTGGACGTCGCCAAGCTGCAGTCGTTTGACGCCTCCGATTTCCTCAGTTGAAAAATACAAGTTCAGCTAGGAATGAAGGAACGCGACATCTTCTACACTATTCAGAGCGACTTTACTTCTTCTGGCGAGGGCGTAGATGAATATCAGTGGAACAAGGATGAGGATTTCTGCAGGGACTACCTGTTGAATTCCCTCAATCCTCGTCTCGCACTGACCCACCACGCCTACAAGACCGCAAAGGAGATCTGGGACCGTCTCAACACGCACTTCCAGAAGGAGGAGATATTGTCCAAATCGCTCATTGGGAATAAGTTCTTCAACTTCCGTCTCAAAGTGAACATGTCGATCACCTCCCGGATCATAGAGCTGGAGAACTTGCGCAACAAGCTGGAGGACGATCAGTCGAAGATGGATGACAACCTCTTCGTGTATCTGATTCTGAGCAAGCTCCCTACGGAGTGGCTGACCTTCAAGACCGAGATGCACAGGCGGAAGGAGAAGATCACTTTGGATGAACTCAAAAGGTTCATTCACATCGAGGACTAGAGCATCGCTGGAAAGAGCGCGGAGCAGGTTGTTCAGCCCCCACAGGCTATCAACTTCGTTTCTCGACCTAATAGGCCTTCTCGGAAGCCCCCGACACCTAAGGGTGACACCCCTGCCCAGTTGGTAGTCAAGGAACCTTCTCTCAAAAAGAAGAAGGGTAAATGCCAACACTGCGGCAAGTGGGGTCACTGGGCCGCTGAATGTAAGGGTCCGAAGAAGCAGAAGGATAAAGCTCCACAACAGGTGGTGAACATGGTGGTCGACAACTCTGATCCCAAGTCCTTCGTGGCTATGATTGGGAGTAGTCACCGCAGTGCGTCTTCTGAGTGGTGGTTGGACAGCAGTGCCACTTGTCATGTTACGAATGACAGAGGTTTTCTCACAGACGTCAGAGCAGTTCGAGACCGAGTTGAGAACTGCAATGGAGGAGATACAGTTGTTACTCATGCTGGGACGGCAAAACTCGTCCTCTCTTCAGGTAAAATTTTAATTTTGCAAAATGTTAAATTAGTTCCAAATTTAACCAAAAATTTAGTTTATATGAGTTTGCTAGATAAGTCTGGAATGTCTTTCACAACTATAAGCAGTAGAATAACACTAACTGTTAATTCACATTACTTTGGTTGCGCTTACCTAATCAATGGAATGTATAGACTTAGACTAGAAAATGAGTGCATAAATCAAGTGAGTTCGTCTCTGTTAGATCCAAAGCTACTTCACAATAGACTTGGACACGTTCACTATAAGAAGATGCGCGATCTAGCTAAGAGTCACGACATTCCGTTAGATTTCTCTATTCGATTTGATAGGTGCGAGGTTTGTGCCCAGACTAAAATAACTAGAAACCCTTACAAGACCATTTCTAGGAGCACGCAACTTCTGAAATTGATTCATTCTGACCTCTGTGACTTTCGTAGTCATGCCACTAGAGGGGGAAGGAAGTATTTAATTACCTTCATCGACGATTTCTCTAGATTTTGTCATGTCTACCTATTGAAATCGAAAGACGAGACATTCGAAACCTTTAAAATCTTCAAATCTCGGGTAGAAAACCTGTTAAATTTAAAGATTAAAAGACTTCGAAGTGATCGAGGAGGAGAATACACTACAATTGGGTTTAGGGAGTTATGTGCCACTGAGGGCATAATCCTTGAAACTACAGCTCCTTACTCACCTCAATCGAATGGCGTTGTTGAGCATAAGAATAGAACGTTGACAGAAATGTTGAATTCTATGCTCCTGACCGCTGGCATGCCTAATTCCTTCTAGGGGGAAGCAGTTCTTACTGTGAATCACATTCTGAATAGAGTGCCTCACTCAAAGCCCAGTTCTACTCTGTATGAGTTGTGGCACGGTCATCCTTGTAGATATGACACTCTTAAGACTTGGGGATGTATCACTTATGTGCGCATACAAGACTTTAAAAGACTTAAGGTAGGACATAGAATGACAACCTGTGTCTATCTAGGTAGTACAGAAGACAGTGCAGCTGATCGGTTTCTGGATCTATCCATTAATTCAATGATAGAGTCTAGAGATGCTATCTTCTTTGAACATAAATTTATCAAAGATCATGGCCTAACCGTCCCTAGATCTACTGACATGATCTCAGAATCTACTGTAGAACCTGAAGCTATCCCCTCTGGCACTGCTCCCCAACCTCTAGAGGTCGAACCTGTTCCTCTTAGAGTATCTACAAGAGATAGAATCCATAAGGATTTTGGTGAGAATTTCATCACCTACCACTTAGAGGATAATCCATTCTCCTACCAGGAAGCGATGAGATCGAGAGATGCGTTAATGTGGGCAGAAGCTATCGATGATGAGATGAACTCGCTGCTACAAAATAATATCTGGCATCTAGTGGACCTACCGAAAGGAGCTAAAGTCCTAGGATGCATAGTGATGGGTCTATAGCCAGTTACAAAGCACGTCTAGTCGCTAATGGTTATAAACAACAGGGGGAATTGACTACTTTGATGTCTATTCACATGTCTGTCACTTATCTACTATAAGGATTCTTCTTGCCTTAGCCTCTATCGAGAATTTCATAGTTCATCAGATGGATGTGAAAACAACCTTCTTAAATGGAGAGCTAAATGAAGAGATCTACATGGCACAACCTAAAGGTTATGTCCATACAGATCTAAAGGATAAAATGTGGAAACTCGATAAATTCATATATGGGCTTAAGCAAGCGCCTAAAATGCGACACATGAGTTTGATCAAGTGGTAAAGAGCATTGGATTTCAGTCCAGTCTCTCAGACAAGTGTCTTTATTACCGCTCGATGTCAAACCAAACATTCATCATATGCCTATATGTGGATGACGTGTTGATCCTGGGGTCATACCTTGCTGTCGTGAGGGATACTAAATACGCTCTCGCAAAAGCGTTTGATATGAAGGACCTTGGTCCTGTAGATACCCTACTGGGTATGAAAGTAAGAGATCTAAGTCAAGCTCATTATATAGAGCAGATTCTTAATACCTGGGTTTATAAAGATTGTAGGCATGTTGAAACACCAATCGATCTGAACGTCAAGATGCGTCCGAATGAAGGGATATGCGTTGATCAAGTCAAGTACTCAAAGATCATTGGAAGTCTCATGTACGCCACAAGCTGCACTAGACCATACATTGTCTTCTCCGTAGGCATGCTGAGTCGCTTTACCAGTTGTCCAGGCAAAGAGCATTGGGATGCCTTAGACCGGTTGATGAGGTACCTCAAAGGTATTAAAGACCACGCTTTGTGCTACACTGGTCACCCTCCTACTTTGGAAGGGTACTCTGATGCCTCCTGGTGTTTAGAAGTTGGAAACAGCAAGTCCACAAGTGGATTCATATTCACCTTAGGTGGCGTTGTAGTTACTTGGAAGTCCAAAAGACAGACATGTATAGCCCTCTCGTCTATGGAAGCCGAGTTGTTTGCCTTAGCTTCAGCTGGTGAAGAGGCGGACTGGATCAGGAATTTGATTTTAGACATTCCTTTATCTAGACTTCAAGTCAATTATGTAAGCATGTACTGTGATAATCATGCAGCAGTACAAGTTGTTAAGAATGTCCTCTTTAACACTAAGAGACACATGTACGACTCAGATACACTCTTTTGAATTATCTTAAAGAACAAGACATTATTACCTTGGTCGATGTGCGATCGAAGGATAATCTAGTTGATCCATTGACAAAAGGAATGCCCCGAGACCGTTCAATCAAAACAATGGGAGAAATGAGACTCAAGGCGGTTTGAGATCAGCCTTAGTCTGAATGTTTTGATTCCTTCCTTTGTCAAATCTAGCATGTTGTGCTTCGTTGGTGTTTTGGTTGCTGAACACGAATTTGGTGAGTTGTTTTATTCCACATTTGATGATAACAACCTCATCCGGATTCGTCTTCCATAACTTGGAGGAGAATATTATTCCACATTTGATAACACGATCTGACTTGTTTTGGGCCTTCTCCCGTTGATTGGTTCCATTCCATATTTGATGAGTTCCAATTAACCCTAGAAGAACAGTAACCATGACATCACACATAGGAACACAGATATAGCTGCGTTGTCCAGAAGTCTAAAATCATTTCGGTTGGAAACAGTTAATAGATTCTACGGTTAAACCAAAAATACTCTACTTAATATCCTCTTAGCTTAATTAAAGTACTACGTTCTTTTGTAGAACTAGATACATGTACACTTTTCATAGTTGAATTCATTCTGAATGAAGTTCTCTGCTGGAAATTACAGGAGCTGCTGCTGTAGGAGGAGCACTTGCAGATTGAGATCCTGAAAAGGATGATCTGCTGGATGATGGTTTCTAGAGTATCTGTTGTGGTTTTCTTTCTCTGACTTAGAGCAATGTTTTAGCTCTCTTTACCTGTTTTGTTTGGACTATTTCCTGTTCTTTTGTTGATCATGAGACATTAGGTCTTATGGTACATATTTCTCTGATTGTACTTTTGACTTTGATGTGATGCTGCTTAGTTTATGTTTTATTCTTATACGTGCATACATACCTCTGTTTCTTTCTGTCCAATTTGTTATAACATGTGCTTACGGATACGGTTGTGTAATGAGTCGAATTGGTTGAACACTACACCCACCCACCCTTTTCCAACATCGGGTTTACCGCGGACATAGGAGGAGATTGTTAGGTTTATTAATATATATGTCCGCGCGTGTCAGGACCGACTCGGAATGACCCGTTGGGTTACGTGTCACAAGGGTTAGGCTCTACGTTGGAGATACTATATAAGATCATTCCACACCGATGAGTCTTAGTGGACTATCTTGAGCGGAGCCACAATTACACCAAATAATGGCGCCAACGCAAGGTAGAAACCGTCAGAAGAATATCCTGAGCAAGACGCCAGAAGAAACCACGAACCTTTTGCTGAACTTGTGACCGCCAGATAAACGACCATGAAGGCGTCAAGGAAGAGGAAGAGGCTCCTCCGTAAAGTAATGCCCAGAAAGCAAGATGATATGCACTCTTAACGGAAAAGAAACCATTTGGGGAATATTGTCATACCCAAGCATCCGGCACTACACACCGCCCAAGTGGAATAAAAAGAACGACAATTGCGTCATCCTCGGGAACCAAACTCATGATCACATCCGGGTCCCACTCCCGCCGGTCAGAACTAAATAGCTCACAAACCCATCAGATAGCAACATCGGGAGGCCTTGGCTATTATATATTAATCATTAATCTTGCAATCATTTATACCTTTATTATATATTAATCTCGTGGTAAAATTGTATTTCTCTAGTGGCTCTTAGTGGCCGTTATTGAAAAGGTTTACTCTCTTCATTTGGGTGAAATGTATATTATTAATTCATTTCGTGGTGTCGATGCATTCTCACTTGATATATTGATGGAGAAATTTTTGATTAAAAATAAAATATAAAAAGATGAGATTAGTGAACTCGTCGGGTCAGTAAGAAATAGATCTGGACCGTGAAATAGATACTATCCATTTCACTCCAAATGGAGAGGATCCCCATTTATACAGATTAATTTGCCTGTGCAATGAAGTCACATGTCAGGGTATTTGTTGTTATGTTTTGGCTAAAATGGGACATTAGTTCCTAAACTTTTATGGTGGTTTGAAATTCGTTAATGAATTTTATTTTATTTTTTATATTACCCTCTAAACTTTATTACAAGTTGGAAATAGGTCCTAATTAGTTAAGCCGTTAAGTATTTGGATGGAAAGACGACGCGGATGCTGACTAGAAATTAACTCCCACTGACTTGGTCCTGATTTATTATGGCTGCCATTATAAGTGCAAATCTATTTTGACTATGTGCAAATCACGGTATTTAAGTACAAATCCACATATTAGGTACATAAAAAAATTGTGCATCCATTAGATCATGATAATTAATACAAAATGTGAGTCTTGGCCGAAAATTTATACTACAAGATTGTCATAGAAATTGATATAACATGTTTTTCATACTAAATCATTATCCCAAAAATGTTATACTCATAATTGATAATTATGTGGCATATGCTTTTCAAGCTAAGCCAATCAAGAATGAGAAAGAGGTCTTGCTACATATCTGTCTACTCCAGATCGAAAGAAGAGAGGTGATACAAATTCATACATGGGTTCTCATCTATATGTTCGAAGACGGGTGATAGTTACTCACAAACCCCACTCCACCACTAAGGTGGTGAGGGATGAATGAGAAAGTGGGTCAAACTCATCCTCTCCACAGCCAACCGCCCGAGCAAAGACGCACGCAGAACGCGCCGCAGGGCCACACTCAACCATGCGCGCCACACCGCACACGACAATGTCGCACGCAGCCGCAAACAATACCGCGCGCTACTGAGCGCGCTACTGCCACAACGTGCGTGGTGGTACCGCGCGCTAGCACGCGCGGTAGCGCCGGCCCTCTCAAGGGGTGCGGCCTCGCCGCACCCCTCCTGGGGTGCGGCCCAGTCGCCCCCCCCCCCCCCCCCCCCATTTGCCGTACCCCTCTTGGGGTGCAGCCTAGCCGCACCCCTCCTGGGGTGCCCCCCTTGGGGTGCGGCCACACCCCGTGCGGATGCGGGCAGAACGCCCCCCTCTCCTACAGGGGGGTCCTGTGGAGCGTCCGATCGGAACCCAGTTCCCCCTTTGGGGCGCGACTTCTCATTTCCCCGCTCGCCGCAGGATGTTCCCGCGCTCGTTGCGCACTCAGGACGCCTCTCCGTTCGCTCAGAATGCTCTCGTGTTCGTTACGCGCTCAGAGCACTCCCGAGTTCGTTGCGCGCTCAGAAGACTTTCCCGCGCGCCTAGAAGGCTTCCCGACACGCTCAGAACGTTTCAACGTTCTGAGCGCGCTCAGAATGTTCCCAAATTCTGAACGCACGCACAGTTAACATTTTTTAATTTCTCATACCCCTTAGAAGATAGTGAAGTTTGGTCGGCACAGCTCCAGCCGCGTGGTTTTTTACCCTTTCCGGGTTTTCCACGTTAAAAGTCCCAGTGTACTCAACGAATCTCAAATTGACTGTTAGCACGCTTGGTTCGCTTCAGAGCTAAGACGATTCAAGTCGACCGGTCTACCAAGAGCACCCAAGCAACCCGCAACAAGAGGTATTGCCTCCTTTGTTTACTCCAGACCCAAACCCAATAGAGGGAGGAAAAACCAAGATTTTCCGGGTAATAGAAATGTGAAAATTACAAACCACCGATTATCAAGTTTCAACCCGTGTTCACTAGATCTTCAGTGCTCGACAAGCAATAACCCTATAAATAGTCGGCCTTGCTCCAGATTTGTTGGGAAATGGTCCAACATCCGGCAACTTTTATCCAGAGGAGAGAATAGATGGCGTGTGCCTTGTGCTGAATGGAAACCCCTCGATCTACAGGGATGGTAATATATATGGCTGATCCTTTCTCCAGGATCTGAAAACTACTATGAATAGTGAACTGAATCTTTGGTTGATTTCCGAAAAACCTGCTCTCAGTGATGAAGGAAACCAGTCATGAAAAGAGATCCGACAAGGGCTATCGATCCGCAGCCTAGAGGAAAAGGCAACACCTTCCTGCGTTTTCTCCAGAGGCCGAATGCAGAGAGGGGGGCAGATCCTTGCTGCAAGCTTGATGGAGGAGAAAATCCACAGCCGGCTTCCTCGATTTTCTCTAGGAA
The DNA here is from genome assembly GCA_033032865.1 of Dactylorhiza incarnata. Taxonomy (NCBI): domain Eukaryota; kingdom Viridiplantae; phylum Streptophyta; class Magnoliopsida; order Asparagales; family Orchidaceae; genus Dactylorhiza; species Dactylorhiza incarnata. The sequence continues at coordinate 95,822 of JAWHQI010000314.1, read as the reverse complement.
TCGAAGAGGTATACTCCTCTCTCGTGGAAAGTTGCTGAGAGCGGAAAGGAGCGATTAGGATCGCCGAAAACTGTCGCGTGGAAAGAGTGGGCGAAATGAGGGCTGCACCTAAAATTTCTAACGAAATAAGAAAAAAAAATGATTTTTGCCTTGAAATAACTCCAGCTCCTCCCTCCCGGTTCCCAAATAAAGGTAATTGTTATGGGCAAACCCATTTAGATAGGGGCAAACCAATTCTATGGGCAGACCAAAAAATTATACGTGCAAACCATAATGTTACGGGCAAACCAAAAAATAAAATCATTCTAAAAACTTCTACATAATAAAACTAGCAGTTATCATCAATATTACAAAACATTTCATATAACAAAAGCTTGAAATTCTTCATCAAAATCCTCTTTGAGTGACCTATTTGTGCTCCAATTGTTGCACCTGTCAAACAAATATAGTGTTAAACATTGAAAACATTAACTTTTATGTAAATATAATATCAATGTGTCGATTCTATAGCACCTGTAAATGTAATATATTGATCGGGAAACATCTTTGATTATGGCATCAACAATTTTGGCCCCTGCAATAACAATATTAAAATTATATATGTATTAATCAAAATTTTAAATAGAATAAAAAGTTAATTGTGTACCATTCTGCAGCAATTGCTTCATGATATCTCCTCCAAATCGAGATAGTCGGAGGTAGTGGGCAGTCATCCCGCACACATAGTCGTACAAAACGATTTCCCAGACCTTGCTAAAAGTTCTTCTCTTTTAATGAAATCCAAAGCTGCAAATGAAATCCGTCCCACTAATTCGGAATACAAAGAAGAGCCGAATTCTTTGTTAATTTGAATGATGCTTTGCCCAAAAGCCCTCTTAATTTCAGTATGCTGCAAGTTAATCATCTGATCAAAAGCTTTCCAAACAGTGCTTAGGTTGCCAATTGAAACTTCCAAAAATCTCTTGAGCTGACTACGACTACCCTCCACCCGATTTGTTGTACAATTACCCAAATGTAAATGCATGTCCACCCACGCAGAAACAAAATATTCTTTATATGGTGTTATCCATGTTTTGAGCACATAAGAGTAAACATCGGGGTAAGTAGTCTCGTAATTGTTTTTCAAATCAATAAAGTTTTGATTGAATTCTTCTTCTCTTTGAGATTCAACTAAATGATGCCATTCAGTTATGAACTTCTCCCAATCTTTTCCTCTTTTGAACTTTCTCTTACAATGAGCTAATATATTCCTGTTTATGTGAAAACGGCACAATAAATTTTTTGACTTTGGAAAGACAACTGCAATTGCATTCATTAATGCAATTTCTCTATCGGTTACCAAAACAGTTGGGAGTTTTTCTTGGTCCAAAACTGATTTAAAGCACTCAAGAGCCCATGTATAACTTGCTTGAAGTTCGTTGGACATGAATACAAAAGCAGCATAAAACGAATTGTTGGTTGAAGTGACACCAACTATACATAACAAAGGTAATCTGTATCTGTTTGTCTTGTACGTACAATCCAACAAAAACACACTCGGAAATATTTTGCATAACTGAATAGCAACAGGATGAGCAAAAAATAAACTTTCCATTTGATTATTCTCTGCATTGACTTTGTTAAAGCTAATGTATCCATTTGTAGTAATGCACTTGTATAAAAACTGAATTTGAGTGCCTCCTTCTAATTCTGCTCGTTGCATTTGTGCCCTTTTATTGTAAATTGTTCGCATTATCGTGCTATTAGACTTATCTCTATTCTTTAAAGCCGATAGTATTTTCCTAGGTTTTACCCCGGCAGAATACATATCCTCCACGATCTTTTCCTCATCTTCATCTAACTTTGCAGCATATGAATGAGCTTCAAGATGAACCATTTCATGGTTGTGTGATCCACATTTTACTTCAAGAGTCCACTCATGGTCATATGCATTTTTTTGACCTTTAAGTGAAAATGGACAACCGCACCTCTTTGTGGTACTTTTTCGCACATTTTTCTTCACCCATCCTTTACCTCGTTGTTTCTCACGATAATAACCTGCTCTGTCACATCCCAGCATAACTCTAGGCTTAAGTCTACCAATAAGCTTGTCACACCTTGAATGGTCACAACAAATCCCAAACCCCTTGCAGTTGTTTGAGCCCAAGATACTAACTCCTCCTTCGATTCAAAACACCGCGACGTGACAAAATGAAATCCAACATCAATTTGTGTTTGTGTTGGTGGAGACGAATTTCCATATGTTAACAATTTCAAACTTTCCATACTCATTTGCTCTACACAAATAAAGTTAAACAATTTCAAAGTTGCAAAATTTGGTTCAATAAAAGTGAATAACTAGATTTTCATCAAATCCAAGAAAACCATCAAATTTAACCATTAAATTGTGAGGAACGTTTAACATAACAGTACAGCATACCTCTAACCAACAAAAAAACACAGTAGGAATTCAACAAAAATGTAAAAAAACGTCGCTGGAATTCAATAGAAATGCACAAAATACTGCAGAAATTCAACATAAATGAAAAAATACACAACATAAATGCAAATAATACAATAGGAAATCAAAAGAAATGGATGTGTCACAGCAGGAATTCAAAATAAATGGATGTGCCGCAACAGGAATTCAAGCAAAAATCTATAAAATGCAGTAGGAATTCTAGCAAAATCAGCTTAAAATTGCAGTAGGAAATCGGGAATATAAGCAGAAATCCTATAAAAAGCAGCAAGAAATAGTAATTAATCAAGAGTCTCTTAAATAGCAGTAGGAATTCAAGCAGGAAAAGAGAGGACACTTACAAAGGTTTGATGAAGGAAGGATGTTGGCCTCGAAAGAAAAGCGGCAGCAAGAGTCGGAAGCAGCGGCGGAAGCAAGCAAGGGCTAGGCGGCGGAAGCAAGCAGCGGCGGAACCAAGCAGGAAACAGGGAGGTGTGGGGCTAGGCGGCAGCAAAGAAGCGGCTAATCCTCCTCGCCGACGACGAACGAAGCAGGAAACATGGACGCCGGGGCTAAGCGTCGGCTAGGTTTTGGGAAAACACAAGAGGCGGAAGTTTTTTGGTTTGCCCGTATAGAATGAATGCCATAACCCTAAATTATTATTAAATATTTTTTATTCTAAAAAATGGTTTGCACCTATCTAAATGGGTTTGCCCATAACAATTACCCAAATAAACCCTTCGGTGCCGTTGTATCTTCCCTACCGAGTGAGTTCGTCGCCGGCTTCGTGCTTCCCATCGGCATCCAACACCACCAATGTTCCTATTTCCCATGCGCTAGGGTTCGTGGCTTCTATCGGCATCCTATCGCCAACGATTTTTCTTCTGGTTTGGTTCGGCGCTCCTTCGCTCACTTCTAGGTATCTCTGCTCCTCTTCTTCATCCATTTCAATTGGACGACTCTCAATAGAAATCACACTCTGTAATTCCTCTTCCTTTCAATAATTGGATGAATTTGAATTTGTAGTAAGCATGTTGAACTTGTTAGTTTTGATGAATGATAAATGTGCATTAAGAATGTTAAAAATGAGATTGTTTCATTAACTCCACTGCCGTATAATGAAATGAATTTCATTAACTGCACTGTCATATAACAGGGAAATTGCTAAGTAGTTGGATGAAATAAATTTGTGTTTTTCAATATTCTCTCTCCTAGTTATTGTTATATCATATTTGTTCACATAAATTATTTGCCACATCACATTTTTTCATCCAAAACTTGACTGAGTAGTTAATAGTTACCGATTTAAAATAAAATAAAAAGTTTAGAAACTTATAATATCAATCAAAATAAAGTTTAGGGACCAATATCAAACAATCATAAAAGTTTAAGGACAGATATCCCATTTTTGCCTTACGGGACGGAGGCCGAGCTACAGCTCTGTGGCTGGCATTTCAATTCTGCATGAAGCTTTCCGAAGTTTCTCCCGCGGCTGGCTTTCCGAAGTTTCTCCCGCGGCTGAAGTAGTGGCTCTGAGGGACTGCAAAAAGTGGATGTGTCGTCGGTTCGGAGCGTTATCTTGATTGGGTACTGTCGCGCGGGGCTTGGGGCCCGTCCACTCTCACCCGTATTTATATAAAAAAATATTGACAAAATACCCAAATTAGTCCCTCAATTTTGGGCCTAGTTTCAAATAGGTCTGTTGTACACCCGTAAAGGCCTAAGGACGAGCCCAAAGAAAGCCTCGCAGAAGAGAGGTGGGGGCAACGATCGAAGCATGCACGAACCCCAGGTATATACGTAGCCGCGCGCAAAGGCACGCGGCAGCGCGCGGGCTACACCCATCGCCGCAAGGAGATAGCCCGAACGCGTCCCGACCGCACCACCTTGGGGGCCCGGCTCACTCACACCCCCCAAGGAGAGCGGTCGGCCGAGTCGCACCCCCCAAGGGGGTGCGGGCCGGCCGCACCCCCCCCCCCCCCCCCAAGGGGGTGCGGGCCGGCCGCACCCCCCCCCCCCCCCCCCAAGGGGGTGCGGGCCGGCCGCACCCCCCAAGGGGGTGCGGGCCGGCCGCACCCCCCAAAGGGGTGCGGCCAGGCCGCACCCCCCAAAGGGGTGCGGCCAGGCCGCACCCCCCAAAGGGATGCGGCCCAACCGCACCCCTTGTGGGGTGCGGCCAAGCCGCACCCCCCTTTTGGGGTGCGGCCGGGCCGCACCCCCCCTTGGGTGCGGCCAGTCCGCACCCTCCCTGCTCGGGGGTGCGCGGTCGTACCCACTCCTCCTAGGGGTGCGGTCCGGCGCCCTCTCCCCGCCGGAAGACTTCGACCGCTCGCTAGGGAGCGGCTCCTCGATTCACCGTCCGTCCGAGGCATCTCCCGTGGCCCGTCGCGCATTCAGGGAGCTTCACCGCTAACCCGCGCTCAGAGCGTTTCTGAGCGCAGTCGGGAAGTCTTCTCACTTTTTGTCTTTCCGGCTTCTCATTTTTTGTCTTTCCGGCTTCTCACTTTTTGTGTTTCCGGCTTCTCACTTTTTGTCTTTCCGGCTTCTCACTTTTTGTCTTTCCGGCTTCTCACGTTTTGGGTTTCCGACTTCTCACTTTTTGTCTTTCCGGCTTCTCACTTTTTGTCTTTCCGGCTTCTCACTTTTTGTCTTTCCGGCTTCTCACTTTTTGTCTTTCCGGCTTCTCACGTTTTGGGTTTCAGGCTTCTCACTTTTCAGGAACAGTTAGTCGCCTTTTTCGCCTCCAACGGAACTGCCCGAACCGCCCGAGCTGCCCAAGCTGCCCGAGGGGCAAGGTGGTCATTTGCGAAAAATGGCGATCCGAGGGCCCCGAACCGGAGAATATGATTCGTCCCCTAAACATTTATGGAAACTGCAAACGGCGAGATTACCGGACTACCCCCGGCCAAAGCTATAAAAAGGGCCCTGGGGCTTCATTTGAAAGGACCTTGACTTCTGGACCCGGGAGAGCTCCTTGCAGATTTTTGCAGAATTCTCCTTCGGCACTTGAAGATCTCCTTCGGGACTTGAAGATCTCCTTCGGGACTTAAAGATCTTCCCGCTTCCGAAAGGTGACCAGCATTTCTCAGAAGGGAAAGGCGACTGGCCTTCCCGCTTCCGAAAGGCGACTGGCCTTCCCGCTTCCGAAAGGCGACCAGCATTTCTCAAAAGGGAAAGGCGACTGGCCTTCCCGCCTCCGAAAGGCGACTGACCTTCCCGCTTCCGAAAGGCGACTAGCAATCTCAGAAGGGAAAGGCGACTGGCCTTCCCGCTTCCGAAAGGCGACTAGCAGTCTCAGAAGGAAAAAGGACTTAGTTTTTCCGAGAGGTGACCTGTCACCCTCGAAGCTCTCTTTCTCCAAGTATTGTAACGAGCAGCGGCCTGTCGCGCTCGAGTTCTAGCTTCCAAGTTGTAACTCCTCCAGAAGATAGTGAAGTTTGGTCGGCACAGCTCCGGCCGCGTGGTTTTTTACCCTTTTCGGGTTTTCCACGTTAAAAAGTCTCTGCGTACTCAACGAACCTCTAATTGGCTGTTTGCGCGCTTAGCTCGCTCACGAGCTGAGGCGGTTCAAGTGAACCGGTCTACCAAGAGCCCTAAGCGTTCCGCAACAGTTTGGCGCCGTCTGTGGGAAGGATTCCCAGAACTTTTTGAAGGCCAACTGCAATGGCAAGGAAGAGTGCTCGCACTGCAGAAGGATCAGTGCTGGAGGGACGCGTCGACCCAGCTCCCTCCCCCTCGCAAATCGATGCACCACCCGCAGAGCAGGCACCGCCTGCACCAGCAGCTGGGCTGGAGGTGCGCATGCGGCGAATCGAAGAACACCAAGCCAAGATGTTGGCTCTCGTAAGGGATCTCGGGGCTCCTCAAGCTCCGGTCCAGCCGCCAGCTCCGAACGCATCGCCGCCCCCAGTTCTAAACCTTGTCCCGAACCAAGAAGCCGTCCAGGAAGACGAGGCTTCAGAAGGATTCTCCAACGCGGCGAGTTCCGCTCACCTTGCCCCGCCGGCTGGAGGCCCGGAAGCTGACCACCGTCGCCATCACCCCAGAAGAGCTGCCCCTGAGCGGGTAACGGAAAGGACTACGCGCGAAGAAATACGTGATATGATCGAAGAAGAGTATGCCCAGGCAGGACGACGCGCCGCGCTCGCTCGCCGCCCCGCGCATCAGGGCTCCCCCCTGTTACCGCAAGTCCTAGCTCATCCAATCCCGAATGGCTTCAAGCTTCCTAACATCGAGACATTCGACGGGACGGACGACCCTTTGGAACACGTCAATCACTTCACCACCGTCATGAGGATTTACAGCGCTCCTGATCAGCTCCTCTGCCAGGTGTTCCCGGCAACCTTGAAAGGGCAAGCGCGCACTTGGTTCCATTCTCTGCGGAATGGTGCCATCAACAACTTCACGGAAATGGCTCAACAGTTCGTGGATCAGTTCATCGCCAACCGCCGAATTGTCCGGGATCCCTCCCATCTCTCAGGGATCCGCCAGAACGACGGAGAGACACTCAAGGACTTCTTCCGACGCTTCACTACCGAGGCACGGCAGATCCCAGGGGTTGACCCCGAACTCTTGCGAGGAGTTTTCTTAGGAGGACTCCGCCCAAGTGGATTCTATTCGGCTCTCATGAGAGAAACCGTACCAAGCTATCCCGACCTTGTTCACAGGGTCGAAGCGCAAATAGCTGCAGATGAGGCCATCGAAGCGCACCGTCGGCAGTTCGAAGGAAGCCAGGGAAAGAAAAGGGGAACAGATCAAGCCCCTCGCGAACGAGAAGATCGTCGCGGCGAGGAGCGCCGCGGAGACGGACGTCGGCGTGACCCCCGAAGGGATCTGGGACCGCAGCCGCCCAGGACCTACACCCCGCTGAACACCACCAGAACGAACGTGCTCTACGCCATTCAGAACAACCCCGAACTTCGCATGCCCCGGGTACCCCCGCCAAATCTGAGGGGTGACCAGTCCAGATACTGCGAGTTTCATCGGGGAACCGGACATACCACCGAAGAGTGCACCAGGCTCAAAGACGAAATCGAGCGCCTCATCCGCCAGGGACTCCTGGGAAGATTCCTACAAGGCCAGATTCCCAATCAGCCCCAACAGCCCAGGGAGGCAGGGGAGCAGCCCCCCGCCCCCCGAGGCGCAGGTGGAGGAAGGCCGATGGTGGGAGAAATCGAGACGATCGCCGGGCCCCCAGTCCTGGCATCGCAAATCCTCTCGATCGCCCAGCCCGTGAAAGACCACGAAGACAAAAAACTCAAGCAGGATATTACGATAGCTTTCGGAGATGAAGACTTACGAGGGTTGCGGCTTCCACACCAGGATCCACTCGTGATCAGCGCGGGGATCGGGGATCCCTGCTTTAAAGTAAAGAGAATACTAGTCGACAATGGAAGCTCGGTCGATGTCTTGTTCCTCTCCACCCTGCAAAGTATGAAGCTCACCAAAGACCAGCTCAGTCCAGCAGCCGGGCTCGTCTACGGCTTCGACAACAGACCTGTTCCGGTGCAAGGCATGATCATTCTCCCAATCACATTGGGCGAATTTCCAAGACAGTTAACGCACAACATCCAGTTCATGGTGGTAGAGTCCACCTCCGCCTACAATGCCATCTTCGGGAGACCGCTCCAGTCAATCTTCGGGGCAATCCCCTCCATCCACACCTAGCTATGAAGTTCCCCACTGCCGCAGGAATAGGAGTCGTAAGAGGAGACCAAAAGGCAGCCAGGACCTGCTACCTGAAGCAGGCTCAGCCAGCAAGGGCAACCGCTCTCAACATCAATAACTTCGACCTGCGAGACGAAGCAACTCTGCAGCGAGGAGCACCCGTTGAAGGGCTAGTAGAAGTACCGCTCTCCCGACGAGACCCGACTCGAACTATTCAGGTCGGGTCACTCTTAACACCACAAGAGCGAGAGAAGTTCACCATCTTCCTGCAGGAGAACGAGGACATTTTCGCATGGAGCCCGGAGGACATGCCCGGGGTAGATCCCAACGTCATCTATCACTCGCTAAACATCAACCCCGCCTGCAGACCCGTGACTCAGAAAAAGTGGAACTTCGCCCCCGAGCGCCTAAAAGCAATCGAGGAAGAGGTAGCTAAGCTCCTGGAGGCACGATTCATTCGCGAAGCAGAATACCCCACGTGGCTTGCCAACGTGGTCATGGTCAAGAAAGCCTCGGGGAAGTGGCGAATGTGCGTCGACTACAGCAACCTGAACCAAGCCTGCCCGAAGGATAGTTTCCCCCTGCCAAGGATTGACCAGCTCGTCGACGCTACAGCAGGCCATGAGCTGCTCAGCTTTATGGATGCTTATTCAGGTTACAACCAGATAAGGATGAACCCCGCAGACGAAGAGCATACTGCCTTCCGCACCGACCGGGGAGTCTACTGTTACAAGGTAATGCCTTTCGGCCTCAAAAATGCCGGAGCCACCTACCAAAGGCTGATGAACAAGGTCTTCAAGGACCTCATCGGAGAAACGATGGAGGTTTACATGGACGACATGCTAGTAAAGAGCGTCCACCGACGCGACCACTTGGAAGACTTGGAAAAGTGCTTCCAGCTTCTCCGTCGCTTCCAGATGCGGCTCAATCCCAGCAAGTGTGCGTTTGGTGTGACGGCGGGGAAGTTTCTAGGTTTCATGGTAACCCATCGGGGAATTGAGGCCAACCCCGAGAAGATCAAGGCGTTGGAGGACATGTCGCCACCTCGCTCAATTAAGGAAGTACAACGCCTAAACGGGAGGATCGCTGCTCTGTCCCATTTCCTATCACGAACGGGAGACAAGTACCTCCCCTTCTTCAAAATCCTCCGGGGAGCACGACATTCAGGTTTCCAGTGGACGGACGAGTGCCAAGTGGCCTTCGAGCTTCTCAAGCAGTACCTGGCTTCGCCACCGCTTCTGTCAAAGCCCACCCCGGGGAAACTCTGTTCTTGTACCTGGCCGTGTCGCCTACGACTCTTAGCTCAGTGCTCGTGAAAGACGAAGGAGGGGTGCAGCGACCAATCTACTACCTCAACAAAGTCCTCACCGACACCGAAACCAGATATCCGGCAGCAGACAAGACAGCCTTGGCTCTTGTTTTCTCGGCTAGAAAACTCAGACCCTACTTCCAGGCTCACGCAGTCAAGGTATTGACACAACTCCCACTGCGGGCGATCCTCCAGAAGCCGGAAGTCTCGGGGAGACTTGTAAAGTGGGCCGTAGAACTCGGCGAGTTCGACATCCAATTCCTGCCTCGCCCCGACATCAAGTCGCAGGTGCTCGCCGACTTCGTGGTAGAATACACCATTCCGCCAGAAACAACCCTCATCAAAGACACCACTAGCACCCGGTGGACCCTCTATGTCGACGGCGCCTCGGGAGCTGAAGGGGCCGGAGCAGGATTACTCCTCATAAGCCCCGAAGAGATCACCCTGGATTACGGACTCCGGCTAAAGTTCCCCGCAACCAATAACATCGCAGAATACGAAGCACTGATCGCCGGTCTCCGGCTCGCTATCGATTGCAAAGCCGAGAACCTAACGATTTATACAGACTCCCAACTCGTGGTCTCACGGGTTGAAGGAAATTACGAGGCTAAGAGCGAGCAGATGGCGAAGTACCTCGCATTCGCAAAATCACTTCTCCAAAAGATCTCATCATATCAGATTCTACACATCCCCCGAGAGAAGAATACCAGGGCGGATGCTCTATCCAAGCTCGCCACCTCACCCTCCAGCTATCAATCTCGAAGACGCCGAATCGAAGAAGTCGTGATCCCAAGCATTCAAGGGCCATGGGAAATCACAACCATCCACCAGGAAGAGTCATCCTGGATGACCCCATTGCGAGCTTACCTCGAGCAAGGGCACCTTCCTAAAGATCGCCTAGAGGCGCGAAGGCTGCGAATGCGGGCAGCATCGTTCACCATTATAGACGGGGAGCTTTACAAACGGGCATTCTCAGGACCATATCTGAAATGCCTGCCGGCAAGCGAGGCGGACTACGTACTCAGGGAAGTACACGGAGGAGTCTGCGGGGAGCACCTAGGCGGGAAGGCATTAGCGCGGAAAATACTGCGTCAAGGCTTCTATTGGCCGACAATGAGAAAGGACGCGGCCGACTTTGTCCAGAGGTGCAAAAGCTGTCAGCTACACGCCAACATGCCTCATCAACCCCCGGTCTCACTTACCACGCTGCAGAGTGCGTGGCCATTCGCACAATGGGGGATCGACCTCCTCGGTCCCCTACCTCCAGCATCTGGACAGAGGAAGTTCATCATCCTAGTCATCGACTACTTCACCAAATGGGTGGAGGCGGAGCCCCTGGCCAAGATCACCGAAGAAAACGCCAAACAATTCGTCTGGAAGAGCATCGTTTGCCGCTTCGGCATCCCGGCTACGATCATTGCCGACAACGACACTCAATTCACTGGGAAGTCCTTCACCAAGATGTGCGAGGATCTGAAGATCAACCTGCGCCACACGGCCGTGGCGCATCCACAAGCCAACGGACAAGTAGAAGTCACGAACCGCACCATCCTCAAAGGACTGAAAACACGCTTGGAAGAAGCCGGGGGACAGTGGGTAGACGCGCTCCCGAATGTATTGTGGGCATATCGCACAACAGAGAGGACTCCTACAGGAGAGACACCTTATAACCTCTGTTACGGAACCGAAGCTATCATCCCCGTCGACATCGGCGTTCCGAGTGCTCGAGTACTCACCTTCGACCCCAACAAGAATGATGGACTGCTCCGAGAAAACCTCGATCTAATCCCCGAAGTCCGGGACAACGCTGCTTGTCGTGCTGCACTATACCAAATGTGTGTAGCCCGGACCTACGACAGGAGGGTGAAGCCCAGACCAATCAACGTAGGAGATCTCGTCCTACGCAGCATCGAGGCCGCCGGTAAAGGCCCCCAAGGAGACAAGCTCTCAGCGGCCTGGGAAGGCCCGTACGTAGTCACCGCAGTCGTGAAACCCGGAACATACAGACTCAGGACGGCGGAAGGGAAGACTTTGCCACGCACCTGGAACGCTCAAAACCTGCGCCGCTTTTACCAGTGATCCCGGGACCTCTACCATGTACTAAGCCACGAGCTCAAACTCGTGCAAACTTATCTTCAATTTCTGTACCAAGCCACGAGCTTCGACCCGTGCAAATCTATCTTATAATTTATGTAAAAGCCGCGAGCTCAGACTCGTGCACCTATCTTATCTTACATAAAGCTGTGCACCGAATGATTTCTTATTGAAAAGCTATGTTTTGACACCTTCACACACTTAAGAAAAACTTTACAACGAGGCCCTGCCTCGGGGGATTTGCACCGCCGTCGATTGAAGGTTCGCCATTCTCCTCCGCCGTCAAGTCCCAGCGTCGTAGGGGCCTGCCCCCCATACGTACGGCCCCGGTTTGAATACACCAGCTATTCACCGGCCACTTCGGGGCCCTGCCCCGGGGACTTTGCACCGCCGTCGATTGAAGGTTCGCCCTTCTCCTCCGCCGTCGAGTCCCGGTGACGTCGGGGCCTGCCCCCCCTACGTTCACCCACGTGTTGACGCCAGGAAAATCCTGACCTCAAGATTCGGACCGATGCAGCCGGAGGCTACTCGCCCAGCAACCCGACGAGATGGCTTGGCTGGCAACGACGAAGAAGCTAGAAGAGCAACAAACAGGACCCCCAGGTGCTGCGGCAGGGAGGTCCCACCACGTACCCAGAAGCTCCGAAGAGACTTCCCCTCCAAGACCAAAGAATGGCCGAGCAAGGTACGAGGAAGGCACCGACTTGGCTAGTACCGAGAGTAGCGACCAAGTGCGACAGATGCTAGAATGCAAGAGCAGGGTTTCGAAAGCTCAAGTCCAGGTGCCAATCCAAGTACCCCTGGGGTCCTATTTATAGGAAAACCAAGGGGTAGGGGGGTTTTTATAGCCCAGCCCCTGCCCGGCGACTAGCGACATTGAGGCGATCTCCCCGGGCAAATGGGCGAGTATAACCTATGGTCGCCCACCTTTTGGCGAGTATCCGGGCTACTCGCACGAGTGCACCCCTACTCGCCTAGGCTGTCTTCTGCTCTTACGCTTGTCTGCCGTGTTGACCTCTTTGACTTTGACTTATGCCTACGTGGTCTTGGGGGGGTCCACCCTCGGAGAATGTGGGTTGTACACAATCCCCGCTCTTTGCGAGTAACGTAGTTGCTCGGAAAGAATCATCCAACCCTTTTTCGACGAGCTGTCTTCTGGGCGAGTATCAGTGTGTAGTCGGCATCCCGCTGTTTTGACTCCCCAGCCCTATATATAGAGGGGGAGGGGTCTCTGACGCCAAGGTTTCTTTGGTTCTCGCTTCAAGATGTCGATGAGTATTGCCGAGGAAGCTGCTGCGGATTTGGCCGAGCTTGCCAGTTTGCTGCCGCCGTTGCGGAAGCCTGCTCGCGATGTTGAGCTCGAAGACTTCCTCGCTTCCCGGAAGAGGAAGCGCTTGGAGAAGAAGAAGGAGAAGAAGAGCAAGAAGAAGCAGAAGAATGCCGTCGCCCCTGAGAATGTCGTTGATTCTCAGGTCGGCACTACCCAGCAGGTACTCGCCGACTTGGGTCTCGGCCAGTCAGGTGGCTCGCCTGCTCCTGATCCTCCTTCATCGAATACTGCTCCAGAGGCGAGCACTGCGAGGATCTCGGCTCAAGATCCGGTTGAAGTTACTCCTGCGCAAAGTGAGAGTTACCTACTCGCCACTTTTATTAGTCGCTCAAATGTCGGCTGGTCTCTGACGTTTTCTGTATTATTTCGCAGACACGCTTCTCGCCGATGCTCGGCAGGAGCCTCTGAGCGTCATTCCCCTACGATCCTCACTTATGGTCCTGAACACGGCTGGGGGAGGAACTCGCCAGGGCGGATCGGTGCGAATCCTTCATAGCTCTGCGGTAGATAAGAGGCCGATGAGCGAGCAGAGGACTCTTTCAGCGAGCAATCCTCTTCCGCCGCCACCGCCTTTGCAGCGACCTGAGGTGGCGAGTAGCTCGCAACTACCTGCGGACCAACTTCCTCCACCTCCTTCGTTTCCTCCTCCGGCGGACATGCAAGATGATCGCCGCCTCCTGTCTTCTTCGGCTCCTACCGCTCATCCGGCTGGATCCTCGCGTCGAGGTGGGATGGCGGGATCTTCTGGTTTCTTCGCTCCCAGAGGGTGTAACATCCCTCAGACAGCTAGACCCCTAAGTTGGTTTTGTCATGACAAAACCATAGGAAGAGCCCAAGGCCATGTGAATTGAGGTGAGAAGAAGAAAACCACATTGGTCTGCAAATAGCAATTTCTTGTGACCAAGCTTAGGGTTGGACTTTAGGGCCTCAACTTGACCTTTTGACCCCACCTTAGTATCCCAAACCCTTTAGGGGTCCCCTTAGGGCACCAAGGACCCATTGGGGTCAACCAAAGAGGTCAAATTGACCAAAGTCAACCCTAACCCCAAATTGGTCAAAGTAGCCTATTTAGAGCCAATTAACCTTCACCATGACAAATTGATCACTCATCTAGGTCTAGAATACCATAAGAGACCTAGTAGACCTAAAAGCCCCATCATGGGACCCCCAGTGGTGCAAATTGACCAAAATGCCCTTTTAAGTCAAAATGGTAATTCTTCTCTAAGTACCCTAATTGACCATCACCATGTTAAATTGACCATACCCATAGTGTTACCATGTCATAGGGGACCCAGTGGACCAAAAAGCCCCTTGACTGGGTCAACCCAAGGGCTCAATTTGACCAAAGTCAACTTAGCCTATTTTGGTCAAATCAGCTTAAATTGGGTCAACTAAGGCTCATGTGACCAAATTGACCCCACCAGTAATTTCTAAACCTAATTTGGAATCCATTGGACCAAAAAGCCCCATCCTAGGGTCACCCAATTGGCCAATTTGACCAAAAGTCAAAATTGCCCAATTTAGGTCAAATCTCTTAAACCTAGCCCAATCCCTTTGGGTTAAGCCCAAATTGACCATTTGACCAGCTTAGTAGGCTGTTATTAAGCATGAGAGAGAGGGAAATTTCGGCCATGGTAATTAGGAGAGAGAAATGGGGGTTTTGGAGGAAAGAGGAAGAGAGAGAAAGGTGGCCATTAATGGCCAAAGGAGACCAAGGGCCATCCTTTCTTCTCCCAATGGCTTTGTACATCCCCCCTCATCAGTTTTGAGAAGATCAACAGCCTTGGACGGCCACATAGGTGGCTGTATTCATGGAATTGCAAGGAAACCGAAATGACCATTAATGGCACTCCACCATTAAGCCTTCCCCTCCTCAAATTGATCCTTCCATCACCTTCAGAAGGAGGATATGAGTTGAAATCGAATCTTAGATCTTGGTATTTGGTGGAGAATTGGGAGATCGGCAAGGAGCTCAAGGAGGGTGGTCGGCCATGGCAAATCCGGGAAGCAACCACCGTCAAGCCCGATTGAAGGTCCGATCCTCCTCCTCCTTACTCGTGCTAGCATCTTAGATCGAATTATGTGAGAAATCGGGCTCAAAAGAGACCGATCGGAGAGTTGAAATCTCAGATTTTCCATGGAAAACAACCCTTGTGAGTTCGCCGGAAAACACCCCTCCGGCGGCCGTGCCGCCGCCCGGCGATAGCCACCACCTCAACGGAGGTGGTGGTGGTGGTGGCCGGCCAGGGAGGTGGCTGTGGTGGCCGGAAAATGGCCTGGAAATAGCTCCAGGTCGGGCTAATCACGTGCCTTGGCTGGAGCTTGAAGATGAGCAGCAGCCACCTGATCTGCTTTGAGATTCGTGCTCCTCCTTAATGTTAATTCTTATTTCTGTGATTAAAACTGCAGCCTCTTAATAAATCTGGGAAAAATAGTTAGAGGCCGATTCAGAAAAAGTGGTCAACATAGAAAATGTAGCCCTTGATGTCTAGTTTAATACAAAATTAAAATCACTCAATTTGGAGTCCTGGTTAGGGCACAGCACTCATTTTTGTGGGGACTGTCCTTATGGCTATCCAGAACTTGTTTTTGATGCCCACACCAAACTAGAACTCCAAATGACTTGAAATTTAGAGGGTAGGCTACTATTATATACATCTAACATATGTCCAAAAATCAAATTGATTGGAGAACTTTTCCCCTTGGTTTTTGGAAAAATTCAATAATCCTTGTGGGACCTAATTAGGTGCCCTAAACACATCAAAACCATACCAAATTTGGATGGGAAGTCCTAGAGAGCAAGTAGAGTCACTGGTTAAAATTTCATGATTTATGGAGTTGATTTGGTGGGGTAATTCACCAAAACAACCTTAGGCTCCCTAGGTTTAGGCAAAACTTTGGGTGAGTGCCCCCACACTTCCACAAAGCCAAGTGGCTTCATATTTGGGGTGTACCTCACCCTCCCCCATGCCAACCTCTGGTCCAAATTTGGTGGCCATTGGAGGAGGTTTGCCCTAGTAAATCAAAAAGGGGCTAAATTGCTATTTGCACCCCAAATAGGTACCCATTGGAATCCCATTCCTCACCAAATGTTGGTAGGATCTTGGGTGATCTTTTACTGACCCATGGTCAGTATATTGAAT
Organism: Dactylorhiza incarnata; assembly: GCA_033032865.1. Classification (NCBI taxonomy): domain Eukaryota; kingdom Viridiplantae; phylum Streptophyta; class Magnoliopsida; order Asparagales; family Orchidaceae; genus Dactylorhiza; species Dactylorhiza incarnata. Next base: position 79,842 of record JAWHQI010000314.1, on the reverse strand, counting down.
AGTATGGACTTGGGCAAGGTAGGGAGACCTTTGAGTCTAGTTTCTCTTAAAGGTTATGTTTAGGGTAAAGGTAAACCTAAGCTAGTTTTGGGGTGTGGAGGGGTTTCCTCCCACTGATTGTTGGGGTAACTTTGGTCACTGCCTTGGGAGGTAGGAGGCACCCCAAGGAGCCACTTTGGGTGGGTTAGGACCTATTGTGCCCATAAATCCTAATGGATGAGTTTATGGTGCCCCTTTAGGGTTTGTGAAGGATGTAGGAGTAAAGGTCCATGGGGAGAAGTGTAATAGACCTCTCTGAGTCCTAAGAGTGGTACAATCCCCTCTCCAGAGGTTTGAGTGGATTTGGAGATGTTTAGGCCCTAACCCTAGGCTAAACCCTTAAGGGGTGCAAATAGAGGTCAATGAAGGGAGTAGGGTCAAACCCTAGTGGTTTGACCTAAAGTTTTGGTGGGTAGGTCATAGTGACCAGAGAAGACTCCCTTGTGAGTTTGAAGGGGTTTGGAGTTGTCTAACCCAGGTAATAAATCCTTGGGTAGATTTGTAAATAATTGGAATTTGGAGATCTAGGAAGAAATAACACTTAGGGAATCACCATCTTCTGTCACCCACTTGTTTTTGAGGTTATGAATCTCTGGAGTTCCTACTAGAGCTATTGGAGAAGGTTAGACCCTAACCCTAGGCTAAACCCTAATGGAGTGCAATTAGAAGCTAATGAAGGAAGAGAGGTCAAACCTTAATGGTTTGACTTGAAATTTGCTGAAGGTGGCCTTAGTGACTAGGGAATGCTACTGTGAGAGTTTGGAGGAATTTGGAGTTGCCCATCCTAAGTAATAAACCCTTGGGTAGATTTGTAAATAATTAGGGTTTGGGATTTTAGGGAGAAATAGTACTTGTCAATCTACCATCTTCTGTAATATACATGGTTTTAATGATATAAATCTCTGGAAGAATTGGTTAGAACATGAGTTAACCCTTGGAGGTCCAAATTGTAATATTCCTCATTGTTGGCAATTTTTGGGTTGGTTAAATTTATGATGATAAATTACTGTAATTGCATGTAACTTTGCTGGATGTCTTTTCATAACAATATATAACCACTGTAATTTTCCCATAATTTATGGATCAATATTTTTGGTACCTCTAGTTCATTTTGGAAGAAGTTGCAAATATATCCTTGGATGTAATTACAAATATGCCCTCTGTGGAACATGGTCAAACTTTGTAGGACTTAATATTATATCATGATACACCACTGTACCAATTTGCAAAAGGTTTAGAGATCATATGAGGGTACCTCCTTTGTAAATTATTGGAAATTATTGTGTTTTGGAATTTCTAAAAATAGTAAACCTTGCTGGTTTTTCCTAAAATTTCATACCTACTGTTTATTAGGTACTATTGATTTATGTAAAAATTGGAGTAGGCATTGGAGGTCAGGAAAGTACACTTGTAGTTCAAACCTTAGTAAAATGGCCCTTTGGAAAATTATTTAAAATACTTTTATTATTGGAAAAATTATGAAACCCTAGATTTGGTCTGAAATAGGTAGCATGGGTCCCCAGTAAATCACTTGGGTCAAGGAGATGGTTATTTAGTGTACCTCTCTTCATGAGCATCAAATCGTTAAGGTTGGTCTGCGTTTAGCAATTAGACAACTTTGGGGTTGAGGGGGTCAAACTGGTGGTCTTGGGTCTGGAGTAAAGAAGGTTGGGTGGTAGCCTAGTATTATGTATGAATCCCTAGAGGAGTTAGGGTTTGGTAAGTCTTAGGGTGGTGGAGTGCCACCCTCGGAATAGGTCGTCCGGGGATTGACGAAAGATCGTCTTTTCCTGTTAAGCGTCTTTTAGCACCTAAGTTTCTATAGCAGGAAAGTTATTATGAGAATGTGTTTGTGGAAGTCTGGCCGGTTTAATCCGGTGATCTTTTGTTTCGGAGATGTTTGTTGGTGGCGGGCAGGTTAGCCCGGGGAGCTTTTGGCTCGGAAGGTTATTGATGGCGGGCGGGTTAGCCCGGGGAACTCATGGCTCAGAGATAGGAAGTAGAACATGTTGCATGTGCACTGAAGGTGGTGGGTCTTCGGTATTGGACGGTCGTTCACACCGACGTCAATACGTTGACTCGGCGAGTGTGGTTTTACACTTAGCCTTGATAGTCTGGCGGTCCAGTCAGCAAGAGTACGCAGACGCTCCGCGGGTATAGTGGAGGCGTACAATAGGTCTAGGTTGGGTAGTGTGAATACCAACCTAGAGGTGGGCGGGGCCCAACCCACCGCTTCCGTTTGCCACTACGGGAGTATCCTGGGAGTCTAGCTCGCTCCAAAAAGGGGGAACTAAAGGTCTATGCGCATAGAGTCGTGGTGTGTGAGTTGCACTTGTATGATCATAGCATAACAGCATACTTGCATGTCATAGAATAAACATTGCATTCAACCTACCCCTAACGTATAAGTCGGTTATGGGACTTCTTATACGGTAGGCCCTGCTAAACGACCCCTTGGTCTATAGGTTTGTATGGGCATTCCTATAAATCAATGGTTACTTTTATATTACTTTACTTGCTGCTTACTGTTCTTTACATGCACTTTACTCTAGCTTACTCGTATTAGCTTTCATCATTTACTCTACAATACCTGGTTACCGTACTTACTTTTGGATAGTTGTCACCTGCTTGCTTCCACTCTGCCTTTGGTCCTCCTTTTCACTCCTCCCCGCTCGGTGCCTAGGAGCCACGGGTTTAGGGGCGGGGGATTGTTGACTTAGTCTTTTTGACTAACGGTCGGTGGACCTTATCATTTTAGGAGTTCGAGGAGACGCAGCAACACCAGAGGTCGGAGCAGACGGAGGCGGGCCAGTCTAGTACAGGAGCACAGGATTCAAGATCTGTGAGTGTTTAGTAGTTAGCTTCCGCGAGTGATCTTGTAGTGAGGAAATGATGTACAGGGCATAAGCCCTCTTTTATTATTGTAACCCTTGCTCTCTTTATTCAGTTAATATATGTGGACACTTATATTTCATGTTGATGCTGTGGACTTGTCTTCTCTTTTATTTACTTTCTTCTTAGTGATCGAGTTGGCCGGCAGAATCGGCGTTTTGTAGTGGCGACCTTCCCGAGCGAAGGTGTCACCGCAAAGCGGCGGTTCTGGGCCTAAGACCCGGTGGTTTTTGCAAAAAAAAAATGGGGTCTTACAAGTGGTATCAGAGGAAACCTCGATCTGAAGAAAAGAAGTCCACAAACCCTGGGCCACCCCGCACGAGTTTAGTTTGAGGACAAACTAAGCAGCGGAAGCAGTGGTGTGCCCATATGGGGAAATCACATGAAAAAGTCCACTTTTAACTGAATCTTCGTAGTTAATTTCCCTTACGAGCGTCAAGTTTTCCCCTGTAGCCTGCGGCGAACCCTGCCCCCAGCAGGGAATACCTCCGGCTACAAAGATCTCTTTAGATAGTCCCTTGGTTAATGAGTTAGACCAAACCCCACTAGGACACGTGACTTACTTTGGCAATTTATACCGTGACCTAGTCCGAAATAGATCGTATTTATAGCTTTTGGTGAGGGTACGAGGATACCCCAAAGAGGCTAGAGAAAGAGGGATTGACACATAAGCAGAATGGTATGAGATAGACTCAATCCTCGTATCCGTGATGTGATTTCATTAAGACAACCACCGTGACAAGCACCAAGGGTCGGATTAGAATTCAAGTTTAGAAGATACCTGTTAGGGATTGGATGACATTTTGACCCTGATAAGGTTGTCGTAGAAGGTACCTAGAAGAGCCCAAGTTGTGGAGTATACCATTGAGCCCCAAAATAGATAGTGGCTTATCTTTTGTTTATTGGGGGCTTGTCTTTTGGGGGCTTGTCTTTGTTTATTGGGGCGTACCTTTTGTTTATTGGGCCAATTATTGACGGGCTTAGATTTCATTTAGACCTAAGCTAGAAAATTTTGTGTCGTGAACACAATGATTTTGAAGTCGATCTTACTCGATGATACTTGGAAGAAGATGAGACGGTGAAACCGTATGTTTGGAATGATGATCGGGGGTAGTACCAGGGTAATGGATAGACATCATTTGGGTCGGACAACAACTTGCCCTTAGTTGAATCATTGGAAATGTAAAGACGTCAGGATTAATCAATTAGGGATGTTGATGTCCTAGTATAGAAGTTAAGGGCGGAAATTAGACCTTGCGAGCTATAGTTAAACTTTGAAAGCTCTTGTGGTTGGAGGGAAATTCGGAAGTAATCAACTTATGATTTGTTAAAATCACACTCTGTCTTGGTTGGAAAAAAAAAAAATTTTTAACTACAATAATAACTTTATACCTTGGGAGCTTTGATGATAAAGAACCAGAGATCTTAGACGATGACTTGTTGGACTTAGGATATAGTGTTTGAGTTTACTATGATAAGAACGATCTAAGTTTATCTTGCTTAAGACCATTTGAGAGTGATCAAGACTAGCATAAGTGGAAGTGACAGGATTTTGGAGAAATAAACATGATGATTCTTCCTTGATAAAATTGACTTGTGAAAAACCCTTAGGGTACCAAAATTTTGCCCTTATAAATCAAACTGCACGTAGAAAATGATCGGGAGTCATCTTACTATTATGATCGATATATATACTCATAAAAGTTCACAAGTGCACCCCCAGTAATAATTAAGGATGATTGGGACGCTAGACGATTTGATTAGATCCGTCAATAGTAAGAACTAGAAAAGTTGTAGATTGGAAATGTTTGATTACTCGGACGTACCTGAAAGAGTAGGAATTGATCGTGAAAGAAAACCTTAGAGGCATAAGAGTCTGCCCAGGTTAGAGTGGAAGTTCAAGGATAGAATGACCAAGGTAGCTAGGTCACCCCAGTCAGGATAGATGATACGATGGTGCGGGCCTTGCAGTCTTGCGGTGCGAGAAGATTCCAGAGGTTAAGACTTGTGGTAAAATTAGGGTCAGGAGGAGCACAACTTGGAGCCACTAAAGTTGGTGTGGCATAGATAGTCGGTGCTCTTCGAGCCAGGAATAACTTTTGACTCATAGGGGATGTTACGTTCAGTCACTCGCGGTGAAAACCCCGCAAGCCTGACCTGAATTTCGAGGACGAAATTATTTTTTTTGTTTATTGGGATTTGTAACATCCCTCAGACAGCTAGACCCCTAAGTTGGTTTTGTCATGACAAAACCATAGGAAGAGCCCAAGGCCATGTGAATTGAGGTGAGAAGAAGAAAACCACATTGGTCTGCAAATAGCAATTTCTTGTGACCAAGCTTAGGGTTGGACTTTAGGGCCTCAACTTGACCTTTTGACCCCACCTTAGTATCCCAAACCCTTTAGGGGTCCCCTTAGGGCACCAAGGACCCATTGGGGTCAACCAAAGAGGTCAAATTGACCAAAGTCAACCCTAACCCCAAATTGGTCAAAGTAGCCTATTTAGAGCCAATTAACCTTCACCATGACAAATTGATCACTCATCTAGGTCTAGAATACCATAAGAGACCTAGTAGACCTAAAAGCCCCATCATGGGACCCCCAGTGGTGCAAATTGACCAAAATGCCCTTTTAAGTCAAAATGGTAATTCTTCTCTAAGTACCCTAATTGACCATCACCATGTTAAATTGACCATACCCATAGTGTTACCATGTCATAGGGGACCCAGTGGACCAAAAAGCCCCTTGACTGGGTCAACCCAAGGGCTCAATTTGACCAAAGTCAACTTAGCCTGTTTTGGTCAAATCAGCTTAAATTGGGTCAACTAAGGCTCATGTGACCAAATTGACCCCACCAGTAGTTTCTAAACCTAATTTGGAATCCATTGGACCAAAAAGCCCCATCCTAGGGTCACCCAATTGGCCAATTTGACCAAAAGTCAAAATTGCCCAATTTAGGTCAAATCTCTTAAACCTAGCCCAATCCCTTTGGGTTAAGCCCAAATTGACCATTTGACCAGCTTAGTAGGCTGTTATTAAGCATGAGAGAGAGGGAAATTTCGGCCATGGTAATTAGGAGAGAGAAATGGGGGTTTTGGAGGAAAGAGGAAGAGAGAGAAAGGTGGCCATTAATGGCCAAAGGAGACCAAGGGCCATCCTTTCTTCTCCCAATGGCTTTGTACATCCCCCCTCATCAGTTTTGAGAAGATCAACAGCCTTGGACGGCCACATAGGTGGCTGTATTCATGGAATTGCAAGGAAACCGAAATGACCATTAATGGCACTCCACCATTAAGCCTTCCCCTCCTCAAATTGATCCTTCCATCACCTTCAGAAGGAGGATATGAGTTGAAATCGAATCTTAGATCTTGGTATTTGGTGGAGAATTGGGAGATCGGCAAGGAGCTCAAGGAGGGTGGTCGGCCATGGCAAATCCGGGAAGCAACCACCGTCAAGCCCGATTGAAGGTCCGATCCTCCTCCTCCTTACTCGTGCTAGCATCTTAGATCGAATTAGGTGAGAAATCGGGCTCAAAAGAGACCGATCGGAGAGTTGAAATCTCAGATTTTCCATGGAAAACAACCCTTGTGAGTTCGCCGGAAAACACCCCTCCGGCGGCCGTGCCGCCGCCCGGCGATAGCCACCACCTCAACGGAGGTGGTGGTGGTGGTGGCCGGCCAGGGAGGTGGCTGTGGTGGCCGGAAAATGGCCTGGAAATAGCTCCAGGTCGGGCTAATCACGTGCCTTGGCTGGAGCTTGAAGATGAGCAGCAGCCACCTGATCTGCTTTGAGATTCGTGCTCCTCCTTAATGTTAATTCTTATTTCTGTGATTAAAACTGCAGCCTCTTAATAAATCTGGGAAAAATAGTTAGAGGCCGATTCAGAAAAAGTGGTCAACATAGAAAATGTAGCCCTTGATGTCTAGTTTAATACAAAATTGAAATCACTCAATTTGGAGTCCTGGTTAGGGCACATCACTCATTTTTGTGGGGACTGTCCTTATGGCTATCCAGAACTTGTTTTTGATGCCCACACCAAACTAGAACTCCAAATGACTTGAAATTTGGAGGGTAGGCTACTATTATATACATCTAACATATGTCCAAAAATCAAATTGATTGGAGAACTTTTCCCCTTGGTTTTTGGAAAAATTCAATAATCCTTGTGGGACCTAATTAGGTGCCCTAAACACATCAAAACCATACCAAATTTGGATGGGAAGTCCTAGAGAGCAAGTAGAGTCACTGGTTAAAATTTCATGATTTATGGAGTTGATTTGGTGGGGTAATTCACCAAAACAACCTTAGGCTCCCTAGGTTTAGGCAAAACTTTGGGTGAGTGCCCCCACACTTCCACAAAGCCAAGTGGCTTCATATTTGGGGTGTACCTCACCCTCCCCCATGCCAACCTCTGGTCCAAATTTGGTGGCCATTGGAGGAGGTTTGCCCTAGTAAATCAAAAAGGGGCTAAATTGCTATTTGCACCCCAAATAGGTACCCATTGGAATCCCATTCCTCACCAAATGTTGGTAGGATCTTGGGTGATCTTTTACTGACCCATGGTCAGTATATTGAATAGTATGGACTTGGGCAAGGTAGGGAGACCTTTGAGTCTAGTTTCTCTTAAAGGTTATGTTTAGGGTAAAGGTAAACCTAAGCTAGTTTTGGGGTGTGGAGGGGTTTCCTCCCACTGATTGTTGGGGTAACTTTGGTCACTGCCTTGGGAGGTAGGAGGCACCCCAAGGAGCCACTTTGGGTGGGTTAGGACCTATTGTGCCCATAAATCCTAATGGATGAGTTTATGGTGCCCCTTTAGGGTTTGTGAAGGATGTAGGAGTAAAGGTCCATGGGGAGAAGTGTAATAGACCTCTCTGAGTCCTAAGAGTGGTACAATCCCCTCTCCAGAGGTTTGAGTGGATTTGGAGATGTTTAGGCCCTAACCCTAGGCTAAACCCTTAAGGGGTGCAAATAGAGGTCAATGAAGGGAGTAGGGTCAAACCCTAGTGGTTTGACCTAAAGTTTTGGTGGGTAGGTCATAGTGACCAGAGAAGACTCCCTTGTGAGTTTGAAGGGGTTTGGAGTTGTCTAACCCAGGTAATAAATCCTTGGGTAGATTTGTAAATAATTGGAATTTGGAGATCTAGGAAGAAATAACACTTAGGGAATCACCATCTTCTGTCACCCACTTGTTTTTGAGGTTATGAATCTCTGGAGTTCCTACTAGAGCTATTGAAGAAGGTTAGACCCTAACCCTAGGCTAAACCCTAATGGAGTGCAATTAGAAGCTAATGAAGGAAGAGAGGTCAAACCTTAATGGTTTGACTTGAAATTTGGTGAAGGTGGCCTTAGTGACTAGGGAATGCTACTGTGAGAGTTTGGAGGAATTTGGAGTTGCCCATCCTAAGTAATAAACCCTTGGGTAGATTTGTAAATAATTAGGGTTTGGGATTTTAGGGAGAAATAGTACTTGTCAATCTACCATCTTCTGTAATATACATGGTTTTAATGATATAAATCTCTGGAAGAATTGGTTAGAACATGAGTTAACCCTTGGAGGTCCAAATTGTAATATTCCTCATTGTTGGCAATTTTTGGGTTGGTTAAATTTATGATGATAAATTACTGTAATTGCATGTAACTTTGCTGGATGTCTTTTCATAACAATATATAACCACTGTAATTTTCCCATAATTTATGGATCAATATTTTTGGTACCTCTAGTTCATTTTGGAAGAAGTTGCAAATATATCCTTGGATGTAATTACAAATATGCCCTCTGTGGAACATGGTCAAACTTTGTAGGACTTAATATTATATCATGATACACCACTGTACCAATTTGCAAAAGGTTTAGAGATCATATGAGGGTACCTCCTTTGTAAATTATTGGAAATTATTGTGTTTTGGAATTTCTAAAAATAGTAAACCTTGCTGGTTTTTCCTAAAATTTCATACCTACTGTTTATTAGGTACTATTGATTTATGTAAAAATTGGAGTAGGCATTGGAGGTCAGGAAAGTACACTTGTAGTTCAAACCTTAGTAAAATGGCCCTTTGGAAAATTATTTAAAATACTTTTATTATTGGAAAAATTATGAAACCCTAGATTTGGTCTGAAATAGGTAGCATGGGTCCCCAGTAAATCACTTGGGTCAAGGATATGGTTATTTAGTGTACCTCTCTTCATGAGCATCAAATCGTTAAGGTTGGTCTGCGTTTAGCAATTAGACAACTTTGGGGTTGAGGGGGTCAAACTGGTGGTCTTGGGTCTGGAGTAAAGAAGGTTGGGTGGTAGCCTAGTATTATGTATGAATCCCTAGAGGAGTTAGGGTTTGGTAAGTCTTAGGGTGGTGGAGTGCCACCCTCGGAATAGGTCGTCCGGGGATTGACGAAAGATCGTCTTTTCCTGTTAAGCGTCTTTTAGCACCTAAGTTTCTATAGCAGGAAAGTTATTATGAGAATGTGTTTGTGGAAGTCTGGCCGGTTTAATCCGGTGATCTTTTGTTTCGGAGATGTTTGTTGGTGGCGGGCAGGTTAGCCCGGGGAGCTTTTGGCTCGGAAGGTTATTGATGGCGGGCGGGTTAGCCCGGGGAACTCATGGCTCAGAGATAGGAAGTAGAACATGTTGCATGTGCACTGAAGGTGGTGGGTCTTCGGTATTGGACGGTCGTTCACACCGACGTCAATACGTTGACTCGGCGAGTGTGGTTTTACACTTAGCCTTGATAGTCTGGCGGTCCAGTCAGCAAGAGTACGCAGACGCTCCGCGGGTATAGTGGAGGCGTACAATAGGTCTAGGTTGGGTAGTGTGAATACCAACCTAGAGGTGGGCGGGGCCCAACCCACCGCTTCCGTTTGCCACTACGGGAGTATCCTGGGAGTCTAGCTCGCTCCAAAAAGGGGGAACTAAAGGTCTATGCGCATAGAGTCGTGGTGTGTGAGTTGCACTTGTATGATCATAGCATAACAGCATACTTGCATGTCATAGAATAAACATTGCATTCAACCTACCCCTAACGTATAAGTCGGTTATGGGACTTCTTATACGGTAGGCCCTGCTAAACGACCCCTTGGTCTATAGGTTTGTATGGGCATTCCTATAAATCAATGGTTACTTTTATATTACTTTACTTGCTGCTTACTGTTCTTTACATGCACTTTACTCTAGCTTACTCGTATTAGCTTTCATCATTTACTCTACAATACCTGGTTACCGTACTTACTTTTGGATAGTTGTCACCTGCTTGCTTCCACTCTGCCTTTGGTCCTCCTTTTCACTCCTCCCCGCTCGGTGCCTAGGAGCCACGGGTTTAGGGGCGGGGGATTGTTGACTTAGTCTTTTTGACTAACGGTCGGTGGACCTTATCATTTTAGGAGTTCGAGGAGACGCAGCAACACCAGAGGTCGGAGCAGACGGAGGCGGGCCAGTCTAGTACAGGAGCACAGGATTCAAGATCTGTGAGTGTTTAGTAGTTAGCTTCCGCGAGTGATCTTGTAGTGAGGAAATGATGTACAGGGCATAAGCCCTCTTTTATTATTGTAACCCTTGCTCTCTTTATTCAGTTAATATATGTGGACACTTATATTTCATGTTGATGCTGTGGACTTGTCTTCTCTTTTATTTACTTTCTTCTTAGTGATCGAGTTGGCCGGCAGAATCGGCGTTTTGTAGTGGCGACCTTCCCGAGCGAAGGTGTCACCGCAAAGCGGCGGTTCTGGGCCTAAGACCCGGTGGTTTTTGCAAAAAAAAAAATGGGGTCTTACAAGTGGTATCAGAGGAAACCTCGATCTGAAGAAAAGAAGTCCACAAACCCTGGGCCACCCCGCACGAGTTTAGTTTGAGGACAAACTAAGCAGCAGGAAGCAGTGGTGTGCCCATATGGGGAAATCACATGAAAAAGTCCACTTTTAACTGAATCTTCGTAGTTAATTTCCCTTACGAGCGTCAAGTTTTCCCCTGTAGCCTGCGGCGAACCCTGCCCCCAGCAGGGAATACCTCCGGCTACAAAGATCTCTTTAGATAGTCCCTTGGTTAATGAGTTAGACCAAACCCCACTAGGACACGTGACTTACTTTGGCAATTTATACCGTGACCTAGTCCGAAATAGATCGTATTTATAGCTTTTGGTGAGGGTACGAGGATACCCCAAAGAGGCTAGAGAAAGAGGGATTGACACATAAGCAGAATGGTATGAGATAGACTCAATCCTCGTATCCGTGATGTGATTTCATTAAGACAACCACCGTGACAAGCACCAAGGGTCGGATTAGAATTCAAGTTTAGAAGATACCTGTTAGGGATTGGATGACATTTTGACCCTGATAAGGTTGTCGTAGAAGGTACCTAGAAGAGCCCAAGTTGTGGAGTATACCATTGAGCCCCAAAATAGATAGTGGCTTATCTTTTGTTTATTGGGGGCTTGTCTTTTGGGGGCTTGTCTTTGTTTATTGGGGCGTACCTTTTGTTTATTGGGCCAATTATTGACGGGCTTAGATTTCATTTAGACCTAAGCTAGAAAATTTTGTGTCGTGAACACAATGATTTTGAAGTCGATCTTACTCGATGATACTTGGAAGAAGATGAGACGGTGAAACCGTATGTTTGGAATGATGATCGGGGGTAGTACCAGGGTAATGGATAGACATCATTTGGGTCGGACAACAACTTGCCCTTAGTTGAATCATTGGAAATGTAAAGACGTCAGGATTAATCAATTAGGGATGTTGATGTCCTAGTATAGAAGTTAAGGGCGGAAATTAGACCTTGCGAGCTATAGTTAAACTTTGAAAGCTCTTGTGGTTGGAGGGAAATTCGGAAGTAATCAACTTATGATTTGTTAAAATCACACTCTGTCTTGGTTGGAAAAAAAAAAAAATTTTAACTACAATAATAACTTTATACCTTGGGAGCTTTGATGATAAAGAACCAGAGATCTTAGACGATGACTTGTTGGACTTAGGATATAGTGTTTGAGTTTACTATGATAAGAACGATCTAAGTTTATCTTGCTTAAGACCATTTGAGAGTGATCAAGACTAGCATAAGTGGAAGTGACAGGATTTTGGAGAAATAAACATGATGATTCTTCCTTGATAAAATTGACTTGTGAAAAACCCTTAGGGTACCAAAATTTTGCCCTTATAAATCAAACTGCACGTAGAAAATGATCGGGAGTCATCTTACTATTATGATCGATATATATACTCATAAAAGTTCACAAGTGCACCCCCAGTAATAATTAAGGATGATTGGGACGCTAGACGATTTGATTAGATCCGTCAATAGTAAGAACTAGAAAAGTTGTAGATTGGAAATGTTTGATTACTCGGACGTACCTGAAAGAGTAGGAATTGATCGTGAAAGAAAACCTTAGAGGCATAAGAGTCTGCCCAGGTTAGAGTGGAAGTTCAAGGATAGAATGACCAAGGTAGCTAGGTCACCCCAGTCAGGATAGATGATACGATGGTGCGGGCCTTGCAGTCTTGCGGTGCGAGAAGATTCCAGAGGTTAAGACTTGTGGTAAAATTAGGGTCAGGAGGAGCACAACTTGGAGCCACTAAAGTTGGTGTGGCATAGATAGTCGGTGCTCTTCGAGCCAGGAATAACTTTGACTCATAGGGGATGTTACGTTCAGTCACTCGCGGTGAAAACCCCGCAAGCCTGACCTGAATTTCGAGGACGAAATTATTTTTTTTGTTTATTGGGATTTGTAACATCCCTCAGACAGCTAGACCCCTAAGTTGGTTTTGTCATGACAAAACCATAGGAAGAGCCCAAGGCCATGTGAATTGAGGTGAGAAGAAGAAAACCACATTGGTCTGCAAATAGCAATTTCTTGTGACCAAGCTTAGGGTTGGACTTTAGGGCCTCAACTTGACCTTTTGACCCCACCTTAGTATCCCAAACCCTTTAGGGGTCCCCTTAGGGCACCAAGGACCCATTGGGGTCAACCAAAGAGGTCAAATTGACCAAAGTCAACCCTAACCCCAAATTGGTCAAAGTAGCCTATTTAGAGCCAATTAACCTTCACCATGACAAATTGATCACTCATCTAGGTCTAGAATACCATAAGAGACCTAGTAGACCTAAAAGCCCCATCATGGGACCCCCAGTGGTGCAAATTGACCAAAATGCCCTTTTAAGTCAAAATGGTAATTCTTCTCTAAGTACCCTAATTGACCATCACCATGTTAAATTGACCATACCCATAGTGTTACCATGTCATAGGGGACCCAGTGGACCAAAAAGCCCCTTGACTGGGTCAACCCAAGGGCTCAATTTGACCAAAGTCAACTTAGCCTGTTTTGGTCAAATCAGCTTAAATTGGGTCAACTAAGGCTCATGTGACCAAATTGACCCCACCAGTAGTTTCTAAACCTAATTTGGAATCCATTGGACCAAAAAGCCCCATCCTAGGGTCACCCAATTGGCCAATTTGACCAAAAGTCAAAATTGCCCAATTTAGGTCAAATCTCTTAAACCTAGCCCAATCCCTTTGGGTTAAGCCCAAATTGACCATTTGACCAGCTTAGTAGGCTGTTATTAAGCATGAGAGAGAGGGAAATTTCGGCCATGGTAATTAGGAGAGAGAAATGGGGGTTTTGGAGGAAAGAGGAAGAGAGAGAAAGGTGGCCATTAATGGCCAAAGGAGACCAAGGGCCATCCTTTCTTCTCCCAATGGCTTTGTACATCCCCCCTCATCAGTTTTGAGAAGATCAACAGCCTTGGACGGCCACATAGGTGGCTGTATTCATGGAATTGCAAGGAAACCGAAATGACCATTAATGGCACTCCACCATTAAGCCTTCCCCTCCTCAAATTGATCCTTCCATCACCTTCAGAAGGAGGATATGAGTTGAAATCGAATCTTAGATCTTGGTATTTGGTGGAGAATTGGGAGATCGGCAAGGAGCTCAAGGAGGGTGGTCGGCCATGGCAAATCCGGGAAGCAACCACCGTCAAGCCCGATTGAAGGTCCGATCCTCCTCCTCCTTACTCGTGCTAGCATCTTAGATCGAATTAGGTGAGAAATCGGGCTCAAAAGAGACCGATCGGAGAGTTGAAATCTCAGATTTTCCATGGAAAACAACCCTTGTGAGTTCGCCGGAAAACACCCCTCCGGCGGCCGTGCCGCCGCCCGGCGATAGCCACCACCTCAACGGAGGTGGTGGTGGTGGTGGCCGGCCAGGGAGGTGGCTGTGGTGGCCGGAAAATGGCCTGGAAATAGCTCCAGGTCGGGCTAATCACGTGCCTTGGCTGGAGCTTGAAGATGAGCAGCAGCCACCTGATCTGCTTTGAGATTCGTGCTCCTCCTTAATGTTAATTCTTATTTCTGTGATTAAAACTGCAACCTCTTAATAAATCTGGGAAAAATAGTTAGAGGCCGATTCAGAAAAAGTGGTCAACATAGAAAATGTAGCCCTTGATGTCTAGTTTAATACAAAATTGAAATCACTCAATTTGGAGTCCTGGTTAGGGCACAGCACTCATTTTTGTGGGGACTGTCCTTATGGCTATCCAGAACTTGTTTTTGATGCCCACACCAAACTAGAACTCCAAATGACTTGAAATTTGGAGGGTAGGCTACTATTATATACATCTAACATATGTCCAAAAATCAAATTGATTGGAGAACTTTTCCCCTTGGTTTTTGGAAAAATTCAATAATCCTTGTGGGACCTAATTAGGTGCCCTAAACACATCAAAACCATACCAAATTTGGATGGGAAGTCCTAAGAGAGCAAGTAGAGTCACTGGTTAAAATTTCATGATTTATGGAGTTGATTTGGTGGGGTAATTCACCAAAACAACCTTAGGCTCCCTAGGTTTAGGCAAAACTTTGGGTGAGTGCCCCCACACTTCCACAAAGCCAAGTGGCTTCATATTTGGGGTGTACCTCACCCTCCCCCATGCCAACCTCTGATCCAAATTTGGTGGCCATTGGAGGAGGTTTGCCCTAGTAAATCAAAAAGGGGCTAAATTGCTATTTGCACCCCAAATAGGTACCCATTGGAATCCCATTCCTCACCAAATGTTGGTAGGATCTTGGGTGATCTTTTACTGACCCATGGTCAGTATATTGAATAGTATGGACTTGGGCAAGGTAGGGAGACCTTTGAGTCTAGTTTCTCTTAAAGGTTATGTTTAGGGTAAAGGTAAACCTAAGCTAGTTTTGGGGTGTGGAGGGGTTTCCTCCCACTGATTGTTGGGGTAACTTTGGTCACTGCCTTGGGAGGTAGGAGGCACCCCAAGGAGCCACTTTGGGTGGGTTAGGACCTATTGTGCCCATAAATCCTAATGGATGAGTTTATGGTGCCCCTTTAGGGTTTGTGAAGGATGTAGGAGTAAAGGTCCATGGGGAGAAGTGTAATAGACCTCTCTGAGTCCTAAGAGTGGTACAATCCCCTCTCCAGAGGTTTGAGTGGATTTGGAGATGTTTAGGCCCTAACCCTAGGCTAAACCCTTAAGGGGTGCAAATAGAGGTCAATGAAGGGAGTAGGGTCAAACCCTAGTGGTTTGACCTAAAGTTTTGGTGGGTAGGTCATAGTGACCAGAGAAGACTCCCTTGTGAGTTTGAAGGGGTTTGGAGTTGTCTAACCCAGGTAATAAATCCTTGGGTAGATTTGTAAATAATTGGAATTTGGAGATCTAGGAAGAAATAACACTTAGGGAATCACCATCTTCTGTCACCCACTTGTTTTTGAGGTTATGAATCTCTGGAGTTCCTACTAGAGCTATTGGAGAAGGTTAGA
This sequence comes from Dactylorhiza incarnata, assembly GCA_033032865.1. NCBI lineage: Eukaryota > Viridiplantae > Streptophyta > Magnoliopsida > Asparagales > Orchidaceae > Dactylorhiza > Dactylorhiza incarnata. Next base: position 64,159 of record JAWHQI010000314.1, on the reverse strand, counting down.
CCCTAACCCTAGGCTAAACCCTAATGGAGTGCAATTAGAAGCTAATGAAGGAAGAGAGGTCAAACCTTAATGGTTTGACTTGAAATTTGGTGAAGGTGGCCTTAGTGACTAGGGAATGCTACTGTGAGAGTTTGGAGGAATTTGGAGTTGCCCATCCTAAGTAATAAACCCTTGGGTAGATTTGTAAATAATTAGGGTTTGGGATTTTAGGGAGAAATAGTACTTGTCAATCTACCATCTTCTGTAATATACATGGTTTTAATGATATAAATCTCTGGAAGAATTGGTAAGAACATGAGTTAACCCTTGGAGGTCCAAATTGTAATATTCCTCATTGTTGGCAATTTTTGGGTTGGTTAAATTTATAATGATAAATTACTGTAATTGCATGTAACTTTGCTGGATGTCTTTTCATAACAATATATAACCACTGTAATTTTCCCATAATTTATGGATCAATATTTTTGGTACCTCTAGTTCATTTTGGAAGAAGTTGCAAATATATCCTTGGATGTAATTACAAATATGCCCTCTGTGGAACATGGTCAAACTTTGTAGCACTTAATATTATATCATGATACACCACTGTACCAATTTGCAAAAGGTTTAGAGATCATATGAGGGTACCTCCTTTGTAAATTATTGGAAATTATTGTGTTTTGGAATTTCTAAAAATAGTAAACCTTGCTGGTTTTTCCTAAAATTTCATACCTACTGTTTATTAGGTACTATTGATTTATGTAAAAATTGGAGTAGGCATTGGAGGTCAGGAAAGTACACTTGTAGTTCAAACCTTAGTAAAATGGCCCTTTGGAAAATTATTTAAAATACTTTTATTATTGGAAAAATTATGAAACCCTAGATTTGGTCTGAAATAGGTAGCATGGGTCCCCAGTAAATCACTTGGGTCAAGGAGATGGTTATTTAGTGTACCTCTCTTCATGAGCATCAAATCGTTAAGGTTGGTCTGCGTTTAGCAATTAGACAACTTTGGGGTTGAGGGGGTCAAACTGGTGGTCTTGGGTCTGGAGTAAAGAAGGTTGGGTGGTAGCCTAGTATTATGTATGAATCCCTAGAGGAGTTAGGGTTTGGTAAGTCTTAGGGTGGTGGAGTGCCACCCTCGGAATAGGTCGTCCGGGGATTGACGAAAGATCGTCTTTTCCTGTTAAGCGTCTTTTAGCACCTAAGTTTCTATAGCAGGAAAGTTATTATGAGAATGTGTTTGTGGAAGTCTGGCCGGTTTAATCCGGTGATCTTTTGTTTCGGAGATGTTTGTTGGTGGCGGGCAGGTTAGCCCGGGGAGCTTTTGGCTCGGAAGGTTATTGATGGCGGGCGGGTTAGCCCGGGGAACTCATGGCTCAGAGATAGGAAGTAGAACATGTTGCATGTGCACTGAAGGTGGTGGGTCTTCGGTATTGGACGGTCGTTCACACCGACGTCAATACGTTGACTCGGCGAGTGTGGTTTTACACTTAGCCTTGATAGTCTGGCGGTCCAGTCAGCAAGAGTACGCAGACGCTCCGCGGGTATAGTGGAGGCGTACAATAGGTCTAGGTTGGGTAGTGTGAATACCAACCTAGAGGTGGGCGGGGCCCAACCCACCGCTTCCGTTTGCCACTACGGGAGTATCCTGGGAGTCTAGCTCGCTCCAAAAAGGGAGAACTAAAGGTCTATGCGCATAGAGTCGTGGTGTGTGAGTTGCACTTGTATGATCATAGCATAACAGCATACTTGCATGTCATAGAATAAACATTGCATTCAACCTACCCCTAACGTATAAGTCGGTTATGGGACTTCTTATACGGTAGGCCCTGCTAAACGACCCCTTGGTCTATAGGTTTGTATGGGCATTCCTATAAATCAATGGTTACTTTTATATTACTTTACTTGCTGCTTACTGTTCTTTACATGCACTTTACTCTAGCTTACTCGTATTAGCTTTCATCATTTACTCTACAATACCTGGTTACCGTACTTACTTTTGGATAGTTGTCACCTGCTTGCTTCCACTCTGCCTTTGGTCCTCCTTTTCACTCCTCCCCGCTCGGTGCCTAGGAGCCACGGGTTTAGGGGCGGGGGATTGTTGACTTAGTCTTTTTGACTAACGGTCGGTGGACCTTATCATTTTAGGAGTTCGAGGAGACGCAGCAACACCAGAGGTCGGAGCAGACGGAGGCGGGCCAGTCTAGTACAGGAGCACAAGATTCAAGATCTGTGAGTGTTTAGTAGTTAGCTTCCGCGAGTGATCTTGTAGTGAGGAAATGATGTACAGGGCATAAGCCCTCTTTTATTATTGTAACCCTTGCTCTCTTTATTCAGTTAATATATGTGGACACTTATATTTCATGTTGATGCTGTGGACTTGTCTTCTCTTTTATTTACTTTCTTCTTAGTGATCGAGTTGGCCGGCAGAATTGGCGTTTTGTAGTGGCGACCTTCCCGAGCGAAGGTGTCACCGCAAAGCGGCGGTTCTGGGCCTAAGACCCGTGGTTTTTGCAAAAAAAAAAATGGGGTCTTACAAGTGGTATCAGAGGAAACCTCGATCTGAAGAAAAGAAGTCCACAAACCCTGGGCCACCCCGCACGAGTTTAGTTTGAGGACAAACTAAGCAGCGGAAGCAGTGGTGTGCCCATATGGGGAAATCACATGAAAAAGTCCACTTTTAACTGAATCTTCGTAGTTAATTTCCCTTACGAGCGTCAAGTTTTCCCCTGTAGCCTGCGGCGAACCCTGCCCCCAGCAGGGAATACCTCCGGCTACAAAGATCTATTTAGATAGTCCCTTGGTTAATGAGTTAGACCAAACCCCACTAGGACACGTGACTTACTTTGGCAATTTATACCGTGACCTAGTCCGAAATAGATCGTATTTATAGCTTTTGGTGAGGGTACGAGGATACCCCAAAGAGGCTAGAGAAAGAGGGATTGACACATAAGCAGAATGGTATGAGATAGACTCAATCCTCGTATCCGTGATGTGATTTCATTAAGACAACCACCGTGACAAGCACCAAGGGTCGGATTAGAATTCAAGTTTAGAAGATACCTGTTAGGGATTGGATGACATTTTGACCCTGATAAGGTTGTCGTAGAAGGTACCTAGAAGAGCCCAAGTTGTGGAGTATACCATTGAGCCCCAAAATAGATAGTGGCTTATCTTTTGTTTATTGGGGGCTTGTCTTTTGGGGGCTTGTCTTTGTTTATTGGGGCGTACCTTTTGTTTATTGGGCCAATTATTGACGGGCTTAGATTTCATTTAGACCTAAGCTAGAAAATTTTGTGTCGTGAACACAATGATTTTGAAGTCGATCTTACTCGATGATACTTGGAAGAAGATGAGACGGTGAAACCGTATGTTTGGAATGATGATCGGGGGTAGTACCAGGGTAATGGATAGACATCATTTGGGTCGGACAACAACTTGCCCTTAGTTGAATCATTGGAAATGTAAAGACGTCAGGATTAATCAATTAGGGATGTTGATGTCCTAGTATAGAAGTTAAGGGCGGAAATTAGACCTTGCGAGCTATAGTTAAACTTTGAAAGCTCTTGTGGTTGGAGGGAAATTCGGAAGTAATCAACTTATGATTTGTTAAAATCACACTCTGTCTTGGTTGGAAAAAAAAAAAAATTTTAACTACAATAATAACTTTATACCTTGGGAGCTTTGATGATAAAGAACCAGAGATCTTAGACGATGACTTGTTGGACTTAGGATATAGTGTTTGAGTTTACTATGATAAGAACGATCTAAGTTTATCTTGCTTAAGACCATTTGAGAGTGATCAAGACTAGCATAAGTGGAAGTGACAGGATTTTGGAGAAATAAACATGATGATTCTTCCTTGATAAAATTGACTTGTGAAAAACCCTTAGGGTACCAAAATTTTGCCCTTATAAATCAAACTGCACGTAGAAAATGATCGGGAGTCATCTTACTATTATGATCGATATATATACTCATAAAAGTTCACAAGTGCACCCCCAGTAATAATTAAGGATGATTGGGACGCTAGACGATTTGATTAGATCCGTCAATAGTAAGAACTAGAAAAGTTGTAGATTGGAAATGTTTGATTACTCGGACGTACCTGAAAGAGTAGGAATTGATCGTGAAAGAAAACCTTAGAGGCATAAGAGTCTGCCCAGGTTAGAGTGGAAGTTCAAGGATAGAATGACCAAGGTAGCTAGGTCACCCCAGTCAGGATAGATGATACGATGGTGCGGGCCTTGCAGTCTTGCGGTGCGAGAAGATTCCAGAGGTTAAGACTTGTGGTAAAATTAGGGTCAGGAGGAGCACAACTTGGAGCCACTAAAGTTGGTGTGGCATAGATAGTCGGTGCTCTTCGAGCCAGGAATAACTTTGACTCATAGGGGATGTTACGTTCAGTCACTCGCGGTGAAAACCCCGCAAGCCTGACCTGAATTTCGAGGACGAAATTATTTTTTTTGTTTATTGGGATTTGTAACATCCCTCAGACAGCTAGACCCCTAAGTTGGTTTTGTCATGACAAAACCATAGGAAGAGCCCAAGGCCATGTGAATTGAGGTGAGAAGAAGAAAACCACATTGGTCTGCAAATAGCAATTTCTTGTGACCAAGCTTAGGGTTGGACTTTAGGGCCTCAACTTGACCTTTTGACCCCACCTTAGTATCCCAAACCCTTTAGGGGTCCCCTTAGGGCACCAAGGACCCATTGGGGTCAACCAAAGAGGTCAAATTGACCAAAGTCAACCCTAACCCCAAATTGGTCAAAGTAGCCTATTTAGAGCCAATTAACCTTCACCATGACAAATTGATCACTCATCTAGGTCTAGAATACCATAAGAGACCTAGTAGACCTAAAAGCCCCATCATGGGACCCCCAGTGGTGCAAATTGACCAAAATGCCCTTTTAAGTCAAAATGGTAATTCTTCTCTAAGTACCCTAATTGACCATCACCATGTTAAATTGACCATACCCATAGTGTTACCATGTCATAGGGGACCCAGTGGACCAAAAAGCCCCTTGACTGGGTCAACCCAAGGGCTCAATTTGACCAAAGTCAACTTAGCCTGTTTTGGTCAAATCAGCTTAAATTGGGTCAACTAAGGCTCATGTGACCAAATTGACCCCACCAGTAGTTTCTAAACCTAATTTGGAATCCATTGGACCAAAAAGCCCCATCCTAGGGTCACCCAATTGGCCAATTTGACCAAAAGTCAAAATTGCCCAATTTAGGTCAAATCTCTTAAACCTAGCCCAATCCCTTTGGGTTAAGCCCAAATTGACCATTTGACCAGCTTAGTAGGCTGTTATTAAGCATGAGAGAGAGGGAAATTTCGGCCATGGTAATTAGGAGAGAGAAATGGGGGTTTTGGAGGAAAGAGGAAGAGAGAGAAAGGTGGCCATTAATGGCCAAAGGAGACCAAGGGCCATCCTTTCTTCTCCCAATGGCTTTGTACATCCCCCCTCATCAGTTTTGAGAAGATCAACAGCCTTGGACGGCCACATAGGTGGCTGTATTCATGGAATTGCAAGGAAACCGAAATGACCATTAATGGCACTCCACCATTAAGCCTTCCCCTCCTCAAATTGATCCTTCCATCACCTTCAGAAGGAGGATATGAGTTGAAATCGAATCTTAGATCTTGGTATTTGGTGGAGAATTGGGAGATCGGCAAGGAGCTCAAGGAGGGTGGTCGGCCATGGCAAATCCGGGAAGCAACCACCGTCAAGCCCGATTGAAGGTCCGATCCTCCTCCTCCTTACTCGTGCTAGCATCTTAGATCGAATTAGGTGAGAAATCGGGCTCAAAAGAGACCGATCGGAGAGTTGAAATCTCAGATTTTCCATGGAAAACAACCCTTGTGAGTTCGCCGGAAAACACCCCTCCGGCGGCCGTGCCGCCGCCCGGCGATAGCCACCACCTCAACGGAGGTGGTGGTGGTGGTGGCCGGCCAGGGAGGTGGCTGTGGTGGCCGGAAAATGGCCTGGAAATAGCTCCAGGTCGGGCTAATCACGTGCCTTGGCTGGAGCTTGAAGATGAGCAGCAGCCACCTGATCTGCTTTGAGATTCGTGCTCCTCCTTAATGTTAATTCTTATTTCTGTGATTAAAACTGCAACCTCTTAATAAATCTGGGAAAAATAGTTAGAGGCCGATTCAGAAAAAGTGGTCAACATAGAAAATGTAGCCCTTGATGTCTAGTTTAATACAAAATTGAAATCACTCAATTTGGAGTCCTGGTTAGGGCACATCACTCATTTTTGTGGGGACTGTCCTTATGGCTATCCAGAACTTGTTTTTGATGCCCACACCAAACTAGAACTCCAAATGACTTGAAATTTGGAGGGTAGGCTACTATTATATACATCTAACATATGTCCAAAAATCAAATTGATTAGAGAACTTTTCCCCTTGGTTTTTGGAAAAATTCAATAATCCTTGTGGGACCTAATTAGGTGCCCTAAACACATCAAAACCATACCAAATTTGGATGGGAAGTCCTAGAGAGCAAGTAGAGTCACTGGTTAAAATTTCATGATTTATGGAGTTGATTTGGTGGGGTAATTCACTAAAACAACCTTAGGCTCCCTAGGTTTAGGCAAAACTTTGGGTGAGTGCCCCCACACTTCCACAAAGCCAAGTGGCTTCATATTTGGGGTGTACCTCACCCTCCCCCATGCCAACCTCTGGTCCAAATTTGGTGGCCATTGGAGGAGGTTTGCCCTAGTAAATCAAAAAGGGGCTAAATTGCTATTTGCACCCCAAATAGGTACCCATTGGAATCCCATTCCTCACCAAATGTTGGTAGGATCTTGGGTGATCTTTTACTGACCCATGGTCAGTATATTGAATAGTATGGACTTGGGCAAGGTAGGGAGACCTTTGAGTCTAGTTTCTCTTAAAGGTTATGTTTAGGGTAAAGGTAAACCTAAGCTAGTTTTGGGGTGTGGAGGGGTTTCCTCCCACTGATTGTTGGGGTAACTTTGGTCACTGCCTTGGGAGGTAGGAGGCACCCCAAGGAGCCACTTTGGGTGGGTTAGGACCTATTGTGCCCATAAATCCTAATGGATGAGTTTATGGTGCCCCTTTAGGGTTTGTGAAGGATGTAGGAGTAAAGGTCCATGGGGAGAAGTGTAATAGACCTCTCTGAGTCCTAAGAGTGGTACAATCCCCTCTCCAGAGGTTTGAGTGGATTTGGAGATGTTTAGGCCCTAACCCTAGGCTAAACCCTTAAGGGGTGCAAATAGAGGTCAATGAAGGGAGTAGGGTCAAACCCTAGTGGTTTGACCTAAAGTTTTGGTGGGTAGGTCATAGTGACCAGAGAAGACTCCCTTGTGAGTTTGAAGGGGTTTGGAGTTGTCTAACCCAGGTAATAAATCCTTGGGTAGATTTGTAAATAATTGGAATTTGGAGATCTAGGAAGAAATAACACTTAGGGAATCACCATCTTCTGTCACCCACTTGTTTTTGAGGTTATGAATCTCTGGAGTTCCTACTAGAGCTATTGGAGAAGGTTAGACCCTAACCCTAGGCTAAACCCTAATGGAGTGCAATTAGAAGCTAATGAAGGAAGAGAGGTCAAACCTTAATGGTTTGACTTGAAATTTGGTGAAGGTGGCCTTAGTGACTAGGGAATGCTACTGTGAGAGTTTGGAGGAATTTGGAGTTGCCCATCCTAAGTAATAAACCCTTGGGTAGATTTGTAAATAATTAGGGTTTGGGATTTTAGGGAGAAATAGTACTTGTCAATCTACCATCTTCTGTAATATACATGGTTTTAATGATATAAATCTCTGGAAGAATTGGTAAGAACATGAGTTAACCCTTGGAGGTCCAAATTGTAATATTCCTCATTGTTGGCAATTTTTGGGTTGGTTAAATTTATAATGATAAATTACTGTAATTGCATGTAACTTTGCTGGATGTCTTTTCATAACAATATATAACCACTGTAATTTTCCCATAATTTATGGATCAATATTTTTGGTACCTCTAGTTCATTTTGGAAGAAGTTGCAAATATATCCTTGGATGTAATTACAAATATGCCCTCTGTGGAACATGGTCAAACTTTGTAGCACTTAATATTATATCATGATACACCACTGTACCAATTTGCAAAAGGTTTAGAGATCATATGAGGGTACCTCCTTTGTAAATTATTGGAAATTATTGTGTTTTGGAATTTCTAAAAATAGTAAACCTTGCTGGTTTTTCCTAAAATTTCATACCTACTGTTTATTAGGTACTATTGATTTATGTAAAAATTGGAGTAGGCATTGGAGGTCAGGAAAGTAATTATTATTGGAAAAATTATGAAACCCTAGATTTGGTCTGAAATAGGTAGCATGGGTCCCCAGTAAATCACTTGGGTCAAGGAGATGGTTATTTAGTGTACCTCTCTTCATGAGCATCAAATCGTTAAGGTTGGTCTGCGTTTAGCAATTAGACAACTTTGGGGTTGAGGGGGTCAAACTGGTGGTCTTGGGTCTGGAGTAAAGAAGGTTGGGTGGTAGCCTAGTATTATGTATGAATCCCTAGAGGAGTTAGGGTTTGGTAAGTCTTAGGGTGGTGGAGTGCCACCCTCGGAATAGGTCGTCCGGGGATTGACGAAAGATCGTCTTTTCCTGTTAAGCGTCTTTTAGCACCTAAGTTTCTATAGCAGGAAAGTTATTATGAGAATGTGTTTGTGGAAGTCTGGCCGGTTTAATCCGGTGATCTTTTGTTTCGGAGATGTTTGTTGGTGGCGGGCAGGTTAGCCCGGGGAGCTTTTGGCTCGGAAGGTTATTGATGGCGGGCGGGTTAGCCCGGGGAACTCATGGCTCAGAGATAGGAAGTAGAACATGTTGCATGTGCACTGAAGGTGGTGGGTCTTCGGTATTGGACGGTCGTTCACACCGACGTCAATACGTTGACTCGGCGAGTGTGGTTTTACACTTAGCCTTGATAGTCTGGCGGTCCAGTCAGCAAGAGTACGCAGACGCTCCGCGGGTATAGTGGAGGCGTACAATAGGTCTAGGTTGGGTAGTGTGAATACCAACCTAGAGGTGGGCGGGGCCCAACCCACCGCTTCCGTTTGCCACTACGGGAGTATCCTGGGAGTCTAGCTCGCTCCAAAAAGGGGGAACTAAAGGTCTATGCGCATAGAGTCGTGGTGTGTGAGTTGCACTTGTATGATCATAGCATAACAGCATACTTGCATGTCATAGAATAAACATTGCATTCAACCTACCCCTAACGTATAAGTCGGTTATGGGACTTCTTATACGGTAGGCCCTGCTAAACGACCCCTTGGTCTATAGGTTTGTATGGGCATTCCTATAAATCAATGGTTACTTTTATATTACTTTACTTGCTGCTTACTGTTCTTTACATGCACTTTACTCTAGCTTACTCGTATTAGCTTTCATCATTTACTCTACAATACCTGGTTACCGTACTTACTTTTGGATAGTTGTCACCTGCTTGCTTCCACTCTGCCTTTGGTCCTCCTTTTCACTCCTCCCCGCTCGGTGCCTAGGAGCCACGGGTTTAGGGGCGGGGGATTGTTGACTTAGTCTTTTTGACTAACGGTCGGTGGACCTTATCATTTTAGGAGTTCGAGGAGACGCAGCAACACCAGAGGTCGGAGCAGACGGAGGCGGGCCAGTCTAGTACAGGAGCACAAGATTCAAGATCTGTGAGTGTTTAGTAGTTAGCTTCCGCGAGTGATCTTGTAGTGAGGAAATGATGTACAGGGCATAAGCCCTCTTTTATTATTGTAACCCTTGCTCTCTTTATTCAGTTAATATATGTGGACACTTATATTTCATGTTGATGCTGTGGACTTGTCTTCTCTTTTATTTACTTTCTTCTTAGTGATCGAGTTGGCCGGCAGAATTGGCGTTTTGTAGTGGCGACCTTCCCGAGCGAAGGTGTCACCGCAAAGCGGCGGTTCTGGGCCTAAGACCCGTGGTTTTTGCAAAAAAAAAAAGGGGTCTTACAAGTGGTATCAGAGGAAACCTCGATCTGAAGAAAAGAAGTCCACAAACCCTGGGCCACCCCGCACGAGTTTAGTTTGAGGACAAACTAAGCAGCGGAAGCAGTGGTGTGCCCATATGGGGAAATCACATGAAAAAGTCCACTTTTAACTGAATCTTCGTAGTTAATTTCCCTTACGAGCGTCAAGTTTTCCCCTGTAGCCTGCGGCGAACCCTGCCCCCAGCAGGGAATACCTCCGGCTACAAAGATCTCTTTAGATAGTCCCTTGGTTAATGAGTTAGACCAAACCCCACTAGGACACGTGACTTACTTTGGCAATTTATACCGTGACCTAGTCCGAAATAGATCGTATTTATAGCTTTTGGTGAGGGTACGAGGATACCCCAAAGAGGCTAGAGAAAGAGGGATTGACACATAAGCAGAATGGTATGAGATAGACTCAATCCTCGTATCCGTGATGTGATTTCATTAAGACAACCACCGTGACAAGCACCAAGGGTCGGATTAGAATTCAAGTTTAGAAGATACCTGTTAGGGATTGGATGACATTTTGACCCTGATAAGGTTGTCGTAGAAGGTACCTAGAAGAGCCCAAGTTGTGGAGTATACCATTGAGCCCCAAAATAGATAGTGGCTTATCTTTTGTTTATTGGGGGCTTGTCTTTTGGGGGCTTGTCTTTGTTTATTGGGGCGTACCTTTTGTTTATTGGGCCAATTATTGACGGGCTTAGATTTCATTTAGACCTAAGCTAGAAAATTTTGTGTCGTGAACACAATGATTTTGAAGTCGATCTTACTCGATGATACTTGGAAGAAGATGAGACGGTGAAACCGTATGTTTGGAATGATGATCGGGGGTAGTACCAGGGTAATGGATAGACATCATTTGGGTCGGACAACAACTTGCCCTTAGTTGAATCATTGGAAATGTAAAGACGTCAGGATTAATCAATTAGGGATGTTGATGTCCTAGTATAGAAGTTAAGGGCGGAAATTAGACCTTGCGAGCTATAGTTAAACTTTGAAAGCTCTTGTGGTTGGAGGGAAATTCGGAAGTAATCAACTTATGATTTGTTAAAATCACACTCTGTCTTGGTTGGAAAAAAAAAAAAAAAATTTTAACTACAATAATAACTTTATACCTTGGGAGCTTTGATGATAAAGAACCAGAGATCTTAGACGATGACTTGTTGGACTTAGGATATAGTGTTTGAGTTTACTATGATAAGAACGATCTAAGTTTATCTTGCTTAAGACCATTTGAGAGTGATCAAGACTAGCATAAGTGGAAGTGACAGGATTTTGGAGAAATAAACATGATGATTCTTCCTTGATAAAATTGACTTGTGAAAAACCCTTAGGGTACCAAAATTTTGCCCTTATAAATCAAACTGCACGTAGAAAATGATCGGGAGTCATCTTACTATTATGATCGATATATATACTCATAAAAGTTCACAAGTGCACCCCCAGTAATAATTAAGGATGATTGGGACGCTAGACGATTTGATTAGATCCGTCAATAGTAAGAACTAGAAAAGTTGTAGATTGGAAATGTTTGATTACTCGGACGTACCTGAAAGAGTAGGAATTGATCGTGAAAGAAAACCTTAGAGGCATAAGAGTCTGCCCAGGTTAGAGTGGAAGTTCAAGGATAGAATGACCAAGGTAGCTAGGTCACCCCAGTCAGGATAGATGATACGATGGTGCGGGCCTTGCAGTCTTGCGGTGCGAGAAGATTCCAGAGGTTAAGACTTGTGGTAAAATTAGGGTCAGGAGGAGCACAACTTGGAGCCACTAAAGTTGGTGTGGCATAGATAGTCGGTGCTCTTCGAGCCAGGAATAACTTTGACTCATAGGGGATGTTACGTTCAGTCACTCGCGGTGAAAACCCCGCAAGCCTGACCTGAATTTCGAGGACGAAATTATTTTTTTTGTTTATTGGGATTTGTAACATCCTTCAGACAGCTAGACCCCTAAGTTGGTTTTGTCATGACAAAACCATAGGAAGAGCCCAAGGCCATGTGAATTGAGGTGAGAAGAAGAAAACCACATTGGTCTGCAAATAGCAATTTCTTGTGACCAAGCTTAGGGTTGGACTTTAGGGCCTCAACTTGACCTTTTGACCCCACCTTAGTATCCCAAACCCTTTAGGGGTCCCCTTAGGGCACCAAGGACCCATTGGGGTCAACCAAAGAGGTCAAATTGACCAAAGTCAACCCTAACCCCAAATTGGTCAAAGTAGCCTATTTAGAGCCAATTAACCTTCACCATGACAAATTGATCACTCATCTAGGTCTAGAATACCATAAGAGACCTAGTAGACCTAAAAGCCCCATCATGGGACCCCCAGTGGTGCAAATTGACCAAAATGCCCTTTTAAGTCAAAATGGTAATTCTTCTCTAAGTACCCTAATTGACCATCACCATGTTAAATTGACCATACCCATAGTGTTACCATGTCATAGGGGACCCAGTGGACCAAAAAGCCCCTTGACTGGGTCAACCCAAGGGCTCAATTTGACCAAAGTCAACTTAGCCTGTTTTGGTCAAATCAGCTTAAATTGGGTCAACTAAGGCTCATGTGACCAAATTGACCCCACCAGTAGTTTCTAAACCTAATTTGGAATCCATTGGACCAAAAAGCCCCATCCTAGGGTCACCCAATTGGCCAATTTGACCAAAAGTCAAAATTGCCCAATTTAGGTCAAATCTCTTAAACCTAGCCCAATCCCTTTGGGTTAAGCCCAAATTGACCATTTGACCAGCTTAGTAGGCTGTTATTAAGCATGAGAGAGAGGGAAATTTCGGCCATGGTAATTAGGAGAGAGAAATGGGGGTTTTGGAGGAAAGAGGAAGAGAGAGAAAGGTGGCCATTAATGGCCAAAGGAGACCAAGGGCCATCCTTTCTTCTCCCAATGGCTTTGTACATCCCCCCTCATCAGTTTTGAGAAGATCAACAGCCTTGGACGGCCACATAGGTGGCTGTATTCATGGAATTGCAAGGAAACCGAAATGACCATTAATGGCACTCCACCATTAAGCCTTCCCCTCCTCAAATTGATCCTTCCATCACCTTCAGAAGGAGGATATGAGTTGAAATCGAATCTTAGATCTTGGTATTTGGTGGAGAATTGGGAGATCGGCAAGGAGCTCAAGGAGGGTGGTCGGCCATGGCAAATCCGGGAAGCAACCACCGTCAAGCCCGATTGAAGGTCCGATCCTCCTCCTCCTTACTCGTGCTAGCATCTTAGATCGAATTAGGTGAGAAATCGGGCTCAAAAGAGACCGATCGGAGAGTTGAAATCTCAGATTTTCCATGGAAAACAACCCTTGTGAGTTCGCCGGAAAACACCCCTCCGGCGGCCGTGCCGCCGCCCGGCGATAGCCACCACCTCAACGGAGGTGGTGGTGGTGGTGGCCGGCCAGGGAGGTGGCTGTGGTGGCCGGAAAATGGCCTGGAAATAGCTCCAGGTCGGGCTAATCACGTGCCTTGGCTGGAGCTTGAAGATGAGCAGCAGCCACCTGATCTGCTTTGAGATTCGTGCTCCTCCTTAATGTTAATTCTTATTTCTGTGATTAAAACTGCAGCCTCTTAATAAATCTGGGAAAAATAGTTAGAGGCCGATTCAGAAAAAGTGGTCAACATAGAAAATGTAGCCCTTGATGTCTAGTTTAATACAAAATTGAAATCACTCAATTTGGAGTCCTGGTTAGGGCACAGCACTCATTTTTGTGGGGACTGTCCTTATGGCTATCCAGAACTTGTTTTTGATGCCCACACCAAACTAGAACTCCAAATGACTTGAAATTTGGAGGGTAGGCTACTATTATATACATCTAACATATGTCCAAAAATCAAATTGATTGGAGAACTTTTCCCCTTGGTTTTTGGAAAAATTCAATAATCCTTGTGGGACCTAATTAGGTGCCCTAAACACATCAAAACCATACCAAATTTGGATGGGAAGTCCTAGAGAGCAAGTAGAGTCACTGGTTAAAATTTCATGATTTATGGAGTTGATTTGGTGGGGTAATTCACCAAAACAACCTTAGGCTCCCTAGGTTTAGGCAAAACTTTGGGTGAGTGCCCCCACACTTCCACAAAGCCAAGTGGCTTCATATTTGGGGTGTACCTCACCCTCCCCCATGCCAACCTCTGGTCCAAATTTGGTGGCCATTGGAGGAGGTTTGCCCTAGTAAATCAAAAAGGGGCTAAATTGCTATTTGCACCCCAAATAGGTACCCATTGGAATCCCATTCCTCACCAAATGTTGGTAGGATCTTGGGTGATCTTTTACTGACCCATGGTCAGTATATTGAATAGTATGGACTTGGGCAAGGTAGGGAGACCTTTGAGTCTAGTTTCTCTTAAAGGTTATGTTTAGGGTAAAGGTAAACCTAAGCTAGTTTTGGGGTGTGGAGGGGTTTCCTCCCACTGATTGTTGGGGTAACTTTGGTCACTGCCTTGGGAGGTAGGAGGCACCCCAAGGAGCCACTTTGGGTGGGTTAGGACCTATTGTGCCCATAAATCCTAATGGATGAGTTTATGGTGCCCCTTTAGGGTTTGTGAAGGATGTAGGAGTAAAGGTCCATGGGGAGAAGTGTAATAGACCTCTCTGAGTCCTAAGAGTGGTACAATCCCCTCTCCAGAGGTTTGAGTGGATTTGGAGATGTTTAGGCCCTAACCCTAGGCTAAACCCTTAAGGGGTGCAAATAGAGGTCAATGAAGGGAGTAGGGTCAAACCCTAGTGGTTTGACCTAAAGTTTTGGTGGGTAGGTCATAGTGACCAGAGAAGACTCCCTTGTGAGTTTGAAGGGGTTTGGAGTTGTCTAACCCAGGTAATAAATCCTTGGGTAGATTTGTAAATAATTGGAATTTGGAGATCTAGGAAGAAATAACACTTAGGGAATCACCATCTTCTGTCACCCACTTGTTTTTGAGGTTATGAATCTCTGGAGTTCCTACTAGAGCTATTGGAGAAGGTTAGACCCTAACCCTAGGCTAAACCCTAATGGAGTGCAATTAGAAGCTAATGAAGGAAGAGAGGTCAAACCTTAATGGTTTGACTTGAAATTTGGTGAAGGTGGCCTTAGTGACTAGGGAATGCTACTGTGAGATTTTGGAGGAATTTGGAGTTGCCCATCCTAAGTAATAAACCCTTGGGTAGATTTGTAAATAATTAGGGTTTGGGATTTTAGGGAGAAATAGTACTTGTCAATCTACCATCTTCTGTAATATACATGGTTTTAATGATATAAATCTCTGGAAGAATTGGTTAGAACATGAGTTAACCCTTGGAGGTCCAAATTGTAATATTCCTCATTGTTGGCAATTTTTGGGTTGGTTAAATTTATGATGATAAATTACTGTAATTGCATGTAACTTTGCTGGATGTCTTTTCATAAAAATATATAACCACTGTAATTTTCCCATAATTTATGGATCAATATTTTTGGTACCTCTAGTTCATTTTGGAAGAAGTTGCAAATATATCCTTGGATGTAATTACAAATATGCCCTCTGTGGAACATGGTCAAACTTTGTAGGACTTAATATTATATCATGATACACTACTGTACCAATTTGCAAAAGGTTTAGAGATCATATGAGGGTACCTCCTTTGTAAATTATTGGAAATTATTGTGTTTTGGAATTTCTAAAAATAGTAAACCTTGCTGGTTTTTCCTAAAATTTCATACCTACTGTTTATTAGGTACTATTGATTTATGTAAAAATTGGAGTAGGCATTGGAGGTCAGGAAAGTACACTTGTAGTTCAAACCTTAGTAAAATGGCCCTTTGGAAAATTATTTAAAATACTTTTATTATTGGAAAAATTATGAAACCCTAGATTTGGTCTGAAATAGGTAGCATGGGTCCCCAGTAAATCACTTGGGTCAAGGAGATGGTTATTTAGTGTACCTCTCTTCATGAGCATCAAATCGTTAAGGTTGGTCTGCGTTTAGCAATTAGACAACTTTGGGGTTGAGGGGGTCAAACTGGTGGTCTTGGGTCTGGAGTAAAGAAGGTTGGGTGGTAGCCTAGTATTATGTATGAATCCCTAGAGGAGTTAGGGTTTGGTAAGTCTTAGGGTGGTGGAGTGCCACCCTCGGAATAGGTCGTCCGGGGATTGACGAAAGATCGTCTTTTCCTGTTAAGCGTCTTTTAGCACCTAAGTTTCTATAGCAGGAAAGTTATTATGAGAATGTGTTTGTGGAAGTATGGCCGGTTTAATCCGGTGATCTTTTGTTTCGGAGATGTTTGTTGGTGGCGGGCAGGTTAGCCCGGGGAGCTTTTGGCTCGGAAGGTTATTGATGGCGGGCGGGTTAGCCCGGGGAACTCATGGCTCAGAGATAGGAAGTAGAACATGTTGCATGTGCACTGAAGGTGGTGGGTCTTCGGTATTGGACGGTCGTTCACACCGACGTCAATACGTTGACTCGGCGAGTGTGGTTTTACACTTAGCCTTGATAGTCTGGCGGTCCAGTCAGCAAGAGTACGCAGACGCTCCGCGGGTATAGTGGAGGCGTACAATAGGTCTAGGTTGGGTAGTGTGAATACCAACCTAGAGGTGGGCGGGGCCCAACCCACCGCTTCCGTTTGCCACTACGGGAGTATCCTGGGAGTCTAGCTCGCTCCAAAAAGGGGGAACTAAAGGTCTATGCGCATAGAGTCGTGGTGTGTGAGTTGCACTTGTATGATCATAGCATAACAGCATACTTGCATGTCATAGAATAAACATTGCATTCAACCTACCCCTAACGTATAAGTCGGTTATGGGACTTCTTATACGGTAGGCCCTGTTAAACGACCCCTTGGTCTATAGGTTTGTATGGGCATTCCTATAAATCAATGGTTACTTTTATATTACTTTACTTGCTGCTTACTGTTCTTTACATGCACTTTACTCTAGCTTACTCGTATTAGCTTTCATCATTTACTCTACAATACCTGGTTACCGTACTTACTTTTGGATAGTTGTCACCTGCTTGCTTCCACTCTGCCTTTGGTCCTCCTTTTCACTCCTCCCCGCTCGGTGCCTAGGAGCCACGGGTTTAGGGGCGGGGGATTGTTGACTTAGTCTTTTTGACTAACGGTCGGTGGACCTTATCATTTTAGGAGTTCGAGGAGACGCAGCAACACCAGAGGTCGGAGCAGACGGAGGCGGGCCAGTCTAGTACAGGAGCACAGGATTCAAGATCTGTGAGTGTTTAGTAGTTAGCTTCCGCGAGTGATCTTGTAGTGAGGAAATGATGTACAGGGCATAAGCCCTCTTTTATTATTGTAACCCTTGCTCTCTTTATTCAGTTAATATATGTGGACACTTATATTTCATGTTGATGCTGTGGACTTGTCTTCTCTTTTATTTACTTTCTTCTTAGTGATCGAGTTGGCCGGAAGAATCGGCGTTTTGTAGTGGCGACCTTCCCGAGCGAAGGTGTCACCGCAAAGCGGCGGTTCTGGGCCTAAGACCCGGTGGTTTTTGCAAAAAAAAAAATGGGGTCTTACAAGTGGTATCAGAGGAAACCTCGATCTGAAGAAAAGAAGTCCACAAACCCTGGGCCACCCCGCACGAGTTTAGTTTGAGGACAAACTAAGCAGCGGAAGCAGTGGTGTGCCCATATGGGGAAATCACATGAAAAAGTCCACTTTTAACTGAATCTTCGTAGTTAATTTCCCTTACGAGCGTCAAGTTTTCCCCTGTAGCCTGCGGCGAACCCTGCCCCCAGCAGGGAATACCTCCGGCTACAAAGATCTCTTTAGATAGTCCCTTGGTTAATGAGTTAGACCAAACCCCACTAGGACACGTGACTTACTTTGGCAATTTATACCGTGACCTAGTCCGAAATAGATCGTATTTATAGCTTTTGGTGAGGGTACGAGGATACCCCAAAGAGGCTAGAGAAAGAGGGATTGACACATAAGCAGAATGGTATGAGATAGACTCAATCCTCGTATCCGTGATGTGATTTCATTAAGACAACCACCGTGACAAGCACCAAGGGTCGGATTAGAATTCAAGTTTAGAAGATACCTGTAAGGGATTGGATGACATTTTGACCCTGATAAGGTTGTCGTAGAAGGTACCTAGAAGAGCCCAAGTTGTGGAGTATACCATTGAGCCCCAAAATAGATAGTGGCTTATCTTTTGTTTATTGGGGGCTTGTCTTTTGGGGGCTTGTCTTTGTTTATTGGGGCGTACCTTTTGTTTATTGGGCCAATTATTGACGGGCTTAGATTTCATTTAGACCTAAGCTAGAAAATTTTGTGTCGTGAACACAATGATTTTGAAGTCGATCTTACTCGATGATACTTGGAAGAAGATGAGACGGTGAAACCGTATGTTTGGAATGATGATCGGGGGTAGTACCAGGGTAATGGATAGACATCATTTGGGTCGGACAACAACTTGCCCTTAGTTGAATCATTGGAAATGTAAAGACGTCAGGATTAATCAATTAGGGATGTTGATGTCCTAGTATAGAAGTTAAGGGCGGAAATTAGACCTTGCGAGCTATAGTTAAACTTTGAAAGCTCTTGTGGTTGGAGGGATGCGCGCGAGCATGGGCTCCGTAGGTCGCCTGGCGAGGATGGAGGAACAGCTTCGACAAGGCGAGGATGCGATGTCCGTGGCCTTCGAGCATTTCAAGAGAGCTCGTGGTTTGGGCTGGGTTGGGCGACAACCACAACTTCCCGATGCTCAGCCGAACCCCTAGGATCCTGCCCCCCTTTTTTTCTTTTTGTAGTCGCTTGTCGCCTTCTGGCAAATGTTTGTAATCCTGAACAATTTTATTTTTTCTAAGTAATTTGCCTATTTGGCGAGTATGAATCTCGCCTTGTTGCCTCTCTTGTTTCTTGTGATGTCTTGATGCTTCTTTTTTGTTTTCTTTTCTGCGAGTATCTGTTGAATGTCGCGTTGATGTTGCGAGTAGCCTAAACATTCGATGCAGGTGCTCGCTCGCTCGACATCAGCGATTTGACGTGCACCCTAGGTTTTGGCGACTTTTCCTCGATACGCGCCACCTCCTACTCGCGCTCGCGGTGGCGTACGCGGGAAGCCAAGCTTTGTCGAGCACTATAAATAGGGGGGGTGGATACGTATTTATTACTCTCTTGACGATCTTCCCTTTCTTCTGGCGACTATCTCTCGATTGCTCCTCTCCTCGCCGCTTCGCTACTCGCTTCTTCAATCTTTCCACTCTTGGATGGCTGACGAGGCAGCGATTCGTCGTGCAAGTCACGCGAAGAACTTTGAGGCAAATTCCTTCAAGAAGCCGATTACTCGGCCGAGCGACTTGAAGGAGTTCTCCGCCAAGTACTTGTCGCCGGGATATGTCGCCAGGCTTCCTCGTGAGGATGAACGCCTGAATTCCTTCTCGGCGACTGAGCTGGTCTTCCCCATCCGCCACTTTGAAGTCGGCCTGCGACTACCCTTGTGGCCGGAGGTTTGCCAGATCCTCCGTTACCACGGGATAGTCCCGGCACAGATCAATCCAAACGGAGTGGCGATGATCGTGGGGTTCCTCTGCTACCTGCGCGATCAGGGGATCGCCTTTGATCTCTCCGTCTTCCGGCGAGTATTCCACTTTGGCGCTACCGGCGAAGGCGTCGTCTTTTTGTGCAGCCATGTCTGCACCCTGGTCGGTACGGCGAACAAGAACCATCGCTGGACGGAGCGAATAGTCGTCATTAAGGGCGACTTTGGCGTCGTGCCGACTTCCTCTTTCCAGCCGGCCGAGAGTGCGTTCTTCCCTCCTTACCTGGAGGAAAGCCGGGAGAAGCTACTCGACAGCTTCCGAGGTCGCCGGCTGGATGTCGTCTTCTGGAGGAGGCGAGTAGATGAGCTCGCGGAGGTGTTCCCTGGTGAAGGTAGTCGCCTAAACGAGCATTAGGTCATACTCGCCAATTCGTCTTCACCCGGTGTCTAACGTTTTTCTTTTTATATTTTGTTGTAGCTACTCGCTCTTTGCCGAGCGAGCTTCTTCCCTTGGCGCCGAAGGCGGGGACTCCTGCCTTGGTTGATTTGTCGCCCGACGGCGATGATCAGGAGGTCGCCGGCGATGATGCTGGGCCTTCGAAGAAGAGGAAAGCCAAGGCAAAATCCGTCGAGCCTGGGAGAAAGAAGGAGGTCGCCAGGAGGGATCTGAAAGCGAGGGCCGATCCATCGGAGGCGGGCGAGCCTAGCGGCCATCCTCTCTTCGGCGAAGGTGGGGGCAGCGAGGATGCTTATGGTCGCCCTTTGGTGTCCTGGGCTGAGCGAGCCCATGAAGTGACCTTGAGCACCAACCTCCCCGCCTGGTCGGAGGATTGGGAGGATGCGGGCGAGGCGTTCGACGTTTCGTTCGCCCTCTATGGTCGCGCGGACGCCGAATCCTTGCAAGAGGTCTCGGCCGAGTATCTCGCCCATCAGAGCTCGCGAGCCAACCTGCGGGTTGTCGAGCTTGGGCATGCGACGGCGAGGAAACTGCTCGAATATGAGCAGATGATCAAGGTGCAGGGCCCGAAGATGATCGCCATGGCGAACAGAATTAAGGAGTTCGAGGTACTCACCGATGCGACTTTACTCGCGTTTTGGGATACTCGCTACCTTGCAAACTTATTTAAACTAACCTTCTTCTTTTCGCTCGCTGCAGGCCGCCGAGCTGGAGTCGGCAAAGAGGCTGTCCCAGGCTGAGAAGGAGCTGGAGGATACTCGGCAAACCTTGGAGGCCGCCCAAGTGCGAATCGCTGAGTTGGAAACTCGGTCTGCCGAGCAACAGCCTTCATCGGCGGGCCCCTCCAGGGTGGGCAAGCAGATCCGGATAGTCGGCGATGATATGGCGCATATCCGCCGGGAGATCGCTCGAGCAACCGGGAAGGTGGTCCTGAGCAGCTTGAAGGCCGATGGCTTCTTGAAGCCGGAGGCAATGCATCTGACGGTCATGGACATCATCCCGGCATTACTCGCCGAAGAGTCCACTTCCCCCATGCGAGATCTCCCATCCTCATCCACCGATTCTGACGATGACGATTCTGAGGACGAGGTTGATGATGTGGAAGATCTCGATCCCGACGCCGATGATGGTGGCGAGGATGCATAGTCGCCTGTCTTCTTTTTGTAAATCTGTACAATCATTTTTGTGTATGTATTTACGTCAGTAAATGAATATAATCATTTTGCTCGCCTTTTTTCTTTGATGCTCGCATCCCTTTCTTTTTTGAATGTCGCTTAGGCTCCTAGGCTCGGGGCGAGGTTGAGTGCTCGCTCGGCTCTTAGGGTCACGGCGAGATTGAGTGCTCCTTCATGCCGCCCCTGTATACTCGCACATCCATGCTCGCACATGTATACTCGCCTAGATGCTCGCACCGCCTAGATGCTCGCACCTGCATACTCGCCTAGGTGTTCGCGCATACATACTCGCTTTCTTCAATGGAGGCTACTTGGAGGGCACCGTGAGACACGTGCTCTCAAGGTTTTGCCTGGCACCTGGTGAAGAGTTCATCAGACTCTTTTAATAATAATGGACTTTTAAGGGAAAAAAGAGATAGGGAAGGGCAGTTGGGGAGGCCTGGAGGGACACATCTTCCCGAGGCCTCCATCCTACTTGGATGCCGGAACGTCGATGAAGAGTGACGTTAAGTAGGGAATGACGGTCGGGGAGATCCAAGGGGATACACCCTCCCGAGGTCTCCATCCTTTGGCCGGTCGAATCGATCGCTCCCCTTCTCAAGTTGGAGTATCGGCTTCCAGACTTTACCCTAGTAATCTCTACAGCCGGATGAGAAATGCAGTCGGTGGGAACCGCGGCCAACATGCAAGGGGGGAGCTGATCTCGGCCGTCATTGCAGAGGCTTGGTCTTAAGGGAACGCACATCCGAGGCACTGTCCCATCATCCGCTCTGAGTTTTTACAAGGGTCAAGTCGGAGGCGCGTCTTCCAACCTGCGGCGGCGAATGTTGATGTAGGACGACGTCAAGCAGGGAGTGGCAGTCGGGGAGATCCAAGGGGACACACCATCCCGAGGCCTCCATCCTACTTGGATGCTGGATGTGGATCGGACCTGCTTCCTGTTGCTCAATGAGTTTAGCAGAGAGTTAAGCACACTTTAGGCACAATAACTCATATGATCTAACACAATAATTTAGAAAATGAAATGCTTTGCTGCGAGCTTTTTAGCTCTCGAGGGTACACGACGCCTTTTTTCAAGGGTTCCCTGAGCTAGTGAAATCGATCATCCCTTCGCCGAATCGGAAGGTCGGCGTCCAGACTTCTTCCTGGTAATCTCTACAGTCGGACGAGAAATGCAGTCGGTGGGAACCGCGGCCAACATGCAAGGGGGGGAGCTGATCTCGGTCGTCATTGCAGAGGCTTGGTCTTAAGGGAACGCACACCCGAGGCACTGTCCCATCATCCGTTCTGAGTTTTTACGAGGGTTAAGTCGGAGGCTCATTTTCCAACCTAGCGTGGAGATTGACTTCACCTGACTTCTTTATTATGAAAACTTTGTTGATGCGAAAGAAGCTGCCTCGTCCCATGTTTCAGGGAGATGCAGATTTTATTCAAAGAAATGAATTTACAAGGATGGGGTATACACATTCCCCCTCAGGGATAAAACCTTTTCAGGTCATCGCCGCTCCAGGTGCTCCCTAGCAGCTCGCCTTCCTGGTTCTGCAAGCGGTATCCTCCTGTTAGGAGTGCTTCCTGGATGATGAAAGGTCCTTCCCAGTTCGGGTTGAGCTTCCCAACGGCCGCAGACCTTCCTGCTGCGTCCACCTTTTTCAGGACCAGATCACCTGCTTGGAATTGTTTGAGGCGAACATTTTTGTCAAAATGTTTCGCCATCCGGCGCTTGATCTCTTCTTGCCTGGCTGAAGCTAAATCTCGGAGTTCCTCGATGTAGTCGAGAGACAGTTTTTGAACCTCTTCATTCTCTAGTCGCCATTCTTCGCTTCCGTCCTCCGCAGCTACCACCCTTGGGCTTCTGACTTCGAACTCTACTGGAATGAGAGCTTCCGACCCGTGAGAGAGTTTGAACGGCGTTTCCCCTGTGGCTGAGCTAGGAGTGGTCCTCAGAGCCCACAGGACCGAGGGAAGCTGGTCCGCCCAGTTACCTCTTAGGTTCTCCACCTTCTTCTTCAGTAGGTTGATGATCAGTTTGTTGGCGGCCTCCACTTGGCCATTGCTCCTTGGGTGATGTACGGAGGCGAACCGAAGGTCGGTTCCTAGCTGCCTGCAAAAGTCCTCCAGTTCTAAGCTGGCGAACTGAGGACCATTGTCGGTGATGATGGCAAGAGGGATCCCGAATCTGCAGACGATCTCTCCCCAGATGAAGTTCTTCACGACTTGAGAGGTGGTCTTGGCCAGGGCTTTGGCCTCGATCCACTTGGAGAAGTAGTCGATCATGACGAGAACGAACTTTCGTTGTCCACTGGCTTGGGGGAAAGGGCCGATCAAGTCCATTCCCCAGATGGCGAACGGCCATGGGGAGATGATCGATCGGAGCTGCTGGGCCGGCTGCAACTGAAGGGGGGCGAAGAGCTGGCACTTCTGGCACTTCTTTGAGAAGATCTCCGCATCCTTCCGGATAGTAGGCCAGAAGTAACCATGCCTCAATACCCTTTGCTCCAAAGTGCGAGTCCCAGAATGACTTCCACACTCTCCCGAGTGGATCTCCTCCAACACTCGGGGTACTTGGTCTTCGGAAACACATCTGGCCAGGGGGCCCGAGATGGTCTTGCGGTACAGCTCCCCATCTTGCAGGAGGTAGTATGCCGCTTTGTACCGAAATCTTCGCTGATCCCCTCCGTTCGCCGGAGGCTGGCCGCTGGTCAGGAAGGTTACAAAGGGATCCATCCACGAGGGGCGTTGCTCGATCTCCATTATCTCTCCCTCTTCAATGGATGGGTGGAATAGCTCGGTGATAGTTCCTCCAGCCCTCGGCCCGTACTTGGCGAGGCGATCTGCTGCCGAGTTCTCCTCTCTTGGCACATGTTCGACGAAGAAAGACTGGAAGCCTCCAATCAGTCCTTTTACTTTTACCAGGTACTTCTGCAGGATGGTGTCGCGCACCTCGAACTCGCCTCGAATCTGCGACGCGACCACCATTGAGTCCGTGAAAGCCCGGACATCACGGATCCCCAGCTCCTTGGCAAGGCGCAAGCCTGCCACTATTGCCTCATATTCTGCCTGGTTGTTTGTGACGGGGAAGAGGATCTCGACGGCTTGCTCGATTCTTGTTCCCTGCGGGCTGACGAGCACGATGCCCACCCCTACAGAGCTTTTGCCCGAAGCTCCATCAACAAACAACTTCCAAGGAATGGGATTGAGCACCTCTTCTCCTGTCTCTGCTTCCACCGAGAAGTCAGCCAAGAAGTCTGCTACTGCCTGAGCCTTGATCGCTACTCGGGGAGAGAAGGAAATGTCGAACTCGCTGAGTTCTACCGACCATTTCGCCAACCTCCCTGAATGCTCCACTCCCTCTAGGACATTGCGGAGAGGATGATCAGTTACCACTCTGATGGAGTGAGCCTGAAAATAAGGCCGGAGCTTTCGTGCCGACACCACCAAGGCGAAGGCAAGCTTCTCCAGGATTGGATACTTCAGCTCCGCCTTCTTCAGTACCCGGCTGACATAGTAGACGGGTAACTGCCTCCTTCCTTCCTCCCGGACCAAAATGGAGCTCACCGCCTCTGCTCCTACTCCCAGGTAGACGAGCAGGTCTTCGCCTTCTTTCGGGCTCTGGAGGAGAGGTGTCTGAGTCAACTGCTCCTTCAGCTTCCCGAACGCCATCTCACATCCTTCGGACCACTCGAAGCTTTTCGCTTTGCGGAGTGTCTTGAAGAATGGATAGCATTTCTCTCCGGCCTTAGAGAGGAAGCGGCTAAGACCCGCCAGCCTTCCTGTCAACCTTTGGACTTCCTTCATCGTCTTCGGGGATGGCATCTCCAGGATCGCCTTAACCTTGTCGGGGTTAGGCTCTACTCCCTCCGAGGTAAGGAGATGTCCTAGGAACTTTCCCCTGCCTGCTCCGAAGACGCACTTCGTCGGATTGAGCCTCATCTTGAATCTTCTTAGCGTCGCGAAGGTCTCTACCAGATCGGCTATGTGTTCCTGGACACTCTTGCTTTTGATCAAGAGATCGTCCACATACACTTCCAGGTTCCTCCCCTTTTGCTCTTTGAAAACATGGTCCATCATCCGCTGATAGGTGGCTCCGGCATTCTTTAGGCCGAAGGGCATCATCTTGTAGCTGTAGCAGCCATCATCAGTGATGAAAGAAACGTCGCGGCAATCGGGGGGATGCATCCGGATCTGGTGGTATCCTGAAAACGCATCAATAAAGCTCATCACAGAAAAACCGACGGCTGAATCAACCAGCGCGTCGATTCGAGGCAAGGGATAACAATCCTTCGGGCAGCTTTTATTCATCAAAGAAAAGTCTACACACATTCTCCAGCTTCCCCCCGCCTTTGTCACCATTACAACATTGGAGACCCAGCCTGGATACTGGATCTCTGACACAAAACCTGCATCGAGCAGTTTTTTAACCTCCTCCCTAATTGGCTTGGCGAGGATGGTGGCGGTTCTCCTTTTCTTCTGGCGGACGGGCTGGACAGTGGGATCCAGGTTGAGGCGATGACACGCAACCTCAGGGTCGACTCCTGGCATCTCGGCTGCGCTCCAAGCAAAGATGTCGACGTTCTTTTGCAGACACGCCGCCATCTCGGTCTTCTCTTCGGTCTTTAGCGACCCGCTAATCTTCAGCAGCCCCGGCACTCCCGCTGCAGAGAGTACCTCGATCTCCTCGACCTCTTCAGCCACTTCCAGCCTGGCCGGGCCCTCCAGCACTCTTCCGAACTCTTCCGCGTCAGCCATCCAGCTGATGGTACTGACGGCGCTAAGATAGCACTCCCTAGCGGCTCTTGGATCGCTCCTGATCCTCACCTGGACGTCTCCCTTACAGTACTTCAAGCACTGATGGTAGGAGGATGGGACGGCTTTGAAGGCGTTGAGAAGCGGCCTCCCAAAGATAGCCCTGTAGCAGCTCGGGGCGTCGACGATAACAAATCGACAGCTGATGGAGGTGCCACCGAGTGTTATCAGGAGATCTGCTCCTCCTTCCACCTCCTTCTTCTCTCCGGAGAAGCCGAAGAGGGGACCATCTGATGCTCGAACTCTGGCAGCTTCGACTCCCAGTCCGTCAAACGTCCCCTTGAAGATGACGTTCACAGAGCTACCGTTGTCGATCAGAATTCGATCAACGGTGAAGTCCTCCACCGCGGCTTGAATCACGAGGGCATCATGGAAGGGATTCGCGTTCCCTAGCATGTCCTCCTCGGAAAAGGTAATCTCCTCCATCGGGGGCGGTGTTTGTGAGGTCGAGGCGACACTCCTGCGGTAGATCTGATGGAGGCTTCCCTTGCGGGAAGCTTCCAGCCCTGCTCCCCCATGGATTACTCCAACCCGACCTCCCTGGCCCAGGTCTCCCCGACCTCCCTGGTCGACCCGATCCTCGTTCCTCCGACGAACGACTGCAGCCTGCCCTGCCTGTGGCTCGGCAGGGGCCTCCATCCTCCTCTGCTCTCCTCCAGCTTCTCCTGCTGCCAACCTCCTCCGGGCTTCCCAAAAGTCTGGGCAGGCAGCCATGGCATGTCCCCCCACCTGGTGGAAGTCGCAGTAGAGAGGAACCTCTTCTGCTTGACGCCTCCTAGGCTTCGGCTTCTTCCTTCCTTGACGGCGGCCTCGCCCGGCTACCGCCATTGCTTCATCTCTCCTCCTCTCCTGACGCCTCTCTGGTTGGCAAAAGGGCCTTCTTTCTGGGGATCTCCCCCTTTGGTCCTGACGCTGGTGCCGTCCAGCCGGCCTCCATGGTGGCCGGTTGACGGGGACCTGGAAGCGTCTTCCCTCCTCATGACGCTCAGGGGACTCGACGGGCCTTCTCTCCACGATCCTCCCGGTTTCCTTCCTCCTGAGCTCCTCCTTCTTCTTCTCCTCTTGCCGCTCCGGCCACTTCCTTGCCTCCCTTCGGGGCTCCTCCCTCTTCCTTTTTCCAGGGATCTCATCCCTCTCTCCACGGTCGCCTCTGGTCACCCGTGCCAACCTTGCCAAGAAGTCGGGGTTGGAGGCTTCTCCCCGGACAAATTTATTGGCTCTCTGAATGAGGTTGTCGTAGGAGTAGGGTGGGTTCTCACTGAGCTCCAACTTGAAGAGGCCTTGACTGATGCCGAATGTCAGGGCCAGCAACAGGATGTTGCTATCCACCTCCTGGATTTGCAGAACCTCCTCCTGGAAGCGCTCGATGTAAGGTCCCAGTGCCTCATCTGGCCCTTGCACGAGGTAGAACAGGGCCGTGGCCTCCTTCTTTAGCTTCCGTGCCGTGTCGAACCGGGTCGTCAGCCCACGACACAGGTCTTCGAAGCAATAGATTGAGCCTGCGGGCAACTGGTGGAACCAGTCCCAGGCCTTTGCGCGGAAGGTAATGGCAAACAACCTGCACTTGAAGGCGTCCGACATGGTTCGGATAGAGACAATATCCTCGAACCATTGGATGTGCCTGACGGGGTCCTCCTTCCCCGAATAGTAGTTCAAGGCGGGGTCCCTGAACCCCTCTGGCACTGGCGCGGCAAGGATCTCCTCGCAGAAGGGGCTCCTCCCTCCTGCCCGGCGACGATCCTCAACCTGGCGAGTATCACCTCCGTACTCGCCAGATGGGCGAGTATCCTGGTACCTCGCCTGCTCGCCCGGCTCGCGGAAGCGAATACCTTGCGAGGTTGGCTGGTAGAATTGCGACCTCCTTGGTCGCTCGGTTTCATCCTCCATGTGCTCCTTTCCTGCTCGCCGAGGGGGACTCCCTCCCTCGGACGGAATTGGGCGATGCGGCGAGGTCGCCGTGACCTCGGCGCGCGGCTGAAGCGCTGTTTGCAAGATCCCCTCCATGCGCTGCGCGAAGGCTCCCTCCATACGCTGTGCGAAGGCTTCTAGAATCGCTAGTGTCACGAACTCGCCACTCGCGGCCGAGTTGCCGACTACCCCTTCATGGTCGCCACCTACGACCATCTCGACTTCCTGCTGAACTTTCCTTTTCCGACTACGATCCACGCTCACCGCACCAAAGTGTTGACGCCAGGAAAATCCTGACCTCAAGATTCGGACCGATGCAGCCGGAGGCTACTCGCCCAGCAACCCGACGAGATGGCTTGGCTGGCAACGACGAAGAAGCTAGAAGAGCAACAAACAGGACCCCCAGGTGCTGCGGCAGGGAGGTCCCACCACGTACCCAGAAGCTCCGAAGAGACTTCCCCTCCAAGACCAAAGAATGGCCGAGCAAGGTACGAGGAAGGCACCGACTTGGCTAGTACCGAGAGTAGCGACCAAGTGCGACAGATGCTAGAATGCAAGAGCAGGGTTTCGAAAGCTCAAGTCCAGGTGCCAATCCAAGTACCCCTGGGGTCCTATTTATAGGAAAACCAAGGGGTAGGGGGGTTTTTATAGCCCAGCCCCTGCCCGGCGACTAACGACATTGAGGCGATCTCCCCGGGCAAATGGGCGAGTATAACCTATGGTCGCCCACCTTTTGGCGAGTATCCGGGCTACTCGCACGAGTGCACCCCTACTCGCCTAGGCTGTCTTCTGCTCTTACGCTTGTCTGCCGTGTTGACCTCTTTGACTTTGACTTCTGCCTACGTGGTCTTGGGGGGGTCCACCCTCGGAGAATGAGGGTTGTACACCACGGTTTGAATACAAACGATATTCACCGGCCAAGCCGCGAGCCCGACTCGTGCAAGAAAGCCGCAAGCACAGACTTGCGCAAGCTAAATTTTCTATTGTGAAAAAAGCCGCGGGCTCAGAACCGCGCAAGCTAATCTGTCACTTTGCAGAAACCCCACAGCCCACGCGGATATCAGAACCTGGCAGCAAGCCCACGACAACCTCAGAGAACCAACACCCTCCGACATCAACTCCTACCCAAAAAAGCGCCACACAAAGGACAAGGGATAAAGCCGCCGAAGAAAAATCAAAACCTTCGAACTCCTCACTCAGAACTCAGACTCCGAAGGTTTGGGGGGCTTATGTTGTACACCCGTAAAGGCCTCAGAACGAGCCCAAAGAAAGCCTCGCAGAAGAGAGGCGGGGGCAACGATCGAAGCATGCACGAACCCCAGGTATATACGTAGCCGCGCGCAAAGGCGTGCGGCAGCGCGCGGGCTACACCCCTCGCCGCAAGGAGATAGCCCGAACGCGTCCCGACCGCACCACCTTGGGGGCCCGGCTCACTCGCACCCCCCAAGGAGAGCGGTCGGCCGAGTCGCACCCCCCAAGGGGGTGCGGGCCGGCCACACCCCCCAAGGGGGTGCGGGCCGGCCGCACCCCCCAGGGGAGTGCGGCCCAGCCGCACCCCTTGTGGGGTGCGGCCAAGCCGCACCCCCCAAGGGGGTGCGGCCCAGCCGCACCCATTATGGGGTGCGGCCGAGCCGCACCCCCCTTTTGGGGTGCGGCCGGGCCGCACCCCCCCTTGGGTGCGGCCAAGCCGCACCCCCTTGGGGTGCGGCCAGTCCGCACCCTCCCTGCTCGGGGGTGCGCGGCCGAACCCACTCCTCCTAGGGGTGCGGTCCGGCGCCCTCTCCCCGCCGGAAGACTTCGACCGCTCGCTAGGGAGCGGCTCCTCGATTCACCGTCCGTCCGAGGCATCTCCCGTGGCCCATCGCGCATTCAGGGAGCTTCAGCGCTAACCCGTGCTCAGAGCGTTTCTGAGCGCAGTCGGGAAGCCTTCTCACTTTTTGTCTTTCCGGCTTCTCACTTTTTGTCTTTCCGGCTTCTCACTTTTTGTCTTTCCGGCTTCTCACTTTTTGTCTTTCCGGCTTCTCACGTTTTGGGTTTCAGGCTTCTCACTTTTTGTCTTTCCGGCTTCTCACTTTTTGTCTTTCCGGCTTCTCACTTTTTGTCTTTCCGGCTTCTCACGTTTTGGGTTTCAGGCTTCTCACTTTTCAGGAACAGTTAGTCGCCCTTTTCGCCTCCAACGGAACTGCCCGAACCGCCCGAGCTGCCCAAGCTGCCCGAGGGGCAAGGTGGTCATTTGCGAAAAATGGCGATCCGAGGGCCCCGAACCGGAGAATATGATTCGTCCCCTAAACATTTATGGAAACTGCAAACGGCGAGATTACCGGACTACCCCCGACCAAAGCTATAAAAAGGGCCCTGGGGCTTCATTTGAAAGGACCTTGACTTCTGGACCCGGGAGAGCTCCTTGCAGATTTTTGCAGAATTCTCCTTCGGCACTTGAAGATCTCCTTCGGGGACTTGAAGATCTCCTTCGGGACTTGAAGATCTCCTTCGGGACTTGAAGATCTTCCCGCTTCCGAAAGGCGACCAGCATTTCTCAGAAGGGAAAGGCGACTGGCCTTCCCGCTTCCGAAAGGCGACTGGCCTTCCCGCTTTCGAAAGGCGACCAGCATTTCTCAGAAGGGAAAGGCGACTGGCCTTCCCGCCTCTGAAAGGCGACTGACCTTCTCGCTTCCGAAAGGCGACTAGCAATCTCAGAAGGGAAAGGCGACTGGCCTTCCCGCTTCCGAAAGGCGACTAGCAGTCTCAGAAGGAAAAATGACTTAGTTTTTCCGAGAGGTGGCCTGTCACCCTCGAAGCTCTCTTTCTCCAAGTATTGTAACGAGCAGCGGCATGTCGCGCTCGAGTTCTAGCTTCCAAGTTGTAACTCCTCCAGAAGATAGTGAAGTTTGGTCGGCACAGCTCCGGCCGCGTGGTTTTTTACTCTTTCCGGGTTTTCCACGTTAAAAAGTCTCTGCGTACTCAACGAACCTCTAATTGGTTGTTTGCGCGCTTAGCTCGCTCACGAGCTGAGGCGGTTCAAGTGAACCGGTCTACCAAGAGCCCTAAGCGTTCCGCAACAAGGTCCTTTAATTTTCATTTGATTCAAATAAGTCCTTTAACTTGTGGTCTGGTTTCAAATAGGTCCTTTAATTTTTATTTACTTCAAATTAGTCCCTTAATTTTGGACATTGTTTTAAATAAGTCCTTTAATTTTTATTTGCTTCAAATTAGTCTCTTAATTTTATAATTTATTTCAAATATGTTCATAAACCACCGTTATTCGGATTACTAGGCACTGACGAGGCATTGATGAATCGTTTATGTGCTGATAAAATATTTTTTTGTAATTATCTGATAAAAATAATTACTAATTTATAATTTTTTTAATTAATTTTTCTGAACACGCTATAAATTTATATCAATTTATTAGAAATAATAACAAGAAATTAAGGATTATAAAAGTCTGCAAGAATGCTACGTTTTAAATTTCTTTTATTATTTTTAATATTTCAATTGTGTGATGTCTTTTATAATCCCTAATTTTTTATATTTATTTTTAATAAATGGATATAATTTTATAGTGTGTTGAGAAAAAATTTTATAAATTAGAAAAAGTAATTATTATTTTTATTAGATAATTATAAAAAATTATTTTATTAACACAAGAGATTTATTAATGCCGTCTAAATGCTTCGTCAGTGCCTAGTACTCTGAATAATGGTGGTTTAAGAACTTATTTAAAATAAAGTATAAAGTTAAAGGACTAATTTGAAACAGATGAAAAATTAAAGGACCTATTTGAAACTAGACTTAAAGTTAAGTAATTAATTTGAAGCAAATGAAAATTAAAGGATGTATTTGAAACCAAGCCAAAAGTAAAGGGACCTATTTGAATCTAATGAAAATTAAAGGATTTATTTGAAATTAAGAACAAAATTAAGGGACCAATTTGAGTATTTTGCCAAAAAATATTTATAAAAATGTATTAATGATATGTTTTAGTTTTAATTGAATATTTATACAAGTACACATATTTTTAATAATAATATATTCAACTTTTGGTCGGTTTCGTTTACAGCTCCACTTCAGAAGCTACTAATCCAAAACTTCTCAACGTCTTCTTTCCGGAGGGAAGAGGAAAGTAGGAAAAAAATAATGCTGCTCCTCGATATCTTACCGGCTTTTCCGTCTTCTCTTCTCCCGCGCCAACAAATCCCCAGTCGCCGGCGCCTCTACCATTTCTCTCCAACGAAGACACCTCTTCGACGCGCCTTTCCTTTTCCCCACCTCCACCCTACCACGCTCCCGCCTCCAATGGCTTCCTTCGCCGCCGTCGAGCCATTGCGGCATCCAGAACAGCTGGATGATGCGGAGATAGGCACAAATTTTGAGGAAGAGGGATATGAACTAGCAGAGATGGATCATTTCAAGGCGGAACTGGATTTCTCCGCCGAGAAAGATACGAAGCATTTCCCCTCGCCGGAGGTGGAAGTGATTCATTTAGAGGACCTTCCCGATCAGTGGAAAAGGGCTCGGATCGCTTGGCTCTGTAAGGAGTTACCCGCACACAAGCAAGGAACACTCACCAGAATCCTCAACGCCCAGCGCAAATGGATCCGACAAGCGGACGCCACCTACGTCGTCGTCCACTGCATGCGTATACGAGAGAATGAAGCCGCTTACAAGGTTAGTAACCTTGCCCGTTTAATCTTGTGTGCAGATCTTGCCTGGTTGCTTGCTTGCAGATTGCCCGACATGTGTTTGATTAATTACCCCTTCCAATTTTTTGTCCTTCTTACAGTAAAAAAAAGGTGGTTGTTAAGTGCATGCCAATTTGTTATTTTCCATTTAAAGGAAAACTCATCGCTGGATATTTAGGAAAATCCTATCGATTGATCTGAAGTGATGCATCCTAAGCCGGAAAACTTCCTATCGTTTGCCGGAAAACTTCCTATCGTTTGTTTTCCTTGAGCCGGAATTCCCCGTTGCTCCATTGGAATCGGTGAAGAAGAACAGGCGACAATGGCGATTTAGGGATGGTAGGCTTAGGGTTTGATCGAGGAGAGGAAAACATCCATATGGTTTAGAGATTTAGGTACCTGGATTCAGTAGGATCTTCGAGTTCTTGCATCGCAACCGAAAATTCTCCTCTAGGCAATCGCTCGACTGAAATCAGCGGATGAGCTCGGGGACACTGGTGACCGCTCTCTGATAAAAAAATGTTAACAGTGAAATTAAGTCAGCGGTAAACTACAAGGCCCTGATTGTATGACGAATTTTCGAAGGAATTGTTTTTTTTTTCAAAACCATATACTCATAGGTTTTGGAATTGAGCCAAAACTCAATCCTATTGTTTAGTTTTGCAGGATGACATTGAGGCACAGGTAGGGGTGTTCATGAACCGAATCGAATAACACATCAATCAATCCAAAATTGGGATATAATGCAGAGATTCGGATTCGTTCGAATATTTGAATTCGGATTCGAATTCGGACTCAGGCTTGGAGAAGTTTAATTTGTATATAAAACTTATATTATGGCTTATGAGAAGTTTAATTTGTTATATAAAATTTATTAAATTATATTTTTCTACTATTCGCGAATCCTTTTAACAGAGATAATATTATTCGTATTCAGATACCACTCGAATCCGAATTTGGATTCGAATTCGAAAAATACGAATTTTAATTGAATCTTCGCGAATCAATTCCCAAATTGTTCACGAACTATTTGGTTTACGAACAGCTCTAGGCACATGAATTGGATCTGTCAATTCTTCTATTCGGCTGCATGATGAAATTCAGTCACAAGAATTAAAATTTAAGTAATAAAAATGCTAACAGAGTGAAGAACTAAGGATAGGCTGGGAAGCGGGACTCTGAAGTTGGGCATACTAATGGCCATTCTCATATTCAACCAATCGCATAGTATATCTATATGACGAATATTGCACAGACAAGTACATCGTATGTGTCTCATGCACAACAACACCATAAGCTCTAATATCTTCTCAAGGAGTGTGAATATTGGAAGACTAAAGTTGAACTACATACACCAAAGCTCAAACACATTGAGCTCAAAATTTTAAATTCAACTAACATAATATTTCTACATAAACAAAATTTTCACCTATGACAACTAGTTCATTCATTAACTAGTATTTACATGCTAATAATATGTAATGACACCAACTCCTTTTAGTTGTTTGGGGTAAAATTGTAATGAACTAGCTCAAAATTCACAGAATCAAGTTGAATCCACTTAATTAATTCCAAATTCGCTCTAACTTCGCTATTATTCATCCTCAATTCCAATCAACTCTACACATTTTATTCTAAACATTAACTTATGATACTATTTTTCAAAATTAAAGACAAGCGATGCTTGGAAACTGTGCAGTATCAGGATCACAAACAAAGGCATAATAATGTGGGTATAGAGTTTGTAACAACCATGTTCATAGGTCTAAAAAATGTTGACATTTTTGAAGCTTCTATTAAGTAATAATACACTTTAAAGTTCATACGGGCAACATACGAATGCTTGGTCGAAGGAGGAGATTGGAGCTAGGTGGACCGAAACAATCCCAAAATACTCCTACCACGGGCTTCAATCTCCGCCATTGGCAAGATTGAGGAGTAGTCGGTAATGAAGGAGGGCACAGCGGCGCAGGTAGCAGAAATAGCGAGGAGGAGGGCTTCGGTCACATTACAAAAATGCAAAACCGACCTAAACAGGTAGGTTTTCGGATATCAGAGGATTTTAAATACACCAAAGCCATCGGTTTTACTTGAAAGCCAATTCCAATTGGTAAAGACGTCAAACGAATTGGAGTTGGGAGACCCAATTCTAATTCCTTCCTCCGAAAAACTGCCAAATGAATTGGGCCCAATGGAATTTACTGAACCGGGTTTTCTTTAGCTCTGCTAATAGCCAAATTAGGTTTGCTCTAAACACGAGCAAAAAATCTATTTTGTTGACTCAATGTCAGTTAATTAGATCAGTGTTACCCGACGATGACATTGTCCAGTATCGTCTGAGTTGAAGAAGCAATGTTGCTTATTTGTTTAGTGTTTTTTGGGTTTCAGGTGTACAGTTGGATGACCCAGCAGCACTGGTTCCATTTCGATTTCGCTCTGGCAACCAAACTCACAGATTTTTTGGGCAAGGACCGGAAATTCTTAAAATGTCGAGAGATGTTCGACTCCATGATCAAGCAAGGGCGGGTTCCCAGCGAGGCAACATTCCATATCCTCGCAGTCGCTTACCTCAGTGCGCCAATCGAAGGGTGTGTGGAGGAGGCTTGTTTCATCTACAACAAAATGATTCATTTAGGGGGGTACAGGCCAAGACTCAGCCTCCACAACTCTTTGTTCCGAGCCCTCTTGGGCCAGCCGAGAAGGGTTTCCAAACATCATCTCAAGCAAGCCGAATTCATTTATCACAATCTCGTGACTTCTGATTTCGAGGTGCACAAGGACGTCTTCGCCGGACTGATCTGGCTACACAGTTATCAGGAGTCGATCGACAGAGCTAGGATTGATTCTCTGCGGGATGAGATGAAAAGAGCGAAACTTGAGGAGGACAGAGACGTTCTGATCTCGATCTTGAGGGCTTGCTCGAAACTGGGCGACGTCGAAGAAGCCGAGAAAACATGGCTCAAGCTCCTCGCATCCGGACATTCGCTCCCATCGCAAGCCTTCGTCTACCGAATGGAGCTCTATTCCAAGGCAGGCGATCCTATGAAATCGCTTGAGATATTCAATGAGATGAAGAGGAGAGGGTTGCCTGTGAATGTTGCTTCCTACCATAAAATCATCGAGGTGATGACAAAGGCTGATGAGCTTGATGTTTCAGAGGCCCTTGTGGATGAATTTGCTGAAAGGGGCATGAAACCGCTGAATCCCGCATTCCACGATCTTATGAAAATGTATTTAAAACTCGGAATGCACGATAAATTGGAGGCGACATTCTCAAAATGTCTTGCAAAATCCCATCCCAGTAGGAGTGTTCATGGAACCTACTTGGAGTCTCTGGTGATGGTTAACGATCTCGAGAAGGCCGAGCAGATTTTTAGCGAAATGCAAACGAACGGAACGATCGGCGCCGGCGGCGCCCGATCGTGCAATGTAATGCTGCAAGGATATCTAGCTGCGGGTGATTATGCGAAGGGCGTGAAGGTCTACGATACGATGATTCAGAAGAAGTATGACGTAGAACCCGAATTTCAAGAGAAGATGGAGCAGTTTCTTGACCAGAATAAAAAACTAGTTAGAAAATCTGTCAGCTTGAAACTGAATGGAGAGCAGCGTGAAATTTTGATTGGATTACTGCTAGGAGGAGTGGAAATTATGCTGGATGAAGAGAAAAGGAAACATGCTGTTCTATTCGAGTTCAACTCAAATTCGGATGTTCATTCTGCATTGAAAATTCACATACATGAAAGGTTTTACGAGTGGTTGACCTCTCCTAATCGATCCCTTGTTGGAGAACACGAGATACCTCGCCAGTTCTCTACAGTTGCTCACTCTTCCTTCAGCTTCTTCGCCGATCAATTCCGAGCGAAAAACCGTCCGGTGGTGCCAAAGCTCGTCCATCGATGGCTGTCGGCACGAGTTCTAGCATATTGGTATATGTATGGCGGCTTCAAAACCTCTTCAGAAGATATATTGCTTAGATTAAGGGGTGCAAATCTTGAGGACATTGAAAAAATTGTGAAGAATTTTCAGAAGAATGGCATGGCCAGTAAGGTGAAGAGGAAGGGAAGGATTTCCTGGATAGGTTTTCAAGGAAGGGATGCTGCTATATTCTGGAAGGTGGTGGAACCTTTTATCCTGCAAAATGTGAGAGATTTTCTGATGCCGCATGATGATGACGAAGGTCGATCTAATTCTGATGTGCCCGGATTTTGTGAAAAACTTGTATGATTCGCTGCAACTCTTTCGGGGTTTTTCCTGTAACATTCACCGTGATTTGACGGGTTTTACGGGCGGTTTTCTGATAAGAGTTTATCTTGATAGTGAACTGCCACAGAAAGTCATACAATGCATACACACATTTTGTAATCTGTTAGAAGGAAATGCCTAATTTGTCTTCACATTCATTGCTCCTGCGCGCCTATCGAAGGAAGGGAAGAGCATTGTTATTAGCACCGCACTTTTGGCTATCCGCAAGCATGTATTTCAGAAATCACTATCCGCAAGCATGAATGATATCCGCACTCCAAATTTGAAAAAAAAAAAACGGGAATGATTGTCTTAATGATTTATACCATATATACATAGTTGATACCAAAAGAAACTTGAAGAGGAGGGAACAGAGAAGGGAACCCAAAATCTAAGATTCATTGTATCCATGACAGAAGAAAAATTCGCTACATTTCTCTCTCCTCTTCGCGAGGAAGGCCGATGAGGAAGTCGTGATCTCCACATGCACTTGTCGGCTAACCGTTGGAGTGCGTACAGCCATGAGCACTGCCGGGGACAACCTGCTGGTGACAGTTGCCGCGCTCGAGAAGATGGAACGATTCGAGAGCCATGAAGACGAGCGTGAGTGCGGATAGTTTTCTTAAAAGCCCTAAAATTTATTGTTTGAGTGCTAATAACCAATTTAGGAGTGCCAATAACAATCCATTGCTTCTTTACAGTGTAAGCATTGATGATAGTAATGATGTCCTGGATAGTGATATGTAGCTGCTGACTATGACTAATATAGTAATATGCCATGAATATGACATCAAAAATAGCCCGATTTTGCTTCTTTAATTTTTTTCTATTTAAGATTTTTTTAGTGTTGCTTTTTATAGTAAGAGAATCTTGTTGTGTAAGAAGGGCATTGCGGTAAAATTGATTGCAAAAGAAGGGTAAATCGACCGCATTAAAATATCTTTTAGGGACGTCAAAACATAGCGCATGTTCCTCAAACATTTGGTCATGACATTTCTTCTAACATTTGATACCCTGAGGAAATTTTGTCGAGTTTTAGACTTAGTTTGGCGCGGCTTATTTGCTCTGGTGAGTTGGGTCAAAAACGTCATTATCATAGATTGTATGTTTGGCAAGACAAAGGTTATGACCGCTACCAAGAAAATAAACTTTTTCTGAGCATAAAATGCATGCATTTTTTTAGGTGAGGTCAGGCGTTCACGAATGCAATCAAACGATGCCTTAGTCACGACGTTCACGACCACCACCACCGCGCCAAACGATGTCTTAGTCCCACTTTGTTGCAGAGATCATCCTTTTGCCTAAGGTCCCAATAGTGGAGGAACGAGCGGAAGAGTACTTCCGGCGAGGAGCAGAGCATAACCTATGCAGTGCGATGAGGGAGCTGAGCTCAACCTCACAATACCCTAGAGGTAAGGTATAGGTTGGGGGGAGTGAGAGGAAGAGATAGGGAATATGAGAAGGGAAATATTAGTTCTTGCTTATCATTCCACACCCTCCTCACTCAAACACTGAGTGGAAAGTTCAAAATATTACAAAAATGTCCCTCACTCGGGTAGTCGGGCTACATTATATGCGAGTCAAAATGCAAGATTGTGAAGTATGAAATGTATTGTATGATAATATAAGTATACACTTGTCTGAGACCCGAGGGTTTTCCAGCCCGCGGTAGTACATCACCGCTTCTCCGATCCCGAGCCTATAACATCATCTCATTTGTGATTTCTCTACATGGTATCAGAGCTAGGTTACTAAATCACTACCCGCCATCAATTTTCAAGGAGTGTGTGTTCCTTCATCACTCTCCTTGTGTGTCATCCTATGACATCATCTAGTAATTAGCCTTAAACTTTCTTTACTCTCCAAGTGCAGTCCCAATTTTTGAAGCAGATGCATATGTTTTTTGGCAATTTCAAATGAGAACTCTATTTGTATCTCAGGGGTTGTGGGACTTAATCCAGGACGGTTATACCCAACCCACTGTTGATAATCCTCTGTTAACATGGGCAGAACCTGAAGCAAAAACGTATTCAGAAAATCTAAAAAGAGATGCAAAAACTCTCCTCTATATCCAACAAGGCATATGAATGAGCATATTCCCAAGGACTATGGGCACACTTACTGCTAAGGAAGCCTGAGACAGACTTAAGAATGACTTCCAAGGATCATCCAAGGTAATTGCTTTAAAACTCCAAAACTTATGGCAAGAATTTGACACACTTCAAATGAAAGATGATGACAATGCTCATACCTACTTTTCAAGAATTACCACTCTCTCAAATCAGATTAAGAGTTATGGAGACACAATAGAAGAAAAGAAAATTGTGTTGAAAATCATTAAAACTCTAACCCAAAAGTATGCTTATGCGGTCACTGCCATTGAAGAGGCTAAAGATGTCAATACTCTTCCCATGTCTGATCTTATGGGCTCCCTTCAAACTCATGAAGAAAGACTTAAAAGATATGTAACCTAAAATCTTGAGCAAGCTTTCCAAATTGAAGTTGTCATTCCTGGTAAGAAAACTCTCGAGCCAACCTTGAAATATGAGAAAGAGAAGTATCCTCAATATCCTTCCTTGCACTGCATCTTATGCAAGAGAAATAGCCATGAAGCATTTGATTGTTTTCATAAATGCAAAAGATGTAAGAAGCCCACCCACTTTGCAAAAGATTGTCCTTGTAGGCAGAAAACGAACACCCAAATTAATGAAGAAGCTAGCTTTGGTGAGCAAGTGGAAGATGAAGAACTCGTTTTTTACTCATGTGACAATGATGAAAGCATGGTTGATGACATTTGGTACCTAAATGAAAACAACAAGTCTCAAGTCGTCTTAGGAGTTGAAACATCCAGGGAAAGACACAAGTGTTGTTAGATCTAAATCAGAATTGTATAAACACATCACTAATGTCCAATTCGTCCCAGATTTAACTCAAAATCTCTTGAGTGTGGGGCAGTTAATTAAACAAGGATATAGGCTTATATTTGAAGATCAACACTGCACCATTATTGAAACAAACTCTGCTCAAATCATTGCAAAAGTCATAATGTTTAACAACAAGGTGTTCCCCCTGCAACTCTTCCAAGACGACAAAAATATGAAGATGATAGAAGATAGTGATAGCCAACTCTGGCATCGCAGGTATGACCATCTTAACCAGGATGATCTCAGGAAATTGCAGTCTAAAAATCTTGTTGTTGGACTTCGGAAGTTTAGTAAACATCATGTCATTTGTGAAGAATGTGCAAAAAATAAAATTCACAAGTTACCTCATCCCCCTCTGATGACTTCAAGATCTTTTGAACCTTTAGACCTTGTGTATGCTGACATTTGGGGACTCTCAAGGACATCATCTATATATAAAAAATAGTACTATCTCTTAATTGTAGGTGACTATACTCGAATGATGCGGGTCTATCTTCTTAACCATAAATCAGAAGCTTTTAAAAAGTTCAAACGCTTCAAAGCTATGGTTGAAAATGCAAAAAAACAGTAAAATAAGAGCTCTTTGAACTGATCGGGGGGGGGGGGGGGGGGGGGGGGGATTTGCTAGCAATGAGTTTGAAAACTTTTGCTTAAATGAAAGATAAGAAAGGAGTTAACTGCCCGACACTCCCCTGAGCAAAATGGTATAGTACATAGAAAGGAGGAATCAAACTGTAATTGAAATGGTGTGATGTATGCTTAACTCAAGCAAAAAATTACCTAAAGAATACTGGTCAGAAGCTGTTAACATAGTTGTTTATCTTCTAATTAGGGCTCCATGTCGAGCTCTACACAATTCAACCCCCTATGAGGCTTGGACGGGGGGGGGGGGGGGGGGGGGGGGACTAAACAAAATGTCTGTCAAGGTATTTGGTAATCTTGTCTATAGCTTGGAAGCTCTCCCAAATCGTGACAAACTTGACAACAAAGTTGAGACTGGAATTCTGATAGGCTACAGTGATAGATCAAAAGCTTATCGTGTCTATAATCAAACTATTGCAAAACTTATGATAACAAGAAATGTTATCATTGATGAAGAGAAAGGCTGGGATAGGTGCGTGGCTCCGGGCCAATTCTTCTTATCAGTGGTTGCACTAGATCGTTCAACACCAGTTAATGAAGTTTATGTGCCTTCCAACCAGTCAACATTCAACCTCCATGTTCAACTGCGACTGAGCCAGTCAGCCTTGGGTCAACATCACCCCCTTCATCGCCACGCAGGTATCGCCTTGTTTCTGACATTTATCAAAACTGTCACATTGCTTTCTTTGTGAAAGAACCAGTCTCATATCTCGAAGCGGCTTCAAATCCCAATTGGACAAGTGTCATGGATGAGAAACTAAGTACCATTGTCAAAAATGATATGTGGGAGATTGCTGACCTCTCTGCTCAAAAATCAGCCATATGATTGAAATGGCTATATAAGATAAAATATAATGAAGAAGGAGACATCAAAAATTACAGAGCCGGACTAGTGGCTAAAGGATATGCGCAGAAGCCCGGTATCAACTTTGCCGAAACATTTACCCCAGTTGCTCAATTTGAATCCATTCGGATGCTACTTGCTATTGCTGCTCAATTTCAATATCCAGTGTACCAAATGGATGTGCAGTCGGTCTTTCTTAATGGCAGCATAGATGAAGAAATATATGTTCAACAACCCACTGATTATGAAATAAAGGGAGAAGAGAAATTCTATCGTCTGAAGAAAGCACTTTACGGCCTCAAACAAGCCCAAAGGGCATGGAACTACAAAATTGTTGAAAATCTGCTTGAGAATGGATTCAGGAGGACATCAAATGAACCAACAACTTTCGGGGCTACATCAAGACAAAATTTCAAATGACTGACTTGGGCTTAGCCAGATACTTCTTAGGACTTCAGATATATCAACGCCCTCATGCTATTTACATCAATCAAAGTAAATATGTTGAAAACATGCTCACCAGATTTGAATTACACAATACAAAGCCTGTTGCCACTCTCATGGTAACTGGCGAGAAGTTTAATTAATAGAGAAGATGGAGATGAGAAGACAGATGCAGAGAATTTCAGAAAATTGGTAGGATCATTGATCTACTAAACAAATACTCAGCCCGATATTGAACTCTCAGTCAGCATTATGTTTCGCTACATGCAAGCACCTAGTATCAAACACCTGGTGGTTGTCAAGCGCATACTAAGGTATATCAATAGAATAAAGAACTATGGGTTAAAGTATGTAAAATATATATGATAAGCTCCAGTTAAGGGGATTCTCTAATAGTGATTGGGTTGGGTGTGCCGATGATCGGAGAAGTACAACATGTTACCTATTTTTCATTGGCAAAAATCCAATTTCCTGGAATTCTAGAAAACAGAAAACCATTGCCCTATCCTCTACCGAAGCTGAATGCACAGCTCTCGGTGAAGCTGGAAGAGAAGTTGTATGGCTTAAAAGGTTGTTAAATGAAATACTTGAAGGAGAAGAAGAACCTACAAACATCAAAGTGGACAACACTTCGGCCATTGCCCTAGCCAAAAATCATATATTCCTAAACAAAACAAAACATTTAGAAATTAAGCTCCATCATACTAGAGATCTCATCAACCAGGGAGAGATCACCGTGGATTACTGTAATTCCAAACGCCAACTCGCAGATCAATTAACCAAACCTCTACATTTAGAATTGAGATTGTGCGAGTCATTATAATTTGAAACTTCTTT
Source organism: Dactylorhiza incarnata (assembly GCA_033032865.1). Lineage (NCBI taxonomy): Eukaryota > Viridiplantae > Streptophyta > Magnoliopsida > Asparagales > Orchidaceae > Dactylorhiza > Dactylorhiza incarnata. The sequence continues at coordinate 21,750 of JAWHQI010000314.1, read as the reverse complement.
TGGTAATTGTCTGCATACCTCGTTTGCTTGAGGGGTACAAGTTCGCCAAAGAGGTTGCTTCAAAGGGGGGGCCCCAAACGCAAGTTGCATTAATGTTTGAGCTGATGCAGGGAACACAAGTCGATCCATCCTCCCATGGAGTGTGCTGATTGCCAAAAATATTGCTCGCACACAATGAGTCATGCCAAGGGGTCCACCCGACCATCAAAAAGAGGGAAGTGAAGCTGCACATAGCATGACACTCCCATGTCTTTTGATCAGCACTCTTGAAACTTAGGCTTCGTTTAGTATGGCATTTTCCTGCCGGTGCGGGAGCAACCGCCGCCGCAAGGTGGAAAAACAAACACACGCGTGCGCGGGCGGCGGCGTTTTGTGCCCGCAAACCTTCTTAAAAGTACCCAAACCGCCCCGTCTCCAACCCACCTCCCCCACCGCCGGTTGCTCCCGCCCCGTCTCCCACCGCCTTTCCAAATGAAGCCTTAGATAGGTTGGCAAAAGGTTGATCGTCATGGGTGGAACTTGTCGTTGTTCAGGGTGGTAGGTGTATGTCGTTGATGTTAGCGACAAGTGCATTGAATGTACCCGCGCGCATTGGCAACATACCGGACAATTTCCATGACTTGTTGGTGAAACTACTCTCTCCAATGGCTGCTAGAAAGTCTAAGGCGCACCTCAAAAATTGTTGAACTAAGGTTGAGTGACTGGAAGGCTCGTGATAACCCTAAAGAATCTTTCGAAAATCGGATTAGCGGGATCGCATTTTAGGATGGTGGAGTGTTGGCATCGAGGCAGCTTGGAGGGTCATCGGCGGCTGTTGAAGGTAGTTGGAAGGTCTTGTGTGATCAAATGTTGAATGCCTAACAACCACAACAGTCGTGGGTCGCGCACAGACACTGGCGAGTCAAACGTAAATTGTGCTTGAGCGTTGTACTAAATTGGTCGTAACAGATGGTCGTAGCAGATGTGCATATAGGCTGATCGAGCACGAGGCGGGTTGAGCACGAGGCTGAAGATCGTGTTGAAAGGGTCGTGCGTTCGAGGGGTTACACGATCACGCGGTGTTGTAGCCAAACACTGGGATACTCAAACTGAGAGGAGTTCATCGTGTGTTGATGGTGGAGTTGTAGGGAGATTGGTTTGATGCTCTTTTTCGTCTCTATTGTGACGTTTATTACCCTAAAAACACCACAAAAATTATATTTAGCGCAATGGTTTTCTAAAAGCGCCGCAGAATCTAAAATCTATTGCAATGCTTTGTAAAACGCGGCAAATAAAACGTTTCGTTAGACCATATATGTTGTAGTGATGTTACGTCTCACCGATTGCGATCGAGTGAGCGATCGCGGGGTAAAGCTGCATATAGTATCTTTTCATCCCTTTTTGGACCTAAGGTTCCCAATGGTATAGTGAGAAGCAGAAAGGTACTTTTGACAAGGAGCCGAGCTCAACTCACGTGGTGCAACGAGTGAGCCGAGTAACCTCACGATGTCTATAGAGGTATGTATCAGTTACAGGAGAGAGAGGGAGAGGGAATATGAGAAGGAAAATATTAGTTCTTGCTTATCATTTTTACCCTCCTCACTTAATGATGCAACCTAGGTCGCATCTGTATTTTACCGCATCTCATTTTTTATATTTGTGCAGCACATGCACATGTATACGCACGCATGTTAATATATATTTTGCTATTTCCGCGCATGTTATAATTAGCGCTCGTACATTTTGTTTCGCGCATGTCACTCTCGCATGTTGTTCGTCTTATAACGTGATCGACTAATAAGACTCTTATACTGCACAGGTCCGTCAAATTAGGTTAGATGATAAGGCATGATTTGAAATTATAATGATTTTTTTAATTTACATATCAAATTTTAATTTTAGAAATTATAATTAAAATAAATATTTTAATTTCTGAAATTAAATTAAATTTGTAATTCCCAATAAATAGAATTTATTAAATGTGGAATACCAAATACATAAATGTCTTTTTGAACTTCCTTCTTAATTATATTTTCAATTAAAAAAAACTCCTCTATCATTTGCATTAATGTTATTATTAAACCTCCTCCCCCTTTTCCAAAAGGAAAAAAAGTCTACTAATCATTCTTTATGAAGATAATCAGGCCCCCCATATTGATCCAGGTATTGGGAATATTGAGAAACTGAGAAATTACTCCATTTCTCGATCCCAGGCCGACACCGCCTATCCCACTCCACCCGACCAACGTTTCTCCATCCTGATGTCTGACGACTCCTCCCACCGTGTCGCCGTCGCCGGAGGTTTCCTCGAGGTCCGGCGACCAATTCTCCATCATTCAACGGTAACGACGAGCCATCCCCGACAACCCCTTCCAGAACCGCAGCTTTCCAGTGACCAAACTTCTCTACCCTATTGAAGCCAAGCAGACTCCTCCAGGCTCGTAGATCAGCTTAGTCAGCTGTATCGCAACCCGACCTAGGATTGATTCATCCACCTGACCTGACCTGAAGGTATACCCTCCTTAGTCCCCTTCTTGCTCCACTAATGCTAGTTACAATAATATGCTTAATATTTTAACATTTCAGAGTTTGCATTAATTATCAATTTTATGTTTGTCCTTAATTTACAAATTTTGCTCGTCTCTCATTGCTCATTCCTCTAAGTGTAAAACTTGTGGATCCCTGCTTCATATTAATTATATGTTCGAATGTTGACTCGTGCACGTGCACGTGTGCGAGCTCTAGGTTGATTATCGACGAGTATTGCCCATGAAAATTTTAAAGCCATTCAAAAAATGATTGTATATTGTTGTCATCGCATACATACTGCGCTCAAATGATGAGCCTAAATGTGAGGAATAAATAAATTAAATATACATAAGAAAATTGAAATTATTTTCATGTGAGAGATAATTATGTCAGTTGATATTGCACATTAGGCTCAATTTGGATCCGGATCCTCTCCATTTGACGAAATGGATAGTATCCATTTCATCATCTAGTGATCAAAAGCACTTTAACATATATCCCGTGGTGCAGTTTTTTTTGGATTAAAAAAACTATAAAAGTATGGGAAAAACTGAACCCGTTGGATCAAAAAGCATTTGATCAGGACCGCGAAATGGATACTATCCATTTCGTCAGAAATGGAGAGGATCCTATCTGCTCAGTTTGGCGCGGGCATTTTTGCTCCGATAAGTTTGGACAAAAACTTCACAATTATAGGATGTATGTTTAGCATGACAATGATTGTGACCGCCACCAAGAAAAAACACGCAATTTGAACATAAATTAGATGAAATTTCCTAGGCTGAGGTCAGGCAGTCACGAGCACCGTGAACACCCGGATCCGGATTCTCTCCGTTTTTGACGAAATGGAGGGAGTCCATTTCATCATCTAATGGAAAAATGATGAACCCTCGGATCAACATGCATTTCATCTGAACCGTGAAATGAATCCCCTCCATTTCGTCAAAAATGGAGGAACAAAAATGAAGAGGATCCGATATTGAACACCCACCGTAGAGGATCTGGTTCCTCTCCATTTTATCATCTAATGAACAAAAATGTTTTAACATATATCCAGTGGTACGTGGAGATTTTTTGGGATTAAAAAATTTATTAAAGGATGAAAAAGATGAATCCGTCGGATCAAAAGACATTCGATACACATTCGATACCGTGAAATAATTAAATCTCTCCTCCATTTCGTCAAAAATGAAGAGGATCCTGATCTGACTGCGCATATTTTATTTGTTTTATTTGATTTTTAATTTTATAAAATATTCAAAGAATAATAGTTAGATAATCATAATCAACCACTAGTATTAAAATTCGTGCAAATAAAGCCAAAAACAACGAACACATGCATGCATGCACACAGTACTGTGAAACGCCAATCTACTTCAACAAAAAAGCACCGATGAGATCACGCCGCCGTGCAGTCCGCCGGCGAGAAAGTCAGCCTCATGGCGCCGAGATCGTACCCAATCTCGTAGTTCTGCTGGGCTATGTTGCCAAATATACTAATATCGCCGCCGCCGAGATCGCTGTTCGAAACGATTGCAAGGCAGAGCGTTGCTTCGTCCGTCATCACGAAGGAGTTCATCGGCTTCAGAACTACGTCGGCATCGCCGGCGAAGTGGAAGATGATATCCGGCATTAATTCATCTCCGCCGTTCGAATCGGCGGCGGAGGCGGAGGCGGATCCGGACACGTCGAAGCAGAGGCTGAAGAGTCCCTGCGGATCGCTCACCCGCGGCAGCTTCACCGTCTTCGTTAGTTGGGTAACTAGAGACCGCACCGACTCGTCGTCGATGAGCGTCAGGGTGGTGCCGGAGTCGATGATGATGTTACCCCTGCTTTGCGTCGCCGGCTTCACGGCGATTGTTGCTGGCGTATTTGTCCTGTTTTCGCCGCCGATGGATATGTACTCGAGGTTGAGGAAGAAGAAGGTTTCGGGGTCGCCGCGGATGATGGGAGTGGAGACGGCGGTGGTGCCGGAAACGACGGCGTTTGAACCGAAATTCAGGCGGCCGGTGGAGGATTGGTTTTTGCCGAGGGTAGGGAGGCAGTAGGAGAACTTGTGATCGATGGAGTCGCCGAGTTGGGTAATGAGGGAAAGCTGGCCTCCGCCGAGGCCGACGAGTCCGGCGCCGGCGGAGCCAAATGTTCCGTTGCTTTCATGGGTGCAGCCGAAGAGGATTTTGGGTACCTGGACAGGGCGTTCACCGTCGGAAGAGTCAAAGCTGAGAGTCTCGACGGAGAGGTCTCCGACGACGTAGGAGCTGTCGCCGTAGGAGTAATGGTACCGGCAATGATCGCCGGTGGCACAGCCGCTTTCCGGAAGCGCCGCGCAGGAGTCGTCATTACAGGATACGGATTTGTAGCTGGAAGAAGACGAGGGGTCGAACAGGGGAGGCTTCTGAGTGTAGCAGTGCTTGCAGGGCATGCACTGGACCCAGACAAGGTCGCTGCCGGTGTCGGCGATAGCCATGATTTTCTCCGGCGGGGTACCGATGTAGAACGTCATGAGATACTCAAACGAGCTGGGAATTATATCGGAGAAGATATTAGTCTCCTTAACTGCGAAGGAGGAAAAATAAGCTGCCCTGGACCGGCTCCGGTCAACGGCGGCCCGGAGCCGAGACAGAGGTGTGGAGTTGGTGTCGTGCAGTGGCGATTGGAGGGAATCACGGTGGATGAGCTTGACAGAAAATCCGCCGGCCGCCGCACTGAGCCGAGGGAGGAGGATAACAAGGACGACGACAGTAAGCAGAACAGAGAACGAAGAAGAAGAAAAAGCTGCCATGGCTGGAATGCTCTGTTTCCTTGAGGATTACTGATATTTATAGAAGGAGGAAATAACAGAGGATCGAAGTAAATGGAGGAAGACGAAGAGATATCGGAAATTTTCATTCCAATTTTAATGGCGGGGGATGAACCAAAATTAAGGGGGATTTCGTATTCATTATGAATTGGGCGATTTGTTTCCGATTCGGGCGATTTGTTGCCCTTTCGGATTACTGATTCTTCAACTTATTTACTGATTCTTCAAATTTTAATCCAAAAAATTGAAATTTTAAGAACAGAGCAATCGTTAAGGCGGTTGAGTTGTAATTTAATTTAGTGATGCATCGTGTTTCTATTCATAGTATTTGACCCCACGTGATCTCCTCTTTTGTAATGTTCTAGGTTAGAATTAATCCACCATTAATAAATGGCAGGATCATTTTCAGCCGTTTCATAGCCTCCTCTCCTCTGTTCGTTTTTCTTTTTAATTTATATTGAGTTAAAATTATAATATGATAATTAAATGCTAAATGTTGATGACGGGCTCTTTTTAGGGATCACCGTGCGCGACACCCGATTCCACCGTATATTTTCAGCGGCATGAATTTTCGTGCATGATTGATCGGCTACTTTTCAATACGACCGTATTACACAAATATGATTGTATATCTTCACAAACAATTTACACCATTGAAATCACGGATCATACATGCTATATTATTTGTTCCCGCACGGTGATCATACCCGTACCTAATTATCTCTCCTGTTTAGGAGAGAATTTACCGTCCGCAACTCGGACGTAGATTTTCGTCCGGGACCAGTGCCATACGCGAGAACTGCCATGTATTGTGAGGCCCGCGGTGCACAGTAAATCTGTGCACATTGGCCCCACTATTTCTGCTTTTGACCGCCCCTTTTCTGCGAGCACGAATTCCTAGGCTTGATTCTTAAATCAAATTAATTAATTTGAAAAAATAATTTTGAATGGTTATTCCTATAGAGATTGGTAGTTTTTTGGATAAGATGATCCTGCATTCGTCGTCACTATATTTAATATTGTGTCGTACTTAATTTTTTTTATATAACAATTTTGTAGTGACACACATTAATTTTTGGGCGCTGCTATTAGCACTCAAATTTTTAAAATTTTAAGTTTTATTAGCACTTCACTTTTGTCTATTAGCACTCAAAATTTTAAAATTTTAGGGTTTTTATTTTAAATAGCCGCAAACAGCCCTTTCCCCCTAGACACACACCCTTACACATCTCCTCTCGCGGAAACCGCACGAGACCCCTCCCTGCACGACGGCGAACCGCCGGAACTCCGGCGAACACCCCCTCCGGCTCGGTGGTCGCGGTTTGCCCTTCTCCCGCTCGGTGGTCGCGCGAATGCTTCCCTCCCACCGCCCGATGTTTTTCTGCCCTAATTTGGGCGTTTTTTTCCTTGGTAACTTCTTGTTTATATTCCTTTAAAAAAATTGGAGGGTTTATTGATCTTGTTGCAATGCTAGAGCTAGGGTTTGATTGTTTATCTCATATTTTTTATGTAATGACTTTTGTTGTTTTGATTTTTTTTAAAACATTTCTTTCTCTAAATTTTTTTAGAGGCTTTATAGTATGCAACAATATTTATATGACCTATAATAACATTTTTGTTTTTTTTTTCTTTATAGGTGACTAAGGAAAGCGGAGCAAAGAATTGACAATTTTTTTTTGCTTTTACTTTTGAAAATGTGTAATTTGTAAATGTTTTTTTACAATAGTAAAAGTGATGTTTTTATTATGTTAAAAAGAAATTGTCAAAAAAGTGCTAATAGTAATAGTGCATTACTAATAGACAGGTTGAGTGCGAATAGACAATCACTTAAAACAGCGCTTGTAATAGCGGCGAGTGCAAATAGACAAAAGCACAGTGCTTATAGCAGCGCCCTATTTTTTCTAACATTTTGTATCAGAGGGAGGTTATTTCAATTTAATTTTTCTCACACTACAAGGAAAACAGACTTTTGGCTAGAGCTAGGCACCATTTTCTTCAAACTGAGAAGAAACTATGATGGAGGTTCTTCGAGCCCTGCAGCCCAACCCTTTAGTTGCTAAACTCCACTGTGAGGATCTGGGAGTCGCTTCTTCAAGAAGATTTGGAACTCCGTCGGACTATTTCGTGTGGAAAGTTTCCCCGTCGTCATCTGAAGAAGCCGTAAGATGTTTTTTTGTATTATGGCTTTTGCGCAGAGAGGAGGTCGACGATGAAGATTCTCGCATAAAGAGAAGATCGCCGAAGGAGCTTCTTGCACAGAGAGCTGGCCGCCGATGGAGATTCTTGCGCGGAGAGGAGGATTGGCGAGGAAGAGAGAGGGAAGACAAAACAGGAAGTAAGAGATGGAAACTTGGGCTGCGATGCCCTAGATGAGGAGGCAGAAATGTCGCACTAGGAGAGGAGCAAGAAGCAGAAATGGCGCGACAGAAATGGTAGTGGAAGACTGTTAGTTTAGGGTTGGGTAGTGGAACGCGCTCGCTGGTCACGGAAGGTAGCCTCTTCGCGAAAATGTGGGTTTAGGGTTGTGCCGTGGCAAATACTTGGGTAATAGCCACGCTGTTTTTTTTGTCATCGCTAAACGCTAATACTTAAGTATTAGCCACGATTTTTGCTTGTCATGGCTAATACTGAAGTATTAGCCACGCTTTTTTATATCCCTGGCTAAAGCCTAACAATTAGCCACGGTTTTGTAATCATGGCCAATACTAATGTATTAGCCACGGTTTTTGAACCCTGACAAAAAAATGTGTAGCTAAAAATCAATTTTCTAATAGTGTCATTTAAGTAATTGGAGTTTGATTATTTTCTAATTAATTTCATAAATAACACAAAATTCAAAACCCATTAATAATTTGGAGAAAAATAAATATAAGGATTTAACTATAAGGTGTATTTATCACATTAGTCATAAACAGACTTCATGTTCTTTTTAAGACGATTCAATGTCCAGACATCATTGAGAAAATAACACAAGATTAAGTTTAGAGCAATATTAAGATATCTCGGCTTCAAGTCGGTTTCAAGTCAGCTTGTGAGATTACGGTTTCACATGTTTTAGGGAGTTCTACGTGATTGGTGCGCAATCATTCACCAAAAGATGATGTTTGCGCAATAGGTTCAGAGAGATACACACGGACACGGCGATAGATCTACGAAAAACTCAAAAATAGTTGTTGCTCATTTTGTGTGGAGAATTACTAATGACTAATATTGTACCGCTTTTACTGTGATGGTTGCAGGATACGGTAATGATGCGAAAGACCGCTAAAGTCACTTCGTCAAGTGTACTTGATTCCCTTCTTTTCTCTAAGTTTTTTTTTCTAGACTTTGAGTAGGCCTTCGAGCCGAGGAAATTGTTGGTGTGTGTAACTCACCAACGATCATCGTGCACGATCTTGATCCCGCCATATATTTCCACCAACACGAATGTTCACGCAATGATTGATCTAAAATATGACCACTTTCAATATGACCGTATTACACAAATATGGTCGTATATTTTCGCAAAAAATCTACAAAGTTGAAATCAGGGATGATGCGACTGTATCACACACGGTGCGTTACCCGTATCTAAATATCCCTCGTTCAAGCCAAGATGTTTCGGGGTTTGTACCTTTTTTTTACTAAGAAGTCGTACTTCAATTTGAGAGTTTTTTAGGTCATAACTATGAAACATCTTGGTTTGCATAAAGTCAAAAACTGCCTCCATCACTCTATAAAAATATAAATCAGGTAGAAAATAGAATAAAATACGTTAAAATAAATATTTTAAATAAAATAAAAAAAATATTAGATAAAACCATTAGTCAGCTAATCATACAGCTTTCAGCGACCTGCCACCAAATATTAATAAATACGGAATTATTGCTCTGCAACGAATGCTCTGTGCGCTTCAAGCTGGAGACGCAGTTCTTCAGCCCCAGCTGTTAGGAGTGGAGATCGGAAGAACAGGCAAAGGGAAAAGAGATAGAAGATTAAAAGTTGAGAGAGAGGAAGACGGGAGACGAGATTAGAGCTTCCCGGGACTCGTAACACCAGCCCCCGCCGCAGGAACCCTAAAAATGCGATTAACATTTCCATGTATTGATTTCTGGTCTCCAAAATTTTACCCTAACTGAACCCCTACTTAGATCAGATCATCCAGTCATCGTCTCTCCCGTCTCAATTCGACATGGGGCAAGTATTGGCCGGCATTCTGTACAAAGTCTACGGTACAGATTCTTCGACATCTTTACGCATCTGCGCTCCATTAGAAGAGAAGGATTGAAGTTTTTCTTCATGGGATTTGTCAGGGAAAGAGTTGCAGGAGAGGCAGATAAGGAAGATCTGCGACAGGGTTTTTGATCGAATCAAGGAGGACTCAGGGGAGAGCGGCGGCCTTACTTTCGAGAATCTCTACATCGCTGTTCTCATCATTTACAAGTATGGTTCTTCCCTTTTTCCCGTCGATTAAATGCAGATGTTGATTTTTAACGATGTTGATTTATATATATATGCTTAATATTATTTCAGTGACATGAACAAGCATTTGCCTGGGCCTCACAATGATCCTCCGTCAAAGGAGAAGCTGAGATCTATGGTGCAGGTATAGAATTCTTGTTATCGCTCTTTCTTTCTCTAGGCTTCATTTGGTTAGGCGTTTGACGCCGGCGCGGAAGCAAACGCCGCCGCAAGGCGGGTAACCAAACGGCCTCCGGCGGCGTTTGCCACGTCTGCACCCACCACGCCCTGAGAAAAGGAGCAAACGCCTCCTCCCCTACGATCCCAACCCGCCGTCTCCACCCGCCGTCTCCGCCCGCCGCCGCCTAACCAAATGAAGTAAATCTGTTTTTAAAGATGTATGGAACCACCGGGAGCGTTTAAGGTAGCTATCCAGTGAAACTCTCTTCTTGATTCCAGGGGAAATTCCTGCGTCCGTGAACCCGGACGGACCCGCACTCCAATCCCCTCTGGCAGAGAAAAAAAATTGAAGTGCTATATAAACTCCTTGTCGTTCTAAGATTTGGATCATTCTGAAATTCGGGAATCCGCCTAGTTTATGTAACCACCTATGTTCTTGATCTAGTGAAAGATAGATTGTTGCTCCCCGGGACGTAGCTCATCTTGGGATAAATCACGTAAATTTGTGTCTTCTGTGTTGTGATTTTTGTTTGTTTGATCTCTCTACAACGTGCATGAAAAATAGATTGTTGCTCCCCAGGTCGGCGAGCATCATTCCTCGAGCCGCGAGGAGGACTGCGAGATCGCCGAGAAGGGGAGCCCCTTCCTCGATGAGGGGAGGCGCTGTGATGAGCAGCACCTCGCCGGCTGGAGTAAGTTCCGCCGGTTTGCTCCCTGCTGGGAGGCGCGATCCCCCGACCGCGACCATCCACTGGTCGCCCTCCCCCTCTCGGGGCGAAGAACCCTGAAGATCCCCCAACCCCGCCTCGGCGCGAGGACTCTCCCGGATGGGACGAGGGGGTCATAGAAGACAAAGAGCGATGATCGCCCGGGCCGTTAGCTGAAGGCGGCAATGGAGGCGGTGGCGGAAGTTCACCCGCAGGCATCTACGAGCTGCTCGCCAACTCCGATCATTGTAGAGGCGGCGGCGGTGGAGGCACAGTGCTCGACAAAGGAGCCCTATGCTCGCTCATAGGCCGCTTCTCGGATATCGAGCTATGAAGGACCCGCACAGAGCCACCACGGCGTGACCCCTCCCCAGCTCCCGACGAGATCATCGGAGATGATCGCAGAGGAGGTATGGATAGAGGCTCCTCCATAGCCCCGGTAGCCGGCAAATCTGCGAATAGAAGAAAGAACGTCAGAACCTCATCAAGCGACACTTTAACAAGCAAATTCGAAAATGGCGAGTATGGAGCTCCCACACCGCACAAGAACGATATCCGGTTGAGCCTGAGTCGAAGCCCCTGTTGTACTCGCCTCCGGAGCGACCTTTGGCGCAGGAGGATCGGAAGCAGACGAGTTTTCCGCGTGAGAAAGACCCAGGTCGTCAAGCAGTTGTTGACGACGGCCGACTAGAGGATCGGCGACCTCCTCCGCAGCAGCGTTCTTCTTTTTCTTCTTATTCTTCTTGGCAAGCCGCTTCCTCTTCTTGGAAGCAAGGAAGTCTTCAAGCTCGACGTCTACACGAGCAAGAGTTCGAACAGGCGGCAGTAATCCTAGAAGGTCGGCCATGTCAGCAGCAGTTTCCTCGGCACTACTGCGCGACATCTTGAGCGAGATTAGAAGAGTCGTGTCAATCAGAGACCCCTCCCCCTCTATATATAGAGCCAGGGCGACAACAACGAGATGCCGACTATAGGCCGATAGTCGCCAGCGTGACAGATCGTCGAATAAAGGTTGGATGTTTCTTTCCGAGCAACTACGTTACTCGCAAAGAGCGGGGATTGTGTACAACCATTATTCTTCGAGGGTGGGCCCATTCAAAGCCACATAGGCAGAAGTCAAGGTCAAAAGGGTCAACACCGAGGTCAGCAGTCCAAGAGAACCAAGACAGTTCAGCAAGCAGGAGCAAAAGGAGGCCTAGGCGAGCATGGGCGAGCTCGCGCGAGTAGCCCCAATACTCGCCAAGAGGTGGACGACCATAGGTGATGCTCGCCTCTTCCCGAGCGAGATCGCCTCAATGTCGCCGGTCGCCGAACTGGTTGGGGTATAAATAAGACCCTCCCCCCCCCCCCCCCCCCCACACCCCCCCCCCCCCCCCCCCCCCCCCCCCTCTTTGGTTTTCCTATAAATAAGACCTCAGGGGTACTTGGATTGACACCTGATCTTGAGCTTCTGGAACCCCGTTTTCGAACTCTTGGACCCATCATCCTTGGTAGCTACTTTTGATACTAGCCAAGTCGGTGCCTTCCTCGTACCATGCTCGACCATCTTTGGTTGTGGAGGGGAAGTCTCTTCGGAGCTTCTGGGTACGTGGTGTGACCTCTCTGCCGCAGCGCCTGAGGTCCTGTTGTTGTTGCTCTTCTAGTTTCTTCGTCGTTGCCAGTCAGGCCTTCTCGTTGAACTGCTGGGCGAGTAGCCTCCGACTGCATTGATCCAAATTTTGGAGTCGGAATTTTCCTGCTTCAACACACACCACTTTTAAAATTAACGAGAAATAGGTCGTGTTCTCTGTTTTGACGAGGATTTTGTTGCTGGCCGACTGGTTTCGGAGGAGGCGGCGCAGCTGGAGTTTTTTTGGGAGGGGTTCTTCCTCACACGGCCCAGGGTAGCGAAAAAAAGGAATATTTTTTCCTTTTCGGCAAGAAAGCGTCCAATGACAAAAAGAAGGAAGTTTTTTTTTTGGAATTTCCTTCTCTGGCAGCACAAAAAAAGGAGAGTGAAAGAGAAGAAGAAAACAATTAAGAGTTGCCATTTTTGCTTCTCTCTCGGATGAAGCAGCGAAAACTGAAATTAGAGAGAGGCGGTCTCGAAACTTGCTTTCCGTTTTCTCTCTCTCGGCGACGGCTCAGACAGCCAACAGAGGGACAAAAGGAGTTTTTTTCTTTTTCGATCGTCTTCCTCACAATGGAGCAACGACATGCGCGGAAGTCGGGCTGGGAGAGAGTCGGTGTTTGCGTATAGAATCTCCTGCCGAAGAGAGTCAGGCCTGAGGGTAGCGGTTCGGTGGTGGCCGGCAGCCAAAGAGGGACATCAGTTGTAGAGCAGAGGCAACTGTGGGAAGAGATTGTGAGAAAAGAGGCGAGAGTGCGGGCTGAGGGTGCACATATATTTATGGTGGGTGGGGTTGAGAAATAAAAATACTACTGTTTATTTTGTGATTATAATGTGCACACATCCAAAAATAGTATGCATGTAACAACGCCCAAAATTTATCCTCACAATCCCTCGCAACAAGGATCATCTCTCCACTTCAATTATTTTTGTTTGTTGAATTCTGCATTCATGAGTAATTGAATTTGGTTTGGATCATTTGGGGCACATAATCTAATCACACATCAAGATAAACCATGAGCGTGGAGTCCTCGCCTGGGATGGCTAACACCTTAGGCACTGACAAATTTTAGTCCTCGGGATTGACCAACTACCTAGGCTCCGTTTGGTATAGTGGTGGCGGTCATGAATGCGGTGATAAAATCGTCATTCATGAACGTCCCACCTAAGAAACTTCATCCACTTAACATAAAAATGGATGAAGTTTCTTAAGTGCTCGTTCATGAATGACGATTTTACCACCGCGTTCACGAACGCCACCATCGTGCCAAACGGAGCCTTAAAGGCACGAGGATTTCCAATAAAAAAAAGTTTCTTGCTTGACTTTTCCTACACAAGAATGAAAAAGTTCCTACCATGGGGATAGGATCCATAGTTTGTTTTTCATGCACATTGTTGCCCGTAGCGAGGATGCCTATGGTCGCCCTCTGGTGAGCTGGGCGGAGCGCACCCACGAGGTGACCCTGAGCACCAATCTTCCCGCCTGGTCAGAGGATTGAGAAGACAGCGGCGAGGCTTTTGACGTGATGTTCGCCCTGTATGGCCGCGCGGATGCTGAGGCTCTGCAAGATGTCTCGGCCGAGTATCTGGCTCACCAGAGCTCGCGCTCGTACCTGCGAGCCGCCAAGCTCGGCCATGCGACGGCGAGGAGGCTGCTTGAGTACGGGCAGATGATCAAAGTGCAGAGCAAGAAGCTCATCTCCTTGGGGCTCGAGGCTGCCAAGTGCAAGGATTTCGAGGTACTCGCTCGCTGGCTGGCCTTCTGGCTTCTGGAATACTCGCTTTTATGCCGACTAGTTCGCTAACTGCTGTCTTCATATTTGCGCAAGCCGCCGAGATCGAGATGGCGAAGAAAGTATCTCAGCTGGAGGATACTCGGCAGACCTTGGAGGCTGCCCAAGTTCGCATTGCCGAGCTGGAAACTCGGCCTGCCGAGCAACAGCCTTCGGAGGTGGGCCCCTCCAGGGTCGGCAAGCAGATTAGGATGCATGGAGATGAGATGCCGCACATCCGTAGAGAGATCGCGCGGGCGACCGGGAAGGTCGTCCTGAGCAGGTTGAAAGCTGAAGGTTTCTTGAAGCCAGAGGCGATGGACCTGACCGTGGTGGACCTCATCCCGGCGCTACTCGTTGAGGAGTCCACCTCTCCCAGGCGAGTTCCTTCACCATCTTCCAGTGATGTCGAGGACGAAGACTCCGAGGACGAGGATGGCGAGGAAGACGTCGATATTGATGGAGAGGACGAGGACGATGATGATGGCGATGATGATGCCTAGTCGTTAGGGTCCCTTTTTTGACAGCTTTCAAAAAGATGTACAACATTTTTTGTTCCTTCCAATATGTAATTCAAAAATCTTATGAAAGAAATGAATACAAAAATTTTTGCTCGCCTTTTGTTGTCGTTCTTGCTTTTATGTTTGTATGCCGAGTAGGCTCTTAGGCTCGAGGCGAGGTTGAGTGCTCGTTAGGCTCCTTGGCACGCGCGAGATTGGATGATGCGGTCGACGATCATACCTTACTCGCACGTTAGCTACTCGCTCGCTCATGCTCGTATCTGCATACTCGCGCCCCACCATACTCGCACCTGCATACTCGCCTTTTTCAAAAATCCTTGGTGGAGTTGATCTGTGAAGGCACTTGGGGAGGGTCCTGAGGGACATATGCTCCCGGCTTCCCTTTGTTCCTGATAAAGAATTGTCAGGATGTTTGCAATAGTAATGAACTCCACGGTAAAAGAAGTAGAAAATGACCATCGGGCTGGTCCTAGGGGACACACCGTTCCGAGGTCTCCATCCTACTGTGATGTTGATGTTGACGAAGAGATCAACAAGTAGGGAATGACATTCGGGGAGGTCCGAAGACACAACATCCCGAGGTCTCCATCCTACTGTGACGTTGATGCAGACGAAGAGATCGACAAGTAGGGAATGATAGTCAGGGAGGTCCGAAGACAACATCCCGAGGTCTCCATCCTACTGTGACGTTGATGCTGACGAAGAGATCGACAAATAGGGAATAACAATCGGGGAGGTCCGAAGACACAACATCCCGAGGTCTCCATCCTACTGTGATGTTGATGTTGTTGAGGTGGACTCTTTCCTGACATACTCAACGATCAGAGTGGATTAAGCGCACCAACTCAAATGATCGGACGAAATAATCGGAAACGGAACGCTACGCCACGAGCTTTCAGCACTCGGGAGCTTACGACGCCTTTATTCAAGGGTCCCCTGATGGGTTAAGTCGATCATTCCTTCGTCGAATTGGGAGGTCGGCGTCCAGACTTCCTGATAATCTCCCCAGGCGGATAAGAGATGCGGTCGGAGGAACTACGGCCAACATGCAAGGAGGGAGCTGATCTTGACCGTCAGTGCAGAGGCTTGGTTTTAAGAGAACGCACTACCGAGACACCGTCCCATCATCCGTTCTGGGTTTTACGAGAATCAAGTCGGAGGTCAGTTCCCCAATCTAACGTGGAGATCGGCTTCACCTGCCTTTCTTCTTTTCTTGAAGACATTTGTAATTTGAGGTAAATGTAAAAAACCCCTTTCTACCACATGTTTCAGGGGGGTGAAGAATTTATTCATAAGTGGTAAATTTACAGGAGAGGGACGTACATACTTCTGCTCAGGGGTAAAACCTTTTCAGGTCGTCGCCGCTCCAGGTGTTCCCCAACAGCTCCCCTTCGTGATTCTGCAGGAGATAACCTCCTGTTATGAGCGGTTCGTGGACGATGAAAGGTCCCTCCCAATTTGGGTGGAGCTTCCCAACGATCGCTGACCTTCCGTCCGCGTCCACTTTCTGAGGACTAGATCATCGGCTTGGAAATGCTTGAGGCGGACATGCTTGTCGAAGTGCCTCGTCATTCGACGCTTGATCTCCTCTTGTCGAGCAGAGGCTAAGTCGCGGAGTTCTTCGACGTAGTCGAGAGATAACTTTTGAGCTTCTTCATTTTCCAGCCGTCATTCTTCGTTTCCGTCTTCGGCCGCAACCACCCTTGGACTTCGGACTTTGAACTCTACTGGGATGAGAGCCTCGGACCCATGAGAGAGTTTGAACGGGGTTTCTCCCGTGGCTGAGCTAGGAGTGGTCCTCAAAGCCCACAACACTGAGGGGAGCTGCTCCGCCCAATTACGTCGTAGGTTCTCAACTTTCTTCTTTAGAAGGTTGATGATCAGTTTGTTGGCGACCTCCACTTGTCCATTGCTCCTAAGATGATGCACTGAAGCGAACCGAAGATTAGTCCCTAGCTGCCTGCAAAAATCTTCCAGCTCCAAGCTGGCAATTGGGGACCATTGTCGGTGATGATGACGAGAGGGATCCCGAATCTGCAGACGATCTCCCCCCAGATGAAGTTCTTCACGACCTGAGAGGTGGTCTTGGCCAGAGCTTTGGCCTCGATCCACTTGGAGAAATAGTCGAGCATGATGAGAACGAACTTCCTCTGGCCACTGGCTGAAGGAAAGGAGTCTATCAAATCCATTCCCCAGATAGCGAACGACCATGAGGCGGTGATTGAACGAAGTTGTTGGCCGGCTGCAACTGAAGGGTGGCGAATAGCTGGCACTTCTGGCACTTCTTCGAAAAGATCTCTGCATCCTTACGGATAGTAGGCCATAAGTAGCCGTGCCTTAGAATTCTTTGCTCCAAAGTGCGAGTCCCAGAATGACTTCCGCACTCTCCCTAGTGGATCTCTTCCATCACTCGAGGTACTTTGTCTTCAGAGACGCATCTGGCCAGGGGGCCTGAGATGGTCTTGCGATATAGCTCCCCGTCTTGCAATAGGTAGTATGCCGCCTTATATCGAAACTTCCTTTAGTCCTCTTCATCCGCAGGGAGCTGTCCGTGGATAGGAATGCTGCGAACGGATCCATCCATGAAGGACGCTGTTCGATCTTCATCATCTCTCCTTCTTCGATGGATGGTCGAAACAACTTTGTGATAGTTCCTCCGGCCTCGACCCGTATTTGGCCAAACAGTCCACTGCTGAGTTCTCCTCTCTCGGTACATGCTCGACGAAGAAGGATTGAAAGCCTCCAATCAATCCTTTCACTTTGACAAGATACTTCTGCAGGACGGCGTCGCGCACCTCGAACTCTCCCCGAATCGCGAAGTGACCACCTTCGAATCAGTGAAGGCCCTGATATCTTGGATGCCCAACTCTTGCGCGAGGCGTAAACCTGCCACTATGGCCTCATACTCCGCTTGATTGTTTGTGACGGGGAAGAGGATCTCGACTGCTTGCTCGATCCTAGTTCCTTGTCGGCTGACAAGAACGATGCCTACTCCCACCGAGCTTCTGCCCGAAGCTCCATCCACGAACATCTTCCAGGGGATTGGATTAGAAACTTCCTCCCCCGGCTCTGCTTCTACCTAGAAGTCGGCTAAAAAGTCTGCCACTGCCTACGCTTTGATCGCCACCCGGGGCAAGAAGGAAATGTCGAACTCACTGAGTTCTACCGACCATTTCTCCAGCCTTCCTGAATGCTCCACCCCTTCTAAGATACTTCAGAGAGGATGCTCAGTCACGACCTGGATGGAGTGAGCTTGAAAATAAGGGCGGAGCTTCCGCGCCGACACCACCAAAGTGATGGCAAGCTTCTCCAGGATCGAATACCGAAGTTCGGCCTTCTTCAGTGCCCGACTAACATAGTAGATGTGTAGCTGCTTCTTCCCTTCCTCCCAGACTAGCACAGAACTCATTGCTTCCATTCCTACTCCCAGGTAGATGAGCAGGTCTTCGCCTTCCTTCGGGCTTTGAAGGAGAGGTATCTGAGTCAACTGCTCCTTCAGCCTTTCGAACGCCTTTTCGCATTCTTCGGACCATTCAAAGTCCTCGCTCTTCCGAAGCGTTTTGAAGAATGTAGAGCACTTCTTTCCCCGCCTTTGATAGAAAGCGGCTAAGACCCGCCAGCCTTCCTGTTAACCTTTGGACTTCTTTCATCGTCTTTGGCGAGGTCATCTCTAGGATTGCCTTAACCATGTCAGGGTTCGGCTCTACCCCTTCCGGGGTGATGAGATGTCCCAAAAACTTCCCTCTTCCCGCTCCGAACACGCATTTTGCCGGATTGAGCCTCATCTTGAACTTCCTCAGCGCCGCGAAGGTCTCCACTAGATCAGCTACATGTTCTTGGACGCTCTTGCTTTTGATCAAGAGATCGTCCACATACACCTCCAGGTTCCTTCCTTTCTGCTCCTTGAAGACATGGTCCATCATCCGCTGGTAAGTTGCACATGCGTTCTTTAGCCCGAAAGGCATCATCTTGTAGTTGTAGCAACCATCGCCAGTGATGAAGTAGACATCACGACAGTCGGGGGGATACATTCGGATCTGGTGGTATCCTGAGAACGCATCGAGAAATCTCATTACAGAGAAACCGATGGCTGAATCAACCAGCGCGCAAGGGATAACAATCCTTCAGGCAGCTTTTATTCATCAGAGAAAAATCTACACACATCCTCCAGCTACCCCCAACCTTTTTCACCATTACAACATTCGAGACCCAGCCTAAGTACTGGATCTCTGACACAAGTCTGCCTCAAGCAGCTTCTTTACTTCCTCTCGGATAGGTACGACCAACATGGTGACACTGGACCTCTTCTTCTGGCAGACGGGCTTTGCAGAGGGGTCGAGATTGAGGTGATGGCAGGCGACCTCAGGATCGATCCCTGACATCTCTGCAGCACTCCAGGCAAAGATGTCGACGTTCTCTTGCAGACACGCCGCCATCTCCATCTTCTCGCTGATCTTCAGCGATCCTCCAATCTTCAGCAATCCAGGTACCCCTGCCTCAGAGAGTACCTCGATCTCTTCCACTTCCTCAGCTACTTCCAGCCTGGACGTGCTTCCCAGCATTCTTTCGAACTCCTCCACGTCAGCTATCCAGCTGATGGTGCTAACCGCGCTGAGATAGCACTCGCGGGCGGCTCTTGGATCGCTCCTGATCCTTACCTGGACGTCCCCTTGACAGTACTTGAGGCACTGATGGTAGGAAGACGGAACAACCTTGAAGGTGTTGAGAAGTGACCTTCCGAAGATGGCCTTGTAGCAACTCGGGGTGTCGACGATGACGAAGCGGCAGTTGAGGGAAGTGCCACCGAGTGTTACAAGGAGATTTACTCCTCCTTCCACCTCTTTCTTCTCTCCCGAGAAGCCAAGAGGGGATCATCCGACGCCCGGACTCTTTCCGCTCCGACGCCAAACCGTCGAACGTCTCCTTGAAGACGACGTTCACGGAGCTTCCGTTATCGATCAGGATTTGATCAACGGTGAAGTCCTCTACTGCAGCTTGGATTACAAGGGCATCTGGAAGGAATTCTCATTCCCTAACATGTCCTCCTCTGAGAAGGTGATCTCTTCCAACAGGGCGGTGCCTGCGAGGTCGAAGCGACACTCCTTCGATAGATTTGATGGAGGCTGCCCTTGCGGGATGCTCCCAGCATTGCTCCCCCGTGGATCATCCCTACTCCTCTGCCTCCTTGGGCGATGTCACCTCGACCTCCATGGTCGACCCGGTCTTCGTTCCTCCTTCGAGCGACGGCTTGTACGGTCGGCAGCTCGACAGGGGCTTCTATTCTCCGCTGATCTCCTCCTGCTTCTCCTGCCGCCAACCTCCTCCTGGCTTCCCAAAAGTCTGGGCAAGTCATGGTCCCGTGCCCCTCTACCTGGTGCAAATCACAGTAAAGGGGAATCTCCTCCGGTCGCGGCCTCCTCTGTCGGTTCTTCCGACCTTGCCGGTTGCCGCGTCGGGCAACCGCCATTGCTTCCTCCCTTCTTCTTTCCCGACGCTTTTCTGGTCGGTCGAAGCATCTTCTTCCGGGGATCTCCTTCCCCTATCCTGACGCTGAGGTCCTCTGGCCGGCCTTCAAGGCGGCCGGTTGACGGGGACTTGGTAGCGTCTTTCCTCCTCCCGACGCTCTGGAGCCACGATGAGTCTCCTCTCATCGTTCCTCCTTGGCTCCTCCTTCCTGGGCTCCTCCCTTCGCCTCTCATCTGGCTTCCTCTTCTTCTCCCTCCTGGGTTCCTCTTTCCTCCTTCTTTCTGGGTCTTCTCTTCCTCCTCCTCCTCCTCCCTGGTCACCCTGGTGAGCCGGGCCAGGAAACCTCTGTTAGAAGCTTCTCCCTGAACGAACTTGTTGGCCCTCGATGAGGTTGTCGTAGGAATAGGGAGGGTTCCTGACGAGCTCCAACTTGAAGAGGCCTTCATGATGGCCGAACGTCAGGGCAAGCTGTAAGGTGGGACCATCCACCTCCTGAATGTCCAACACCTCCTCCTGGAAGCGATCGATGTAATGCCCCAACGTTTCTTTGGCTCTCTGCACGAGGTGGAAGAGGGTCGTTGCCTTCCTTCTTCATCTTCTTGGTCGTGGCGAATCGCATTGTCAGCCCCCGACACAGATCTTCGAAGCAGTAGATCGAACCTGCTGGCAACTGGTGGAACCAGTCCCTGGCCTTCCCTCGGAAGGTGATAGCGAAGAGCCTACACTTAAAGGCATCCGACATGGTTCGGATGGAGGCTACATCCTCGAACCACTGGATGTGTCGGATAGGGTCATCCCTCCCTGAGTAGTAATTCATCACGGGATCTCTGAACCCTTCCGGCACGGGCACAGCAATGATCTCTTCACTGAATGGGCTCCTCCCACCCACCCGGCGACGATCCTTTGTCTGGCGAGTATCTCCTCCGTACTCGCTCACTTGGCGAGTACCGTAGTACCTCGCCTGCTCTTCCTCCTCGCGGAATCGAGCTCTGCCAGCTCCCTGCGAGGCCTGCGGGTGGAACTGCGACCTCCTTGGTCGCTCGGGCTCCTCCTCATGTTCCTTCTCTAATCCCTGCTCGTCGGGATGGAATACCTTCATCGGCAAGAATCGGATGATGAGGTGAGGTCGTCGTTCGTTCCTTCCGTGCGAGGTTGGAGAGCTGCTCGCACGGTCCCCTCGAGTCGCCGCGCGAACTCTTCAAAGACAGCCACAAGTCACAAACTCGCCTCCGCCGGCCGAGTTACCGACCACCTACTCGTGGTCGCCAACTACCACCATCTCGCCTTTCTACTAGACTTTCTCTCTCTGACTACGATCCACGCTCACCGCACCAAAGTGTTGAAGCCAGAAAATCCCGACTCCAAAATTTGGATCAATGCAGCCGGAGGCTACTCGCCCAACAGTCCAACGAGAAGGCCTGACTGACAACGACTAAGAACTAGAAGAGTAACAACAACAGGACCCCAGGTGCTACGGCAGAGAGGTCCCCACCACGTACCCAGAAGCTCCGAAGAGATTTCCCTCCACAACCAAAGATGGTCGAGCAGGGTACGAGGAAGGCATCGACTTGTCTAGTATCAAAAGTAGCTACCAAGGATGATGGGTCTAAGAGTTCAAAAACGGGGTTCCAGAAGCTCAAGATCAGGTGCCAATCCAAGTACCCTGAGGTCCTTTTTATAGGAAAACCAAAGGGGTGGGGGGGGGGGGGGGGGGGGGGGGGGGGGGGGGGGGGGGGGGGGGGGGGGG
>JAWHQI010003103.1:0-14028 GCA_033032865.1 Dactylorhiza incarnata | reverse complement strand
TGCTCCGAAGGAATAATAGCGTGGTGCAGCGGACATTACACTGTTTGGGAAATCTACTGCGGTAGAAAAGTAGCGGTGGGATATTAGTGATAAGATTGGAGAATTTTTGTTTTCAGTGAGGTTAAGAATGAAGTGGCTGATTTGTTTGTTCCAAAGATTGACACTCTGTGATAACTATTTAGGTTTTGTTTGGGGGCGGCGGTGGCCGTCGAAAAAGCTCGATCTATAGATATTCTCATCGTCGTCGTCTTATTGGGGCTGTTTGGAAGAGTTTTTTTCAATAAAGATGGTTTGGAGGCTTTTTGAGCAATCGGTTCAAAAGGGTTTCTAAAACCACTTTCTTTTTTTTAGTTTTTTCTTTTTTATTCGAGAGTTTATTAAAGTCATGCCCTGATCATTCACAATCTGTCTTTTTTCCTTCTCGCAACTGCAAATATTCGTCATTCGCCATCTATGCTTCTCGTCGCTGACCTTGTAGAGTACTTTTAGCCGTCTGCTATCGAATGAGGAAAATTGACATGAGAATTGTGCGAGACGTGCGCACGGCTCTTGCGAGCTTCCTAGGCGCCGATGACAGAAGGTCTCGAACCCTTAATAAAGACATCTCCTTCAACGTTGAACGGTGCAAAGTAAAAGAAGGAGAGGGACTTTTAACCCAGCATGTGGTTATAAGAAGAGAGTGTTAGGTTCGCTCAAAGCATTCGGGTGTGGATCAAAGTAGAATTCACTAACCGTTGCCCCCAGCTAGTAGTTTTTATGTACGGGTATCGGATGTCCCAGTATCCGAACCGACCCGTTAAGCCTCCGAACCGTTATAAATCCAAATATACAATAACAGAGAGGTGTATCAGTTACGACATAAGTGGGGCGTTATCTTGAACCACGGCTTCGGTTTCTAAGTATACAAGATTGTAAGCTCAAATTGAAAGGCTAATATTTTCCTCTTATTTATAATTATGCCAATGCCACTAAATATTTATTATTTCAAGAATGAGAACTCCCACGAACCCTTAAATCGTGCCCAATCGGTTTCATAAAATTTTGTACTGAAAGGCATAATTATTTAAATTACAATTAATGCGTCGAATTAACCTCAAAGTTGTAGGTACCTCGATTCGTCGCTGACGTCGATCAAAATTGCTCACGATCGGACCTAAATTTAAAACGAGACTGAGTAAATGTCAGATGCTACGACATTTGTGATATGGTATGGGCTCCCATTAAGTCCGTGTGTGTAATGATGAAACAGTCCTCCATATAAAGGGTTGTAGTGTAACCTATTATATATGTATCCACAAAATTACCGTGTTAATGCAAAAGCTCGTAGTACCACCTACCTTTTCACCTGTTATTTTCAACATGCATTTGGTATCAGAGCGAGATAAAAGTGTTGGATCTACTATCGACCATTGTATTGTTGATGAGAATCATCTCAAAGTGCATGTAGTAACTTGTTCTTATTGCGTTTTAGTCGGTTATCATCATATGGCCGCTTCCTCAAGCTAGTGCTCACCACGACCTCTCATATACTCTCATAAATGAGAATCTTGTTTGTCTAAATGAGAATCTTGTTTCTTTCCCAAGGACTTTGAAATTTAGTTCAAAATGGATACTTAAGACTACCAAGTTATGCATCTTCTCTAGTTGGATGAGAACCAACACATAAAAATTAAAGCTTATGAGAAAATCAAAAGGGATGTGAAGGGGCACTTTTATATACCAAACAAGTTGTTGGAAGTGTGAGAGTTTGCTCGAAGCAACCGGAGGAGGATCAAGGTGGAATCCACTCCTCGTTGCCCCTAGCGGGTATATAGGGAAAACCCTAGGAGTACCTACGGGATGGGTATCTGAGTACCCAACTGACCCGTTATACCTTCAAACCCGTTATTTGACCAAATATACATTAACAATCTCCTCCTATATTTGTGACAAATAACATATACGTTTCGAATGGCAGAAAGTAGTGTAATATCATAAAGAAAGTTTTTGACTTAACATTATAACAAAAAAGTTAGCACAATCAATAACAGCAGGATTAACATAAAATATCCAGAATAAAAAATGCTACTCAATAAATAGTCTGAAAAAAAAAATGACAAGGATAAAACATATGATAATTCTACTCGTCTAGTAGATCATCAGCATCTATGTCAAATACTACTTTCTCTCCTCCATCTTCACCAAAGCCTGCAAGGAATTTTATGAGTTAGAAAACTCAATGAATTCATGACATATGCAGTAACGTAGAAAGAGAACTAGCTCTTACATAAGTGAGCTTAGAACCTGTAGCATTCGTGAAGTAACACTGTCAGCATCTCTATCCAGTCTAGCAGGGACCAGTCTAGTGTTGATTTTGTAAATCAATTGTTATCTTATCCATTAGTGATCATTATGTGCCTCATCAACAAAAGTTGAATGATATGACACAACAACGTTTGCAACATTATCAGGTGTGGAATAATGTGCTATGATCATCAATGTTAGATAACCGACTACAACGACTTTATATTCCCAGTTGAATAATTTTCGAATCAACTTACAATGAGAAAGATGATTAGTTATCAAATGTGGAATAACATGCATCTAGCCATCTTGGGTTTTCATCAAGAAATTATTTGGGGTTTTCAGTCTGTTATTTAGATGCTTGAATGTTGCGACTATAGGTTCTCACTATCAAAACATAAACTGCGGAGGAAAGTTTCATATTTCTATGAACTTTAGTCTCATTTCCCTCGATGTTTTTATTGTGAGAGCTCTATTCAAGCCTTTGGTCAAGGAGTCTGCAACATTATCTTTCGATCTCACATCAATCAGGGTCATTATCCCTTGACTTGTGAGTGAGGTCAACCAGGATTATTTCAGCCTGAGATGCCTTCTTTTGCCATTGAACAAAGTGTTCGTAGCAATCATTTTAGTAGCCTGATTGTCACAGTAAACTGCAACAGAACTCATTCTCAGGCTCGACAAAGGAATGTCCATCACCAAATCTCTTAACCACTCCGCTTCTTCGCCTGCTGCAGCAAGAGCGTAGAGTTCGGATTCCATAGAAGAGAGTGCAATACAGGATTGCCTCATGGACTTCCAGGCTACAGCTGCTCCTCCTAGTGTGAAGACAAACCCACTAGTGGACTTGCTGTCGTTTAATTCCGAGCACCATGATGCATCAGAATAACCTTCAAGAACTAAAGGATGACCAGTGTAAACTAAAGCATACTTTTGGGTGTGCTTCAAATATCTCATTAGCCTATCTAAGGTGTTCCAATGGTCTTGGCCAGGATTACTTAGTGAATCTGCACAACATGCCGACCGTAAAGGCTATGTCAGGTCTAGTGCAGACCATAACATACATGAGGCTACCAAGCAGTTTAGAATAATCTAACTGTCTAACCATAGCTCCTTCATTGGGCTTTAAGCGGTTAGTGTAGTCGTTATAGAGTCTCAAATGCTCTACTGTCACTGTATCCCCACGTGTCCAACATGGACTTTATATAGTGGCTTTGACTTAGGGAGATGTCATTCTTCCAAAGCTCACTTGCATGTCTAGTATAGTATTAGCTACACCTAGGTCTTTTGTGTTAAAATTCTGTTATTAGGTCTGACTTAACGTCATCCACTTCGGATTGATCAGACCCTAAAATGAGCATATCATCTACATACAAGCATATTATGACGACTTTATCCGATCTATTACGTATATATGTAAAGACATTTATCCGAGACTCGACATGAATCCCATGTTCTTTACAGTATAGCCGAATTTCTCATGCCATAATTTCGGTGCTTGCTTTAGTCCGTATAAAGATTTAAGTAATTTACAGACCTTTGTTTCGTGACCGTCTAGGTGTTATTCTGAAGTAGAGAATTCATCTCTTCATCAATAGCTTCTTTCCAGAGTAGGGAATCCCTGGATCTCATCGCGTCCTTAGGTGGATGGATCAGCCTCAACGTGGCAAGTGACAAAGTCACTACCGAAGGTTCTGGGAATTCGCTCTCATAGAGAAGTTCTCCTAGACTCTAGGCCAGAGTTATCTACCGGAACGGAATAGGAGGTGCTCAGTATTGAAGTAGGATCATCTTCAGTAATAGTTACTTGCATACCTGGGAGAGACATGTTCTTATCCTTGATGAACTTATCTTCAAAGAACACTACGTCCCTAGATTCAATAACAACGTTATTAGAAATATCTAAGAATCTATCTGCAGCACTATCCTCAGCACAACCTAGGTAGACACATGTATTGGTCCTAGGTCCAATCTTAGACCGTCTAGGGTCAGGGACCCTGACAAAGGCTATACAGCCCCAGGTCTTAAGTCTAGTAAAAGACGAGGGGGTCTCTTAAACCAAAGCTCGTAGGGTGTAACCTCTAACTTGGCATGAGGAACTATATTTAAAATATGATTTGCAGTTAAGACTGCTTCTCCCCAATAAGCAGAAGGCATGCCTGCAGTCAAGAGCATAGAGTTTAACATTTCTGTTAACGTACGATTTTTACGCTCAGCTATGCCATTAGACTGAGGTGAGTAAGGAGCAGTGGTTTCTGCAATGATTCCATGTTGGCAAGGAAACATTTGAACTCACTGGACATATATTGTAAGACCCCCCTCCCGGAACACAAACCACGCTGAGGGGAGTCCTATGCCCAGAACAGCCGCCTTGCGGTAGCGTCAGCGCACTGGCTAACCTGTACCCCAAGACGCCTATCCTGCCTCCTAAGACCAATATCAATGTGCCAACCCATAATAAAAGAAACCACAGAAGTCACATTCACACTAAGTATATAAAGTCCACAATAAAACAAAGCAGGGACACAGAAAGCTCCTGAATATCAGAGTACAAAACTTGCCCGAAGGCTACAACAAAGCGCTCAAAAGCTCACATATATGATAGAAGAAATGGACGGTATCGTAGTCTCAGGCCCTGTCTCTCTGGCCTGGCTGTCCTCCTGCACCGTTCACTGCTGCCGCTCCATCTGCGGGGTGTCCTCCTAAAATTAAGGCGTAGAAACTGTTAGTCATAAAGACTAAGTGCTTCACATTCTCTCACCCCGGCGACTCTTAGGCACCGTGTGGAAGGAGAGAAAGAAAGGTTGCAATATAACAGTAAGTACAATATGCAGGTGACAATGAGGTATTACTAACCTAGCAGTTATATATCAACAACTAACAACATGTATATAAAATCGCTTACTCTAGCATTATATATCAACAATAACAACATGTATATAAAAACACTTACATATAGCAGTGTATTAAGTAATATATATATAAGGAACTGAATTGAGCTTAACTTATAAGGGTGCTCATAAAAGCTTATAAGTTAAGGGTTTGGTACAGAAATAGTAACTCATCATATAAAAGTGCCTATACAAATTTATATGATGAGGATCTTATGCGGTGCAATGCAATGCAGTGCAATGATTATGATATGATGACTCACCCATACATACTCACGCACTCTGACTATGTACGTACAGACCTTTAGTTCCCACTTTTCGGAGTTAGCTGAACTCTCTGGTACTACCGTTGTGGCTACGATAGTGGTGGAGCGGGCATCTCCACCCCTAGGTGGGTATACACACTACCAGGCCTAGACCTCCCATACGCCTCTGTACACGTCCTAGGTGCACTCTAGAGTCTTGCGTACTCTTTGCTGGCACCTACCAGTCTTAAAGGTCGGGTGTGCGTCCTTTTGGGGATCGTCCTCCAGACCGCAGTATAAACAACCTACTGGCCCCTCAACCTCACACCCGCCTAAGTCAACGTCCTGCTGCGTCGGTGTGACAACCGGCCGTACCAAAGACCCGCCACAAATAGTTTCTATGCACATGCAATTTGTCACACGCGAGCCTCCAGCTCGCAGGACTAACCCGTCCTGAATAAAACTATCACTCGAGCCTCCAGCTCGCAGCACTAACCCGTCCTGAATAAAACTACCCGAGCCTCCAACTCGTAATACTAAACTGACCTTATAAACATCGAGCCTACCGCTCGCAGGACTATCCTAGTCCTTCCTTATTTATCTAGCCTACCGCTCGCAGGACTATCCTAATCCTTTCTTTTATCTCTCGAGCCTACTCGCTCGCATGACTATCCTAGTCCTTCTTATATGCCGAGCTTACCGCTCGCAGGACTATCCTAGTCCCTATTTATATCTCGAGTCTACCGCTCGCAGGACTACCCTAGTCCTTCCTTATATGTCGAGCTTGCCGCTCGCAGGACTATCCTAGTCCTTCTTTATATCTCGAGTCTACCGCTCGCAGGACTATCCTAGTCCTTCCTTATATGCCGAGCCTACCGCTCGCAGGACTAACTCACGCTCTTAAGCAAGCAAGAGCTCCAAACCGAGTCCCTTCCCACATTAACTTAGGATGTCGACCCATCCAAATCACTATACTAAGCCCTCAATGCTACCCGTACGGAGTTAGCATGCTCTAAGCAATGAGAGGCACAGGTCCTGAGATTTCACTCCATACAATCCTAACTTAAGGACTACTTGTGCACAATATCATATCCTCAAAACTAAAGATCAATGACTAAGCTCGACTTTGAGTCAAGGGTTATTCTCATCCAACCCTATTAGATTAAACAATATATTTAAATGTTAATTCATACTAAGCCATCAATCGTTCATCATATCCGAACACTTGGGTAAAAAGAGTGGTGTTACATATATAGTTATTCAACTAACGACACATCACATACAGTATGATCCTCAGGTGCATACCCCGACATCGTTTAAGAATATCCTATACTTTAGTGGCAACTCGCATGTCTTATAAGTCAGCATTAGTTGACTGGTATGAGTGTATAAAAAGCTGATCATAAACACTGGTATTTATAAGTCCATATCATTGAAGAATCAACCATGAAGTAGACGGTTAAGTATTCTATTTCTGCGAGAGTACAGTCAAGCCGTGTCTTACCATCATGAGAACATGTACAAACGGCCTCCAATCAACAAGTTTTAGGTTCATTAAATGATTTGCCCCAATATTTAGAATCAATCACCTCCGATATTATATTAGAATCATATTAATAACATTTACATACAATTTAAATTGGAGCACTATTCAAACCACTACTTGCCTAAAGTTTCATGCACATACTTATTGTCCTGGAGCGTCATCAACAAGTGATTAATCAAGTGGCTATATCAAAACCAAGACTTCTAAAATTTCTACTATATGCCATTAGACCGAGGTGAGTAAGAAGCAGTGGTTTCTGCAATGATTCCATGTTGGGCAAGGAAACATTTGAACTCACTTGACATATATTGTAAGACCCCCCTCCCGGAACACAAAACACGACCGAGGGGAGTCCTATGCCCAGAACAGCCGCCTTGCGGTAGCGTCAGCGCACGGGCTAACCTATATCCCAAGACGCCTATCCTGCCGGCTAAGACCAATATCAATGTGCCAACCCATAATAAAAGAAACCACAGAAGTCACATTCACACTAAGTATATAAAGTCCACAATAAAACAAAGCAGGAACACAGAAAGCTCCTGAATATCAGAGTACAAAACTTGCCCGAAGGCTACAACAAAGCGCTCAAAAGCTCACATATATGATAGAAGAAATGGACGGTATCGTAGTCTCAAGCCCTGTCTCTCTGGCCTGGCCGTCCTCCTGCACCGTTCACTGCTGCCGCTCCATCTGCGAGGTGTCCTCCTAAAATTAAGGCGTAGAAATCGTTAGTCATAAAGACTAAGTGGCTTCACATTCTCTCAACCCGGCGACTCTTAGGCACTGTGTGGAAGGAGAGAAAGAAAGGTTGCAATATAACAGTAAGTACAATATGCAGGTGACAATGAGGTATTACTAACCTAGCAGTTATATATCAAAAAACTAACAACATGTATATAAAAGCGCTTACATCTAGCAATTATATATCAACAGCTAACAACATGTATATAAAAGCACTTACATCTAGCAGTGTATTAAGTAATATATATAAGGAACTGAATTGAGCTTAACTTATAAGGGTACTCATAAAAGCTTATAAGTTAAGGGTTTGGTACATAAATAGTAACTCATCATATAAAAGTGCCCATAAAAATTTATATGATGAGGACCTTATGCGGTGCAATGCAATGCAGTGCAATGATTATGATATGATGACTCACCCATGCATACGCACGCACTCTGACTCTGTACGTACAGACCTTTAGTTCCCACTTTTCGGAGTTAGTTGAACTCTCTGGTACTACCGTTGTGGCTACGGTAGTGGTGGAGAGGGCGTCTCCACCCCTAGGCACCGGGTGTACACACTACCAGGCCTAGAACTCCCATACTCCTCTGTACACGTCCTAGGTGCACTCTAGAGTCTTGCGTACTTTTGCTGACACCTACTAGTCTTAAAGGTCGGGTGTGCGTCCTTTTGGGGATCGTCCTCCAGACCGCAGTATAAACAACCTACTGGCCCCTCAACCTCACACCCGCCTAAGTCAACGTACTGCCGTCGTCGTGTGACAACCGGCCCGTACCGAAGACCCGCCACTAAATAGTTTCTATGCACATGCAATTTGTCACCATGCGAGCCTCTAGCTCGCAGGACTAACCCGTCCTGAATAAAATTATCACTCGAGCCTCCAGCTCGCAGGACTAGCCCGTCCTGAATAAAACTATCACCCGAGCCTCCAGCTCGCAATACTAAACTGACCTTATAAACATCGAGCCTACCGCTCGCAGGACTATCCTAGTCCTTCCTTATTTATCTAGCCAACCGCTCGCAGGACTATCCTAATCCTTTCTTATATCTCTCGAGCCTACTGCTCGCAGGACTATCCTAGTCCTCTTATATGCCGAGCTTACCGCTCGCATGACTATCCTAGTCCCTCTTTATATCTCGATTCTACCGCTCACAGGACTATCCTAGTCCTTCCTTATATGCCGAGCTTACCGCTCGCATGACTATCCTAGTCCTTCTTTATATCTCGAGTCTACCGCTCACAGGACTATCCTAGTCCTTCCTTATATGTCGAGCCTACCGCTCGCAGGACTAACTCACGCTCTTAAGCAAGCAAGGGCTCCAAACCGAGTCCCTTCCCACATTAACTTAGGATGTCGACCCATCCAAATCACTATACTAAGCCCTCAATGCTACCCGTACGGAGTTAGCATGCTCTAAGCAATGAGAGACACAGGTCCTGAGATTCACTCCATACGATCCTAACATAAGGACTACTTGTGCACAATATCATATCCTCAAAACTAAAGATCAATGACTAAGCTCGACTTTGAGTCAAGGGTTATTCTCATCCAACCCTGTTAGATTCAACATATATATTTAAATGTTAATCATACCAAACCATCAATCGTTCATCATATCAGAACACTTGGGTAAAAATAGCGGTGTTACAAATGTAGTTATTCATCTAATGACACATCACGTACAGTATGATCCTCAGGTGCATACCCCCGACATCGTTTAAGTATATCCTCTACTTTAGTGGCAACTCGCATGTCTTATAAGTCACCATTAGTTGACTGGTATGAGTGTATAAAAAGCTGATCATAAATACTGGTATTTATATGTCCCATATCATTGAAAAATCAACCATGAAGTAGATGGTTAAGTATTCGATTTCTATGAGTACAATCAAGTCGTGTCTTACCATCATGAGAACATGTACAAACGACCTCCAATCAACAAGTTTAGGTTCATTAAATGATTTGCCCCAATATTTAGAATCAACCTCCAAATTATATTAGAATCATATTAAAACATTTACATACAATTTAAATTGGAGCACTATTCAAACCACTACTTGCCTAAAGTTTCATGCACATACTTATTGTCATGGAGCGTCATCAACAAGTGATTAATCAAGTGGCTATATCAAAACCAAGAATTCTAAAATTTCTACTATATGTCATAGTTAGTATTTTGAGCGTTTACACCATATCTCAGCTCATTCAGAGTAATCGTGATAACAATTTGCGACACAATAGTTTTTATAACATAATGTTGACAAATCACAGCAAGCCTATATCTGAAAATTTATGACATTTAAGAGGGGTGTCCACATTGTCATCAAACATTTATCTACCAATTCCAAACAGCTTCCGATAAGCCACATCAGCCACCTTATTTCCTGTCCGACCAACCAACATCACCGCCCCTTTCTCGTATGTGAGATGCATCGACGGGCGGCGAATCAGTGACCGGAGGTGACGGAATAAATAGTCAGAACACAGATTTCAGCCATCCCTCCACGGCTTGCTCTCAAATCAACTCAATTGAGTTCGACTTCTCGCCTTGTTTATCTAAGAAACTACCACCAGGGAGAGGGGAGGAAGCTCACCGAGTGTCCATGCATGCTACCCAATAGCCGCGCATGCGGCGTTTGTGTGTCGTTCCCCGGCACTAGATCTCGCCAGATCGTATCTCGTCGATCGTCGCCGAAGTGGTGTCGACCTCTTTGAATGGGCTGTTGGAGATCGTTGGAGGAAGCTAGAGAAATGTATGGTGGTTGGCTTGGATTGAGGTGCTCTGGAGCAGTGGTCGGTCGTGGATCTGGAGAAGAAAGGTTGGTTTCGGCCATGGTGTTTGTATGGTGGGGGAAGAGGAATTTCGGTTTGGAGCATGGAGGGTGTTTCATGGTAGAAGCTCGTCATTTTGTCCGATCTGTGGGAGGGAGAGGAGTTGTTCCGATCTGGAGCATCGGAGTTGAAGGTCGTGGATGGTTGCCGTCGGAGTGAGAGCTCGCCGGAGTGAAAGCTCTCCGGAATGGAGGTAAGAGGTTGCGGCTCGAAAGCTCGCCGGAGAGAGAAGAGAGAGAGAGAGAGAGAGAGAGAGAGAGAGAGAGAGAGAGAGAGAGAGAGAGAGAGAAGAGAGAGAGAGAGAGAGAGAGAGAGAGAGAGAGAGAGAGAGAGAGAGATGTCGGAGAGGAGATCGCGCGGCCGAAAGAGTTTCGGAGGAGAGGAGAGAGATCGTTTGGATCGGTCGGCCATGGAAGAAAATTGACGGCGCTGGAGGAGAGTATCGGGTAGAATCCTTTCTAACCTAAGTTATAAGTATATATATATTATTAATAATATTATCTTATTAAACATTAAGTTATTACATTCGAACGCCCGCACAACGCCTTAGAGGACTCAAAAATTGTCCCGGAAGAGCTCGTTACGGCCGTCTCGCTGACACGCATCCACCGGACGATCCAAGATTAATTCCGAGTTCATTTGCTCATTTTATGCTTGTCGAAGCGTTTACGGTCTAATTTTTACGTTGCATCAAAACTCATCGAACGACATCGGAAATTTAAACTGATGACACTGTTGGACTCGTATTATTATTACGAGTCCAACGAAACCGACTGGGGTCAATTTCGAATTCGTTTGCTCAATTTCCACTTTTTGGGCAAATACGTTATTGCAAACCATATTATGATTTCGTCGATTCTCATCAGAATCGAGCGCGAGCAATTTTGTTGAACTCGTATAGGCGTCACGAGTCTAACAAAACTGACTGAGGTGAATTCCAAGGTCGTTTGCTGCATATAACCTTTTTGAATAAATACTATTTGAAAACCATGTCATTTGAGCTAACGTACGCACTATAATTCCTTCAAGACGGCACGCTTCCTTCGAGTTTTATTGCTCAAATTATGCTCTCCGGACGGCTCGGATCCCGATACAGCAAACATCGGGACAAAGAATAGAAATGGTACTCGCAGCATTCGTCGAGTGCACTTCCCCGGCTCAGGTGCAAGCCTGGCCCTCAGTGCACCTCTCGCGCCCGAGTCAACTCGCTTGACTCAAAAATGCGCACAAGGGGTCTAGCTCGAATCGGGATGTTACAAATTCAATAAACGAAGAAATAATTTCGTCGAAATATTAGGTTGAGGCTATGGGGATTTTCTGGATGAGAGTAAAATATACTCATCATATTCATTCATGAGCACTTCATCCATAATAATTTCAAGCGTATATATATGCATTCTCAATTGTTTCGGTTTATACATAGAAACTAGATTGCATGCGCACTCTTGCCTTGTGAAATCGTACGAACTAATAATGACACACACTATTTCAAAAATCACTACATCAGTCTAACTGATTATGTTGTGATTTATCTCAAGCACACAACATACAAGGGAGCATTTAGCAAGGACTTGGTGTGAACGACATCAAGCAGGCTACTCATTTATAAAACCACGATGCAACAGGCTACTACTACCAACATCTATATCGCTGTCCAGGTTCTATGAACCAACAAGACTGTCGAGCCACCAGCTCGTTTACACCTTGCAGGACTGGATCTCAAAACACTATATCTCTATAGCAGGTGTCATCAACAGTTATCTTGCATCAATATCATACTCGTCTGCCATGAGTCTCCAACACAAATCCTCGGTAATTTTATTTAGTTTACAATATCATTACATATGTGCACGCAAACCAGTGCATAGACACCAGTGTTGTGAATTTGTTAATAACAACCACGGTGCAAAACCTTGGCGCTAAGAGTGCTACGATTTAAACCAATTATCCTAAATATGTCTTTTTTAACGCACCTCTTTGATCAACAATTAAATACAACTCCAACTCAACAAATTTCAAGGCGTCCCCCAAAATTTGTCGCGCGGTCGTCTGACCGACCATTGATCACTGAGAGGCACTACAACACTATCAAGATGATCCAAGTTTTCACTTAACAACACCCATGAGGTTCTAATGATGGAACTCATGCTATCAGAACCTAAGGACTACCACCAAGACCTTATGTCATCCAAACACTTGCCAGGATCCGACTAGTGCATAGCAGCACTCAAGGACTGTCAACTCAAGTCCTTACCATCACATCAGGATATCATCGCATCCTTCACATAGTATTGACATCCATCTAAAACCATGCTAAATTTTACTCAACGTCACCCACAAAGGTCCTAATTGGCACACAACAGGATGTATTCATATCCTCAATTACCTATTTATATGATTTATCCAGGAGTTCATGTATGAAAACTCGACAACCTCGCTGTAAATCCCAAAAGGTTTTAGATCACCATTTCTCATTGGTCTACTTCTCCGCATAACCTTCGATCAGAGCAAAGACATAACCATCCTTTCGGTACTCACCTCTGTTATTCTGGTAGGGGACTCAACGTAATCCAAAACTTGGTGTTTAACCATCCACCTTGCTTAAAATGACTCATTCATTAAGGAGTACCTAATTCTAATATCGTCGACTTGTAACTACTTAGCTGAGAAAACCTTATCATAGCAAGGCTAAGTGAAGCAGTCTGCAAAGATTTTTAACTCCAGGTGAAACCTCGGTTGGTCCATTAGCTAGGCCAATAAACGAAGAAAAAGGTTAGCCCCATACACCTAAGTTATGTTTCTTCGACCACCAGTATAGTACATTCACCCCTTGTATGCACACCGACCCTATGGGCATGCCGTCCTCGATTAGGAGTTTTACCCTATAAGCACTTGCCACAAGGCACTTGAATAAAGTTCCTGGGACCTATTAAAGTGTTATAGGCCCTCAAAGCTACCATTTTCAACAACCTTTCTAGAGATCGACATGCTCCCGACTACAAATGGTCACTTTCTAGACTCGCAGTCTTATTGGATGTAAACTACAGTGAGGAGCATCACATTATGGGTACGAACATCAAACTTAGAAATCTCTACTGCCCCAACAGTAGATAATGAGCACTACTTCTAACCGTGATACTAGTTACAAGTTGCTCTCACTATAAGGGGGGTCTTAACATTTATCCTGTGATTTCACTATATCTACTGTTGATAATTAAAATTTATTTCCCAAATGTGAATCTTTCTAAAGGCGATCATGATATTTTCGATTTATGTGTTGACTCTCTATATAATCATATTTCTAGTAAAAAGATTCATACATATAATATACATCTTCCAAATTTAGCAAGTGATCGGCTACCTTTTAACTTTGGGGGGGGGGGGGGGGGGGTGGGGGGGGGGGGGGGGGGGGGGGGGGGGGGGGGGGGGGGGGGGGGGGGGGGGGGGGGGGGGGGGGGGGGGGGGGGGGGGGGGGGGGGGGGGG
>JAWHQI010003102.1:0-14040 GCA_033032865.1 Dactylorhiza incarnata | reverse complement strand
CTCGCATTATGTTTAATACCTGCTTTAAGTTCTCTTTGCAGAGATTAGCAGGTGATCGCGAGTTCTCTTCAGGTACTCGCGTTATGTTTCATACCTGCTTTGAGTTCTTTTGCAGAGATTAGCAGGTGATCGCGAGTTCTCTTCAGGTACTCGCGTTATAGATTCTTTTACCTGCTTTAAGTTCTCTTTTGCAGAGATTAGCAGGTGCTCGCGAGTTCTCTTCAGGTACTCGCATTATGTTTAATACCTGCTTTAAGTTCTCTTTTTGCAGAGATTAGCAGGTGATCGCGAGTTCTCTTCAGGTACTCGCGTTATGTTTATACCTGCTTTGAGTTCTCTTTTGCAGAGATTAGCAGGTGATCGCGAGTTCTCTTCAGGTACTCGCGTTATAGATTCTTTTACCTGCTTTTAAGTTCTTTTGCAGAGATTAGCAGGTGTTCGCGAGTTCTCTTCAGGTACTCGCATTATGTTTAATACCTGCTTTAAGTTCTCTTTTTGCAGAGATTAGCAGGTGATCGCGAGTTCTCTTCAGGTACTCGCGTTTAGTTTTGTTTTATACCTGCTTTGAGTTCTCTTTTGCAGAGATTAGCAGGTGATCGCGAGTTCTCTTCAGGTACTCGCGTTATAGATTCTTTTACCTTCTTTAAGTTCTCTTTGCAGAGATTAGCAGGTGTTCGCGAGTTCTCTTCAGGTACTCGCATTATGTTTAATACCTGCTTTAAGTTCTCTTTTTGCAGAGATTAGCAGGTGATCGCGAGTTTCTTCAGGTACTCGCGTTATGTTTTATACCTGCTTTGAGTTCTCTTTGCAGAGATTAGCAGGTGATCGCGAGTTCTCTTCAGGTACTCGCGTTATAGATTCTTTACCTGCTTTTAAGTTCTCTTTTGCAGAGATTAGCAGGTGTCATGAGTTCTTTTCAGATACTCGCATTATGTTTAATATCTACTTTAAGTTCTCTTTTTGCAGAGATTAGCAGGTGATCGCGAGTTCTCTTCAGGTCTCGCGTTATGTTTCATACCTGCTTTGAGTTCTCTTTTGCAGAGATTAGCAGGTGATCGCGAGTTCTCTTCAGGTACTCGCGTTATAGATTCTTTTACCTGCTTTTAAGTTCTCTTTTGCAGAGATTAGCAGGTTTCACGAGTTCTCTCAGGTACTCGCATTATGTTTAATACCTGCTTTAAGTTCTCTTTTTGCAGAGATTAGCAGGTGATCACGAGTTCTCTTCAGGTACTCGCGTTATGTTTTATACCTGCTTTGAGTTCTCTTTTGCAGAGATTAGCAGGTGATCGCGAGTTTCTTTCAGGTACTCGCGTTATAGATTCTTTTACCTGCTTTAAGTTCTCTTTTAAAGAGATTTGCAGGTGTTCGCGAGGTCTCTTCAGGTACTCGCATTGTAGTTTGCTTTACACCTGTTTTAAGTTCTCTTGTGCAGAGATTAGCAGGTGTTTCGCGAGTTCTCTTCAGGTACTCGCGTTGTAGTTTGCTTTACACCTGTTTTAAGTTCTCTTGTGCAGAGATTAGCAGGTGTTCGCGAGTTCTCTTCAGGTACTCGCGTTGTAGTTGCTTTACACTATTTTAAGTTCTCTTGTGTAGAGATTAACAGGTGTTCGCGAGTTCTCTTCAGGTACTCGCGTTTGTAGTTTGCTTTGCACTGTTTTAAGTTCTCTTTGCAGAGATTAGCAGGTGTTCGCGAGTTCTCTTCAGGTACTCGAGTTATGTTTTATACTGTTTTAAGTTCTCTTTTGCAGAGATTAGCAGGTGTTCGTGAGTTCTCTTCAGGTACTCGCGTTATGTTTTATACCTGCTTTGAGTTCTCTTTTGCAGAGATTAGCAGGTGTTCGCGAGTTCTCTTCAGGTACTCGCGTTATGTTTTATACCTGCTTTGAGTTCTCTTTTGCAGAGATTAGCAGGTGCTCGCGAGTTCTCTTCAGGTACTCGCGTTATGTTTTATACCTGCTTTGAGTTCTCTTTTGCAGAGATTAGCAGGTGATCGCGAGTTCTCTTCAGGTACTCGCGTTATGTTTTATACCTTCTTGAGTTCTCTTTTGCAGAGATTAGCAGGTGTTCGCGAGTTCTCTTCAGGTACTCGCATTATGTTCAATACCTGCTTTAAGTTCTCTTTTTGCAGAGATTAGCAGGTGATCGCGAGTTCTCTTCAGGTACTCGCGTTATGTTTTATACCTGCTTTGAGTTCTCTTTTGCAGAGATTAGCAGGTGATCGCGAGTTCTCTTCAGGTACTCGCGTTATAGATTCTTTTACCTGCTTTAAGTTCTCTTTTGCAGAGATTAGCAGGTATTCGCGAGTTCTCTTCAGGTACTCGCATTATCTTTAATACCTGCTTTAAGTTCTCTTTTTGCAGAGATTAGCAGGTGATCGCGAGTTCTCTTCAGGTACTCGCGTTATGTTTTATACCTGCTTTGAGTTCTCTTTTGCAGAAATTAGCAGGTGATCGCGAGTTCTCTTCAGGTACTCGCGTTATAGATCTTTTACCTGCTTTAAGTTCTTTTTGCAGAGATTAGCAGGTGATCGCGAGTTCTCTTCAGGTACTCGCGTTATGTTTATACCTGCTTTGAGTTCTCTTTTGCAGAGATTAGCAGGTGATCGCGAGTTCTCTTCAGGTACTCGCGTTATAGATCTTTTACTTGTTAAGTTCTCTTTGCAGAGATTAGCAGGTGATCGCGAGTTCTCTTCAGGTACTCGCGTTATGTTTTATACCTGCTTTGAGTTCTCTTTTGCAGAGATTAGCAAGGTGATCGCGAGTTTTCTTCAGGTACTCGCGTTATAGATTCTTTTACCTGCTTTTAAGTTCTCTTTTGCAGAGATTAGCAGGTGTTCGCGAGTTCTCTTCAGGTACTCGCATTATGTTTAATACCTGCTTTAAGTTCTCTTTTTTGCAGAGATTAGCAGGTGATCGCGAGTTCTCTTCAGGTACTCGCGTTATGTTTTATACCTGCTTTGAGTTCTCTTTGCAGAGATTAGCAGGTGATCGCGAGTTCTCTTCAGGTACTCGCGTTATAGATTCTTTTACCTGCTTTTAAGTTCTCTTTGCAGAGATTAGCAGGTGTTCGCGAGTTTCTCTTCAGGTACTCGCATTATGTTTAATACCTGCTTTAAGTTCTCTTTTTGCAGAGATTAGCAGGTGATCGCGAGTTCTCTTCAGGTACTCGCGTTATGTTTCTACCTGCTTTGAGTTCTCTTTTGCAGAGATTAGCAGGTGATCGCGAGTTCTCTTCAGGTACTCGCGTTATAGATTCTTTTACCTGCTTTTAAGTTCTCTTTTGCAGAGATTAGCAGGTGTTCGCGAGTTCTCTTCAGGTACTCGCATTATGTTTAATACCTGCTTTAAGTTCTCTTTTGCAGAGATTAGCAGGTGATCGCGAGTTCTCTTCAGGTACTCGCGTTATGTTTTATACCGCTTTGAGTTCTCTTTTGCAGAGATTAGCAGGTGATCGCGAGTTCTCTTCAGGTACTGCGTTATAGATTCTTTTACCTGCTTTTAAGTTCTCTTTTGCAGAGATTAGCAGGTGTTCGCGAGTTCTCTTCAGGTACTCGCATTATGTTTAATACTGCTTTAAGTTCTCTTTTTGCAGAGATTAGCAGGTGATCGCGAGTTCTCTTCAGGTACTGCGTTATGTTTATACCTGCTTTGAGTTCTCTTTTGCAGAGATTAGCAGGTGATCGCGAGTTCTCTTCAGGTACTCGCGTTATAGATTCTTTTACCTGCTTTTAAGTCTCTTTTGCAGAGATTAGCAGGTGATCGCGAGTTCTCTTCAGGACCTCGCATTATGTTTTATACCTGCTTTGAGTTCTCTTTTGCAGAGATTAGCAGGTGATCGCGAGTTTTCTTCAGGTACTCGCGCTATAGATTCTTTTACCTGCTTTTGTTCTCTTTTGCAGAGATTAGCAGGTGATTCGCGAGTTTCTTCAGGTACTCGCATTATGTTTTATACTGCTTTGAGTTCTCTTTTGTAGAGATTAGCAGGTGATCGCGAGTTTTCTTCAGGTACTCGCGTTATAGATTCTTTTACCTGCTTTTAAGTTCTCTTTTGCAGAGATTAGCAGGTGTTCGCGAGTTCTCTTCAGGTACTCGTATTATGTTTAATACCTGCTTTAAGTTCTCTTTTGCAGAGATTAGCAGGTGATCGCGAGTTCTCTTCAGGTACTCGCGTTATGTTTTATACCTGCTTTGAGTTCTCTTTTGCAGAGATTAGCAGGTGATCGCGAGTTCTCTTCAGGTACTCGCGTTATAGATTCTTTTACCTGCTTTTAAGTTCTCTTTGCAGAGATTAGCAGGTGCTTCGCGAGTTCTCTTCAGGTACTCGCATTATGTTTAATACCTGCATTAAGTTCTCTTTTTGCAGAGATTAGCAGGTGATCGCGAGTTTCTCTCAGGTACTCCGTTATGTTTCATACCTGTTTTGAGTTCTCTTTTGCAGAGATTAGCAGGTGATCGCGAGTTCTCTTCAGGTACTCGCGTTATAGATTCCTTTACCTACTTTTAATTTCTCTTTTGCAGAGATTAGCAGGTGTTCGCGACTTCTCTTCAGGTTCTCCGCATTATGTTTAATACCTGGTTTAAGTTCTCTTTTTGCAGAGATTAGCAGGTGATCGCGAGTTCTCTTCAGGTACTCGCGTTATGTTTTATACCTGCTTTGAGTTCTCTTTTGCAGAGATTAGCAGGTGATCGCGAGTTCTCTTCAGGTACTCGCGTTATAGATTCTTTTACCTGCTTTTAAGTTCTCTTTTGTAGAGATTTGCAGGTGCTCGTGAGTTCTCTTCAGGTACTCGCATTATGTTTAATACCTGCTTTAAGTTCTCTTTTTGCAGAGATTAGCAGGTGATCGCGAGTTCTCTTCAGGTACTCGCGTTATGTTTCATACCTGCTTTGAGTTCTCTTTTGCAGAGATTAGCAGGTGATCGCGAGTTCTCTTCAGGTACTCGCGTTATAGATTCTTTTACCTGCTTTTAAGTTCTCTTTTAAAGAGATTGGCAGGTTTTCGCGAGGTCTCTTCAGGTACTCGCATTGTAGTTTGCTTTAACCTGTTTTAAGTTCTCTTGTGCAGAGATTAGCAGGTGTTCGCGAGTTCTCTTCAGGTACTCGCGTTGTAGTTTGCTTTACACCTGTTTTAGTTCTCTTGTGCAGAGATTAGCAGTTGTTCGCGAGTTCTCTTCAGGTACTCGCGTTGTAGTTTGCTTTACACCTATTTTAAGTTCTCTTGTGTAGAGATTAACAGGTGTTCACGAGTTCTCTTCAAGTACTCGCGTTGTAGTTTGCTTTGCACCTGTTTTAAGTTCTCTTTTGCAGAGATTAGCAGGTGTTCGCGAGTTCTCTTCAGGTACTCGCGTTATGTTTTATACCTGTTTTAAGTTCTCTTTTGCAGAGATTAGCAGGTGTTCGCGAGTTCTCTTCAGGTACTCGCGTTATGTTTTATACCTGCTTTGAGTTCTCTTTTGCAGAGATTAGCAGGTGTTCGCGAGTTCTCTTCAGGTACTCGCGTTATGTTTTTTACCTGCTTTGAATTCTCTTTTGCAGAGATTAGCAGGTGATCGCGAAGTCTCTCAGGTACTCGCGTTATGTTTTATACCTGCTTTGTGTTCTCTTTTGCAGAGATTAGCAGGTATTCGCGAATTCTCTTCAGGTACTCGCGTTATGTTTTATACCTGCTGAGTTCTCTTTTGCAGAGATTAGTGGGTGCTCGCGAGTCTCTTCAGGTACTCGCGTTATGTTTTATACCTGCTGTGAGTTCTCTTTTGCAGAGATTAGCGGTGCTCGCGAGTTCTCTTCAGGTACTCGCGTTATGTTTATACCTGCTGTGAGTTCTCTTTTGCAGAGATTAGCAGGTGTTCGCGAGTTCTCTTCAGGTACTCGCATTATGTTTAATACCTGCTCTAAGTTCTCTTTTTGCAGAGATTAGCAGGTGATCGCGAGTTCTCTTCAGGTACTCACGTTATGTTTTTTATACCTGCTTTGAGTTCTCTTTTGCAGAGATTAGCAGGTGATCGCGAGTTTTCTTCAGATACTCGCGTTATAGATTCTTTACCTTCCTTTAAGTTCTCTTTTGCAGAGATTAGCAGGTGTTCACGAGTTCTCTTCAGGTACTCGCATCATGTTTAATACCTGCTTTAAGTTCTCTTTTTGCAGAGATTAGCAGGTGATCGCGAGTTCTCTTCAGGTACTCGCGTTATGTTTATACCTGCTTTGAGTTCTCTTTTGCAGAGATTAGCAGGTGATCGCGAGTTCTCTTCAGGTACTCGTGTTATAGATTCTTTTACCTGCTTTTAAGTTCTCTTTTGCAGAGATTAGCAGGTGTTCGTGAGTTCTCTTCAGATACTCGCATTATGTTTAATACCTGCTTTAAGTTCTCTTTTTGCAGAGATTAGCAGGTGATCGCGAGTTCTCTTCAGGTACTCGCGTTATGTTTCATACCTGCTTTGAGTTCTCTTTTGCAGAGATTAGCAGGTGATCGCGAGTTCTCTTCAGGTACTCGCGTTATAGATTCTTTTACCTGCTTTTAAGTTCTCTTTTGTAGAGATTAGCAGGTGTTCGCGAGTTCTCTTCAGGTACTCGCATTATGTTTAATACCTGCTTTAAGTTCTCTTTTTGCAGAGATTAGCAGGTGATCGCGAGTTCTCTTCAGTACTCGCGTTATGTTTTTATACCTGCTTTGAGTTCTCTTTTGCAGAGATTAGCAGGTGATCGCGAGTTCTCTTCAGGTACTCGCGTTATAGATTCTTTTACCTGCTTTTAAGTTCTCTTTTGCAGAGATTAGCAGGTATTCGCGAGTTCTCTTCAGGTACTCGCATTATCTTTAATACCTGCTTTAAGTTCTCTTTTTGCAGAGATTAGCAGGTGATCGCGAGTTCTCTTCAGGTACTCGCGTTATTTTTTATACCTGCTTTGAGTTCTCTTTTGCAGAAATTAGCAGGTGATCGCGAGTTCTCTTCAGGTACTCGCGTTATAGATTCTTTTACCTGCTTTTAAGTTCTCTTTTGCAGAGATTAGCAGTGATCGCGAGTTCTCTTCAGGTACTCGCGTTATGTTTTATACCTGCTTTGAGTTCTCTTTTGCAGAGATTAGCAGGTGATCGCGAGTTTTCTTCAGGTACTCGCGTTATAGATTCTTTTACCTGCTTTTAAGTTCTCTTTTGCAGAGATTAGCAGGTGATCGCGAGTTCTCTTCAGGTACTCGCGTTATGTTTTATACCTGCTTTGAGTTCTCTTTTTGCAGAGATTAGCAGGTGATCGCGAGTTTCTTCAGGTACTCGCGTTATAGATTCTTTACCTGCTTTTAAGTTCTCTTTTGCAGAGATTAGCAGGTGTTCGCGAGTTCTCTTCAGGTCTCGCATTATGTTTAATACCTGCTTTAAGTTCTCTTTTTGCAGAGATTAGCAGGTGATCGCGAGTTCTCTTCAGGTACTCGCGTTATGTTTTTTTACCTGCTTTGAGTTCTCTTTTGCAGAGATTAGCAGGTGATCGCGAGTTCTCTTCAGGTACTCGCTTTAGATTCTTTACCTGCTTTTAAGTTCTCTTTTGCAGAGATTAGCAGGTGTTCGCGAGTTCTCTTCAGGTACTCGCGTTATGTTTTAATACCTGCTTTAAGTTCTCTTTTTGCAGAGATTCAGGTGATCGCGAGTTCTCTTCAGGTACTCGCGTTATGTTTTATACCTGCTTTGAGTTCTCTTTTGCAGAGATTAGCAGGTGATCGCGAGTTCTCTTCAGGTACTCGCGTTATAGATTCTTTTACCTGCTTTTAAGTTCTCTTTTGCAGAGATTAGCAGGTGTTCGCGAGTTCTCTTCAGGTACTCGCATTATGTTTAATACCTGCTTTAAGTTCTCTTTTTGCAGAGATTAGCAGGTGATCGCGAGTTCTCTTCAGGTACTCGCGTTATGTTTTATACCTGCTTTGAGTTCTCTTTTGCAGAGATTAGCAGTGATCGCGAGTTCTCTTCAGGTACTCGCGTTATAGATTCTTTTACCTGCTTTAAGTTCTCTTTTGCAGAGATTAGCAGGTGATCGCGAGTTCTCTTCAGGTACTCGCATTATGTTTAATACCTGCTTTAAGTTCTCTTTTTGCAGAGATTAGCAGGTGATCGCGAGTTCTCTTCAGGTACTCGCGTTATGTTTTTATACCTGCTTTGAGTTCTCTTTTGCAGAGATTAGCAGTGATCGCGAGTTCTCTTCAGGTACTCGCGTTATAGATTCTTTTACCTGCTTTTAAGTTCTCTTTTGCAGAGATTAGCAGGTGATCGCGAGTTCTCTTCAGGTACTCGCGTTATGTTTTATACCTGCTTTAAGTTCTCTTTTTGCAGAGATTAGCAGGTGATTCGCGAGTTTTCTTCAGGTACTCGCGTTTAAGATTCTTTTATACCTGCTTTTAAGTTCTCTTTTTGCAGAGATTAGCAGGTGATCGCGAGTTCTCTTCAGGTACTCGCGTTATGTTTTATACCTGCTTTGAGTTCTCTTTTGCAGAGATTAGCAGGTGATCGCGAGTTCTCTTCAGGTACTCGCGTTATAGATTCTTTTACCTGCTTTTAAGTTCTCTTTTGCAGAGATTAGCAGGTGATCGCGAGTTCTCTCAGGTACTCGCGTTATGTTTAATACCTGCTTTAAGTTCTCTTTTGCAGAGATTAGCAGGTGATCGCGAGTTCTCTTCAGGTACTCGCGTTATGTTTATACCTGCTTTGAGTTCTCTTTTGCAGAGATTAGCAGGTGATCGCGAGTTCTCTTCAGGTACTCGCGTTATAGATTCTTTTACCTGCTTTTAAGTTCTCTTTTGCAGAGATTAGCAGGTGATCGCGAGTTCTCTTCAGGTACTCGCATTATGTTTAATACCTGCTTTAAGTTCTCTTTTTGCAGAGATTAGCAGGTGATCGCGAGTTCTCTTCAGGTACTCGCGTTATGTTTCATACCTGCTTTGAGTTC
Source organism: Dactylorhiza incarnata (assembly GCA_033032865.1). Taxonomy (NCBI): domain Eukaryota; kingdom Viridiplantae; phylum Streptophyta; class Magnoliopsida; order Asparagales; family Orchidaceae; genus Dactylorhiza; species Dactylorhiza incarnata. Next base: position 5,117 of record JAWHQI010003102.1, on the reverse strand, counting down.
TCTTTTGCAAGATTAGCAGGTGATCGCGAGTTCTCTTCAGGTACTCGCGTTAGATTCTTTTACCTGCTTTTAAGTTCTCTTTTGCAGAGATTAGCAGGTGTTCGCGAGTTCTCTTCAGGTACTCGCATTATTTTTAATACCCTGCTTTAAGTTCTCTTTTGCAGAGATTAGCAGGTGATCGCGAGTTCTCTTCAGGTACTCGCGTTATGTTTTTTACCTGCTTTGAGTTCTCTTTTGCAGAGATTAGCAGGTGATCGCGAGTTCTCTTCAGGTACTCGCGTTATAGATTCTTTACCTGCTTTTATTCTCTTTTGCAGAGATTAGCAGGTGATTCGCGAGTTCTCTTCAGGTACTCGCGTTATGTTTTATACCTGCTTTGAGTTCTCTTTTGCAGAGATTAGCAGGTGATCGCGAGTTCTCTTCAGGTACTCGCGTTATGTTTTATACCTGCTTTGAGTTCTCTTTTGCAGAGATTAGCAGGTGATCGCGAGTTCTCTTCAGGTACTCGCGTTATTTTAATACCTGCTTAAGTTCTCTTTTTGCAGAGATTAGCATGTGATCGCGAGTTCTCTTCAGGTACTCGCGTTATGTTTTATACCTGCTTTGAGTTCTCTTTTGCAGAGATTAGCAGGTGATCGCGAGTTCTCTTCAGGTACTCGCGTTATAGATTCTTTTACCTACTTTTAAGTTCTCTTTTGCAGAGATTAGCAGGTGTTCGCGACTTCTCTTCAGGTTCTCGCATTATGTTTAATACCTGCTTTAAGTTCTCTTTTTGCAGAGATTAGCAGGTGATCGCGAGTTCTCTTCAGGTACTCGCGTTATGTTTTATACCTGCTTTGAGTTCTCTTTTGCAGAGATTAGCAGTGATCGCGAGTTCTCTTCAGGTACTCGCGTTATAGATTCTTTACCTGCTTTAAGTTCTCTTTTGTAGAGATTTGCAGGTGCTCCTGAGTTCTCTTCAGGTACTCGCATTATGTTTAATACCTGCTTTAAGTTCTCTTTTTGCAGAGATTAGCAGGTGATCGCGAGTTCTCTTCAGGTACTCGCGTTATGTTTCATACCTGCTTTGAGTTCTCTTTTGCAGAGATTAGCAGGTGATCGCGAGTTCTCTTCAGGTACTCGCGTTATAGATTCTTTTACCTGCTTTTAAGTTCTCTTTTAAAGAGATTTGCAGGTGTTCGCGAGTTCTCTTCAGGTACTCGCATTGTAGTTTGCTTTACACCTGTTTTAAGTTCTCTTGTGCAGAGATTAGCATGTTCGCGAGTTCTCTTCAGGTACTCGCGTTGTAGTTTGCTTTACACCTGTTTTAAGTTCTCTTGTGCAGAGATTAGCAGTTGTTCGCGAGTTCTCTTCAGGTACTCGCGTTGTAGTTTGCTTTTACACCTATTTTAAGTTCTCTTGTGTAGAGATTAACAGGTGTTCACGAGTTCTCTTCAAGTACTCGCGTTGTAGTTTGCTTTGCACCTGTTTTAAGTTCTCTTTTGCAGAGATTAGCAGTTTCGCGAGTTCTCTTCAGGTACTCGCGTTATGTTTTATACCTGTTTTAAGTTCTCTTTTGCAGAGATTAGCAGTGTGGTCGCGAGTTCTCTTCAGGTACTCGCGTTATGTTTTATACCTGCTTTGAGTTCTCTTTTGCAGAGATTAGCAGGTGTTCGCGAGTTCTCTTCAGGTACTCGCGTTATGTTTTTTTACCTCCTTTGAATTCTCTTTTGCAGAGATTAGCAGGTGATCGCGAAGTCTCTTCAGGTACTCGCGTTATGTTTTATACCTGCTTTGTGTTCTCTTTTGCAGAGATTAGCAGGTATTCGCGAATTCTCTTCAGGTACTCGCGTTTATGTTTTATACCTGCTGTGAGTTCTCTTTTGCAGAGATTAGGGGGTGCTCGCGAGGTCTCTTCAGGTACTCGCGTTATGTTTTATACTGCTGTGAGTTCTCTTTTGCAGAGATTAGCGGGTGCTCGCGAGTTCTCTTCAGGTACTCGCGTTATGTTTTATACCTGCTTTGAGTTCTCTTTTGCAGAGATTAGCAGGTGTTCGCGAGTTCTCTTCAGGTACTCGCATTATGTTTAATACTGCTTTAAGTTCTCTTTTTGCAGAGATTATCAGGTGATCGCGAGTTCTCTTCAGGTACTCACGTTATGTTTTTTAAACCTGCTTTGAGTTCTCTTTTGCAGAGATTAGCAGGTGATCGCGAGTTTTCTTCAGATACTCGCGTTATAGATTCTCTTTACCTCCTTTAAGTTCTCTTTTGCAGAGATTAGCAGGTGTTCACGAGTTCTCTTTAGGTACTCGCATCATTTGTTAATACCTGCTTTAAGTTCTCTTTTTGCAGAGATTAGCAGGTGATCGCGAGTTCTATTCAGGTACACGCGTTATGTTTTATACCTGCTTTTGAGTTCTCTTTTGCAGAGATTAGCAGGTGATCGCGAGTTCTCTTCAGGTACTCGTGTTATAGATTCTTTTACCTGCTTTTAAGTTCTCTTTTGCAGAGATTAGCAGGTGTTCGTGAGTTCTCTTCAGATACTCGCATTATGTTTAATACCTGCTTTAAGTTCTCTTTTTGCAGAGATTAGCAGGTGATCGCGAGTTCTCTTCAGGTACTCGCGTTATGTTTCATACCTGCTTTGAGTTCTCTTTTGCAGAGATTAGCAGGTGATCGCGAGTTCTCTTCAGGTACTCGCGTTATAGATTCTTTTACCTGCTTTTAAGTTCTCTTTTGTAGAGATTAGCAGGTGTTCACGAGTTCTCTTCAGGTACTCGCATTATGTTTAATACCTGCTTTAAGTTCTCTTTTGCAGAGATTAGCACGGTGATCGCGAGTTCTCTTCAGGTACTCGCGTTATGTTTTATACCTGCTTTGAGTTCTCTTTTGCAGAGATTAGCAGGTGATCGCGAGTTCTCTTCAGGTACTCGCGTTATAGATTCTTTTACCTGCTTTTAAGTTCTCTTTTGCAGAGATTAGCAGGTATTCGCGAGTTCTCTTCAGGTACTCGCATTATCTTTAATACCTGCTTTAAGTTCTCTTTTTGCAGAGATTAGCAGGTGATCGCGAGTTCTCATCAGGTACTCGCGTTATGTTTTATACCTGCTTTGAGTTCTCTTTTGCAGAAATTAGCAGGTGTTCGCGAGTTCTCTTCAGGTACTCGCGTTATAGATTCTTTTACCTGCTTTTAAGTTCTCTTTTTGCAGAGATTAGCAGGTGATCGCGAGTTCTCTTCAGGTACTCGCGTTATGTTTTTATACCTGCTTTGAGTTCTCTTTTGCAGAGATTAGCAGGTTTCGCGAGTTTTCTTCAGGTACTCGCGTTATAATTCTTTTACCTGCTTTTATAGTTCTCTTTTGCAGAGATTAGCAGGTGTTCGCGAGTTCTCTTCAGGTTCTCGCATTATGTTTTATACCTGCTTTAAGTTCTCTTTTGCAGAGATTAACATGTGATCGCGAGTTCTCTTCGGGTACTCGCGTTTAGGTTTTATACCTGCTTTGTTCTCTTTTGCAGAGATTAGCAGGTGATCGCGAGTTCTCTTCAGGTACTCGCGTTATGATTCTTACCTGCTTTAAGTTCTCTTTTGCAGAGATTAGCAGGTGCTCGCGAGTTCTCTTCAGGTACTCGCATTATGTTTTATACCTGCTTTTAAGTTCTCTTTTGCAGAGATTAGCAGGTGATCGCGAGTTCTCTTCAGGTACTCGCGTTATGTTTCATACCTGCTTTGAGTTTCTCTTTTGCAGAGATTAGCAGGTGATCGCGAGTTCTTTTCAGGTACTCGCGTTATAGATTCTTTTACCTGCTTTTAAGTTCTCTTTTGCAGAGATTAGCAGTGTTCTCGAGTTCTCTTCAGGTTCTCGCATTATGTTTATACCTGCTTTACTTTCTCTCTTTTGCAGAGATTATAGCTGGTGATCTATCGCGAGTTCTCTTCAGGTACTCGCGTTATGTTTTATACCTGCTTTGAGTTCTCTTTTGCAGAAATTAGCAGGTGTTCGCGAGTTCTCTTCAGGTACTCGCGTTATAGATTTTACCTGCTTTTAGTTCTCTTGTGCAGAGATTAGCAGGTGATCGCGAGTTCTCTTCAGGTACTCGCATTATGGTTTTATACCTGCTTTGAGTCTCTTTTTGCAGAGATTAGCAGGTGATCGCGAGTTTTCTTCAGTTTCTCGCGTTATAGATTCTTTACCTGCTTTTAAGTTCTCTTTTGCAGAGATTAGCAGGTGATCGCGAGTTCTCTTCAGGTACTCGCATTATGTTTTATACCTGCTTGAGTTCTCTTTTGAGAGATTAGCAGGTGATCGCGAGTTTTCTCTTCAGGTACTCGCGTTATAGATTTCTTTATACCTGCTTTTAGTTCTCTTTTGCAGAGATTAGCAGGTGTTTCGCGAGGTTCTCTTCAGGTTCTCGCATTATGTTTATACCGCTTTTAAGTTCTCTTTTTGCAGAGATTAGCAGTTGATCGCGAGTTCTCTTCAGGTACTCGCGTTATTGTTTTATACCTGGTTTGAGTTTCTTTTGCAGAGATTAGCAGGTGATCGCGAGTTCTCTTCAGGTACTCGCGTTATAGATTCTTTTACCTGCTTTTAAGTTCTCTTTTGCAGAGATTAGCAGGTGCTCGCGAGTCTCTTCAGGTATCGCATTATGTTTTAATACCTGCTATTAAGTTCTCTTTTTGCAGAGACTTATAGGTGATCGCGAGTTCTCTTCAGGTACTCGCTATGTTTCATACCTGCTTTGAGTTCTCTTTTGCAGAGATTAGCAGGTGATCGCGAGTTCTCTTCAGGTACTCGCGTTATAGATTCTTTACACCTACTTTTAAGTTCTCTTTTGCAGAGATTAGCAGGCTTGTTCGCTGAGTTCTCTTCAGGTTCTCGCATTATGTTTTAATGCCTGCTTTAAGTTCTCTTTTTGCAGAGATTATCAGGTGATCGCGAGTTTCTCTTCAGGTACTCGCGTTATGTTTCATACCTGCTTTTGAGTTCTCTTTTGCAGAGATTAGTAGGTGATCGCGAGTTCTCTTCAGGTACTCGCGTTATAGATTCTGTTTACCTGCTTTTAAGTTCTCTTTGAAAAGATTTGCAGGTGTTCGCGAGGTCTCTTCAGGTACTCGCATTGTAGTTTGCTTTACACCT
>JAWHQI010003101.1:0-14093 GCA_033032865.1 Dactylorhiza incarnata | reverse complement strand
CCCCCCCCCCCCCCCCCCCCCCCCCCCCCCCCCCCCCCCCCCCCCCCCCCCCCCCCCCCCCCCCCCCCCCCCCCCCCCCCCCCCCCCCCCCCCCCCCCCCCCCCCCCCCCCCCCCCCCCCCCCCCCCCCCCACACACACACACACACACACATCCCACAGCCCTTCCTGCAACCATTCTTGAAGTCCCAATTTCCCTACAAAACCCAAACACCACACCTCCACATCCTCCACCCAACCTGCCTGAATACCTATCTTTCCACACTGTCTAGCAACCCGTAGCCCTCCAGGACCCCTATTTCCCTGTGCAATAGAACTCACAGCCTTCCAAGAGCCCAACCCAGCAGCCCGCCTAACCCCTTTCTTCCCAATACCGCCCCCTTCACAAATCCCCATTCTACCCCCTTTCCCTCCTAGGAAATCAAAGTCATAGCCCCATTGAATCCACCAACAACCCTAGACCTCCTTCGTCGCTTCTCGCCACCGCCTGCACGTGTAAGTTGATGTTGGAGTCTTTCTTTCTATTATTGCATATTTGGATCATGTTTTGTTAGATGTAATCTTGTATGTGTTGGTACTATGAACTCTAATGATTTGCAAGAACTATTTAGTGTGTGCTTTCAAGTATTTGTGCTTCTGCTGTTTTGTTGAATACAACTTGTTCTTCCTTAATTAAAAAATGTGAACGATTGTGCCCCTATTATATATATTTTTAATTATTACTGTTGCAATTTTAATCGGACTGACAAACACGTGCATTCATATTAGTAGTCGTCGGTAGCCGCGTCACATTTCATTTAGCTGCATATTAGAGCGACCATCATTTAAGCCTACCCCTGCATCAAATTGGTATCAAAGACAGGTTGAGCTACGTTTTATGCTTCGTAGTGGTAGGTTATTTCACACATCTGTGTCTGACCCAAACCTCACCGACAATCAGGCTGCCAGTTCGCAGTTGGACATGGAGCCTGCTGAATTTCAAAGACTTGTACTCGATCGTTTTGATCAGAGTGGAACCCAGTTTGACGTCATTAGGGACGATATCACTAGGGTTAGCACTATGGTTGAGCAATTATAAACCCCTAGAGGTCAAGCTCCACCCCCACATTACGATTAGTCCCCACAGGATACTCCACCACTTCCTGAGTGACGTGTTAGAGATGTACCTCGCCGAGATCCCTGTGGCAATCTTGCCCACATGATTCCTGATTTGAAGAAGTCATCATTTCAAGAGTACTTCACTTTGTATTTGATCGTACATCTAGTTCATAATCTCAGGAAAATATAAGTACATATCGTCGAGAAGAACAAGCGATATCGTCGACAATGCGTGCTTGTCGTCGTAATGACAGGCAGAGCAGCAACCGCTGAGAAGCAAAGTATTCGTCGACCGCTGAGACATGGCGAGATCGTCGAACGAAGAATGCCGATCGTCGAACGCTGAGACGTGGCGAGATCGTCGAACGAAGAATGGCGATCGTCGAATGAAGGATGACAAGTTCGTCGATCGCAGAATGCTGTTCGTCAAACGCAGAGAAGACACATGACATCGTCGTGTGGAACTCATGTCGTCGAGAGAACATATGATTACGACGACATGATGCAAGAAGGAAGCTCACGACGACACTGTCAGAGAAAGAAGATCGTTGTATATACAGAATCGCCAGGATATCCTGTATCGTCGAGATACCACCATCAGAGGCAGAAGGAAGATCGCGATGACAAAGTCAGAAACAACTTGTCGTCGTAATGATGCAAATTTCTTCAAGACAGAATTCAAATCCTGCGGACGTACTGTCAGCAGTTAATGTCGCCGCCTGATTGTCCAATCAGCGCGTGCACTTAATGAATCGAGGTATTAGCGCGTACTCCAAAAGAAATAAAGATATCAGCGCGTGCTAAAAATGAATGGAGGTCTGACACAAAGAAACTTTTTAGAAGACTGTTGGGAGACATCGCAGTCTTATAAAAAGGATACATGAGGCTGCCCTAAAAGGTTAATTATCAAGAAAGAACTTGCGCACATAGCGAATCGAAAAACACAAGCGCCGCAAGAAAGAAAGAGAAAAAGAAGGAGCAGTCATCTTCATCGACTGCTAAGAAGCCAATCCTCATCTGTCTAAGAAAAGATTTGAAGAAGAACCGTGTGCTCAAGATCTGATTCAGAACAATCTTCTTCAATCTCAAGGAGCCGATCTTCAACAGGCTAAAGGTGTCGATCTTCATCCGTCAGAAGAAACATTTTATTATTGTATTTTCTTGTAAGGCTTGCGGGCCAAATTATCTAGCTTAAGGGCTGGAGAGCTGTGAGGCTTGAGGGCCAGGGCAGTGCACTTGCGGGTGCGACTTGTCTAGCTTGAGGGCTGGAGAGCTGTGAGGCTTGAGGACCCAGTGGCAGTGCACTTGCGGGTGCGACTTGTCGAGCTTGAGGGCTCGGGTGCAGTAGGGGCTTGCGGGCCTAGGCTGTAGGCACAAGACTTGCGGGTCTGTGTTGTGTTGGGCTTGAGGGCCTGAGTGTCGAGCTTGCGGGCTCGGGAGCCGTAAGGGCTTGAGGGCTTAGGCTGTTGGGACCTGCGGGTCCGAGTTGTAAGGCTTGAGGGCCTGAAGATTTTGGCGGAGTTTACTGAGCCTAGCACACTGCTGGGTAGGCGTAGAGGGAAAGAGGACTACTCAAGACACCCCGTCTTGAGGAACCTCTATAGATCTTGTGTCGTCTGGTGTGACTTATTTGTGTGTTAATTTTGTGCATTGCTTGAATCTTGATAACTCACACTAATAGTTCAAAAAGTACCAAGATCATCTAACACCCCCCCTCTAGGTGAACGTTCCATAACCAACAATCCCCCTCCTACCGCGAGATGAAATCCCATCAGGCTTATGAGTATCAATAGGGCCCGACCGCTATGAGAAATCACCGTCCTCCCAATGAACCTCGTCCCCCACCTAGTTTTAGAGGCCGTTCCCCACCAGCACGACACGATTATGGTTATGACGATCAGTATGAAGACTACTTAGAGCCACGCCGCAGAGCAACCCTGGCCGAGGATGATATTACTTGACACATCCGTATTGACGCACCTTCCTTCGACGGTCACCTGGACCTGAGGCATTTAGCGATTGGCTCATGGACATGGATCATTATTTTTATTGGTACGAGATGAGCGACGAGAGGCAGGTGCGGTTCGCCAAGATGAAATTATTAGGGCAGGACTAGGTTTACTGGACGAGTCTGGAGAGGTCTCTTGACTCTTGAGCGAGATGGATATTACCCATCAACCGATGAGTTGAGATGAAGCAGCGGTTGAAGGATAATTATCTCCCCGCCTCGTACCGAGACCAGCTGTTAGACCAACTTTATGCACTCCGGCAGGGGACCCTTTCCATTGTCGAGTACATGTCCCATTTTGATGAGTTGGTGGTACTGAGTGATATATTGGAGGAGCCAATTGCTACCAATTCCAGCTTTTGGGACGGACTCAGATCTGATCTCCGGAGGGAACTGATTCCCCATAGGGTCGAGACAGTTGAGCAGGTTTTTCAGCTTGCACTCGAGTACGAGCAGTATTTGCGCCTTGCTGGCCCGAGACAGGTCACCCCTCGACCTGATACCTTCATACTTAGGAGGCCCACCACGATCACGACCACTGCCCAGTACCTCCTCGCATTCCCACAGATGTGAAGGGGAAAACCATTGTCCCCGGGGGCCCAAACCTGGGGGATTCCAATGTTATCGATGCTCTGACATAGGACACATGGCTGCCCAATGCCTGACTAGGAATATACTGACTGAGGAAGAGGGCGAGCCAACACTGGGGTTGAGGGCACAACCGTTGAGGAGATTACGACCGTAGAGGAGGGATGTGAAAGCGACGCCGAGAGGTTGCTGGAGCTGGGAGTCATCCGACTTCTTCTGCACATCCTTCATGTCGAAGAGGATTGGTGTTGTACTACGGTTTTCTACACAAATTTTCGAGCGCAGGAGGTCCCTGCAAGCTTGCTATTGATAGTGACAGCTGCGTGAATATAGTCGCCAAGAATTGCTTGGAGAGGATGTAGTTTATAGGCAAGTCACACCCACATCCTTACCGCGTCCTTTGTGTGGACAAATCTACCATCCATGTTACACAAAGATGTCTGGTACCAATTTATTTAGCGTCCATTGAGGACAAGGTTTGATGTGACGACCCTATGGGCGTAGTGCACATATTACTTGGACGACCCTGGTTGTACGACCGTGATGCCACGTGTTATGGTCGATCCAACACGCGCATATTCTTTGATAAGGGCCGAAAGATTACCCTGATTCCGACCCAACCCAGGGACACTCCCCAGGGTAAGGTCGATTCGTCCATTAGTGCAGGGTCATCAAGACCTCTACATATCTTGAGGAAGGGTGATTTTATGAAAGAGAGTCTAGACGTTGGGGTTATGTTTGTAGTGACAGCCACCGTGGCTTCTGAGGCCCCACAGACACTAAGATTACTGATCCGGACGTTCGTCATTTGCTGGATGACTATTTAGATATTATGCCCGAGGAACTCCCCGATGAGCTTCCCCCATTGAGGGACATCAAACATGCTATTGATTTGTTCCCGGGGGCATCTTTGCCCAACCTACCCCACTTTCGAATGAACCGATTGAGCATGCCGAGCTGAAACGACAAGTCGATGATCTTCTTAGGATGAATTTTATACGCGAGAGCCTGAGTCCATGTGCAGTACCTGCCCTTCTTACTCCAAAGGAGGACGGGAGCTGGCGCATGTGCGTTGATAGCCGCGCCATTAATTAAATCACGGTGTTGTATCGTTTTAACCATAACCCGCCTCAATGACCTCTTGGATTTGATGGCCAGTGCCCAGATCTTTTCGAAGATCGACCTCCATAGTGGGTACCATCAGATTGGAGTTAGAGAGGGGGATGAGTGGAAGACGACCTCGAAGACGAAGGACGGCCTTTATGAGTGGCTAATTATGTCATTCGGGTTATCGAACGCACCCAACATGTTTATGAGGGTGATGACACTGATCCTAAAGCCCTACATGAGCAAATTTCCAGTAGTGTATTTTGATGACATATTAATAGACAGCTAGTGTCGCACCAAGCACTTGCACCACATTCGTCTGGTATTTGATATCCTTCAGAAGGATCATGTTTATATCAACTTGAAGAAGTATTCATTCTTATCTGCTTCTATCCACTTTTTGGGGTACAGTCTCAACATCTGGTATATCGGTTCACCCTGACAAGGTCAAATCCATTCGTGAGTGGCTTATCCCGACGAACATTCATGGGACTCGTAGTTTCCATGGACTTGCCACCTTCTATAGGAGGTTTGTCTGTGGTTTCTGTTCTATTATGGCTCCCCCTTACGAGCTGCCTCCGCAAGAGAGATTTTGTGTGGGCGAAGGCGGTCACACGTGCATTCAAAGAGATTAAGGAAAGTTTGTCATCTTCCCTTGTCCTATGCCTTCCGGATATCTGTAAGGCCTTCGAGGCGGTCTGTGATGCTCCAGGAGTTGGTATTGGTGGGAGTACTTAGTCAAGATGGTCATCAAGTTGCTTACTTCACTGAGTAACTGAATGACGCCCGACAAAACTACTCAACTTATGACCGTGAGTTCTATGTTGTCGTGCAGACACTTCGCTATTGGCGTCACTATCTACTGCGTAAGGAGTTTGTTTTGTACTCTGATTATCAAGCCATGCGATATCTCGATTCGCAGAAGAAGTTAAGGTCACTGTCATGCGAAATGGTTGGAATATATGCAGGATTATCAGTACATTCTCAAGCACCGAGCGGGTGTTGAGAACAGGCCGACCGACTCTCTAAGTCGCTGAGTTAGCATCCTCCATACTATAAATACATGAGTTGAGGGCTTTGAGCTTATAGTCTACGACTACCCGGAGTACCCAGATTTTGGTGATATTTATTCCGCTCTGGCGAGAGATCCTCCTGAATTGTGTGGGGGTTATGTGATCTCGGACGCTTACCTATTCTTAGGCTCTCGCCTGTGCGTGCCACAGACATCCCTCATTTTTTTATCTGGGAACTGCACACAGGCGGAGCAGCAGAACATTTTGGTCGGGACAAGACGATTGCGCTAATTGACCGCTTCTTCTGGCCTAGCCTGAAGAATGACATTACACGAATTATTAGACATTGTCGAGTCTGTCAGACCGTGAAGGGATTACGTCAGCTCACGAGATTATACACTCCACTTCCTATCCCACAGAGGCCCTGGACTGACATTAGCATGCATTTTGTACTCGGTCTCCCTCGCACCCTAAGGAAGCTCGATTCGATCTTTATAGTGGTGGACTATTTCTCTAAGATGACCCATTTTATTTCTTGTCGTAGGAGTAATGACGCTTCTCACGTGGCTTCTCTATTTTTTAGAGAAGTATTTAAGCATCACGAGCTACCACTTCTATAGTTTTTTACTGTGACGTTCGCTTCATGAGCTATTTTTGGAAAATGTGGTGGAAAAAATTGGTACGACCTTGGGGTTCTCCATCTCCTACGACCCACAAATGGATGGACAAACTGAGGTTGTCAACCATAGCTTAGGAACTCTTTTGCGACGTCTAGTTGGGGATAATCCTTCTACCTGGGATTCCATTCTACATATAGTAGAGTTTGCATATAATAGTTTAGTAAATAGGACCGCAGGTTTGAGTCCATTTCACACCATGTTAGGCTATGAACTTAAGAAGCCAATTGATTTGGTTGACGTTCCCTTAGAACCGACTCGGTGAGTCTGCATAGTCTTTTATTCAGTATGTGCATGCACTTCATGAGTCTGTCCGAAAGAAAATTGCACTAAGTAATGATTATTATAAAACTCAAGCAGATCAGCACACGAGGGAACAAAATTTGAAGTCATAGGAACAACAACAAAATTAAGCGCATGCTGAATAGGTCCTATTACAGTCATGCGAAGAATCAGTACAAATGCCTACGAAATTAACATCCCTCAAAATATGGGTATTAGCCGAGTATTTAATTTACGAGGATCTGACTCCTTACTACGAGGAGCGCGTGTATTTGGATCCTTTCTCGGCACCCACCCCTAAGCCTCAGCCTCTTTTGGTCCATACCACTCCATCCCCGTCCCAGCCTGATGAGTCGCACCATGAGGACCACTTCACACCATCGACGGTTCCACTGGTTCAGCAGTCAGACGGGGATACATTTCATTCAAAGTCAGATGTTCCCACCGGAGAGACATTTCAAATCATTGGTCATGACTTCACAGCAGTCAGCCACCCGATTTCTGATGCTACTTGAATTTCATCAGAGGAGCTTGAGAGACTCGCCCTTAGGCTACGCCGAGAGTATGACTGTCTTCACTCACCTGAGATGTGTACTTTCAAGCCTGGAGGAGTTGATGGAGATCACCATCCTACACAAGTCTATTCCCGAAGGAGGCGGTGAACCGCAACCCGTTTGTGCGATCCGAATCCACGGTTGCGCCCGGACGGTCGTTCCGAGTCATTTTGATATATTACTTTATTTATTTTGAGTTGTAATTGATACCCGATCGGATCGAACGATAAGAGCCGTCCGATTTGGGTGACCTATTTTAGTTAGTGTATGTATACATGCAGACGCTAGTTTGTGGGGTATCTATGATTTTTCTTCCAAATTGGAACCTCCGGTCTATTTCCTCTCGGTGCAACTCCGAAGAGGCTTTACCTTGGTGCGACTCCAAGGCCCTAACGCCCAGCCCTCCTGTTTTCATCTTTCTCCTCCTGGTTTCGTAAGACCCCGCTTTCCCCCGCCTATTTCCCCTGCTGCCCCCTCACATTCCGCAGCCCGTCATGCAACCATTCCTGTCATGACCCGTCTCGACAAAAGTCAGAGTGCGCTTCGAGGCGGGCCGTGATGCCACAGGCATGGGCGGAAGGAGAAACCATGCCTGTTAGGCGGAAGCTGAGATACTGAAAATACTTGTAAAATAGTTACTTTTGAGTAAAACAAATTGATTTATTGTGGAAGCGTTAAAATATGGCAGTGAGAATTTGATGCACAAGTATTTTAGTAAAATTCATTAATCAAGGTGCTGATGCAACTTTTCATGCAATGAAGATCTCAAGAAATGAACAAGCAAATAATATCAGACTTCAGTATATAATTTAATTAGCTTAACAATTGTCCATGAAACAAGAGAAAATGGCTAGTCGTAATTATTACATAAAAAAATATCCGACAGTTAATGAAATGAAACATAAACATAGAACCTGAAGCTGGACGCAGATCGACACAGGAAGCAGGCGACGCATGCACAAACCCTAAGGCAAATTCCAAACAAGAAAGAAAAGCCTTAGAACATTGAAATACACAGGAGCAAAGCAAAATAAAATACGAGCAAGGGAAACATAATATTTGTGTACCGTTTCTCATGAAGCAAAGCTAACAAGACAGACAAGCAAGTGAGACAAAGAGAAATATCTAAAATTATTAGACTACTCTGAAGGAAAGCATGCAAAGATGATCATGTAATAACATAAGTTGTAACGAGTGAAAGTGTAGGTATTTTTGGTTGACGCACACGATTCATGATTTAGACAGATTCAAATTCAGATGCAAGTCTTACCAGAGATTCAGGATTTCTGCCCGTGATCTCTAAAGGGCGGCTCTTTCAAACCCTCACCCTTGAGCCAGGGAATTCATGCTAGCTATGAGCCTATGACCGATCCTTTGTTCCTGTTAGGGATTCAAGAGAGAACCCAAGTCGAGGAGTTGCGTCAATTAAAACCCTACCGTTCAATTGTTTACTTGTGTTATTAATGAAATAACTCATGATTGAGTGATTCTGGCATATCAAGACATGTAACCAAATACTGATTCAGATATACAAGAGTAGATTTTACCAACGTGAAATTGGAGGAATCAAGTTATAGAACATTATTTAACCAATTCTTGCATTCAAGCATACCTAAGAAGCAAAAGGCGAGCTGATGACACCCAAAACTAGATAAAGAGTTTGAACCTTGCGACGTCCGAGAGGCTAAGGATTTTATTAACAAGAAGATTATTCAAGTAAAATGCGCAGGAGCAAGTTTGACATGCATCGATTCTGGGATAACAAGTACTCATTTACATTAAGTCATTTTATGACACAGTTAACTCCCAAATAAAATGTGTACGATACGAACATGATAAAAAAACACCGATCATATATTTGCTAACCAGAAATCATTACTATTATTATCTTGACGCTTGTTACTCATGCTCAACGACCTATCATTCCTCGAATTATTCATCAATTAAGAAACTCATTCATCTAGGTGACTATCCAAATAAAATAATTCATGTTCACAAATTCGTGTCATTTTAAACGCGCGAAACCTCAACTACTAACAAATCAATTCAAACATTCAAGATCTAAGCTTATATGACGAAACATGCATTTAAAAGTAAATCATAAAATTATAAGAACAGGCAAGGTAATTAAGTTCAATGCTTGCAAGAGAGAGGGAGTCTCTACTTGCCTTAAATGAGGCTGAATCTGACAGCGGCGGCTAAGCGGTGCAAGCAAAAGCAGAAATCACATTTGAACCTGATCAAGCACAACGAAAGCGATGTAGCATAATTTACTACGCTAACACATGCATTCTACGACGCTGAAATTTAAACAACGAGGGTTTAGCATATTTACCTCCCTCAAAGGTGAGGGGAGAAGAGATTACCACGCGGAAACGGGGATTTGGCGGCGCTTAGGTTAGGAGAAACCCTAAATCGGAGGGGGCTTTGGAGAGATCCCGCCAGGCGACGAATGGCGTCGGGGAGCACGAAAGCCTAGAAGTTAAACGATTATAAGATGGCATAAATCTGAAATCATAAATTGAACGCAAATTGGGGCACGAATAAATCATTAAGGGTTATGAAAATCAGAATAAGAAGGTTTGGATGGAGAATCTTACCAAAAGAAGCTAAATCCAAGCCCAAGGAGGAGAGGGAAGGAAACCCTAGGAGTCCTCTTCGCAAAACTCGGCCAAAACGGACACAAGGAGGGTTGCTGGAGGAGGAGGTTGCAGCTGCCGGCCTTGAGGGGAGGGATTAGGGTTGCGGGTTGCCTGCTGTCGATCCTTGGAGGTGAAGGAGCTGTCGGCCTTAAGAAGGGAGGTTGTCGGCCCCTTGGAGGATAAGAAGGTTGTTGGAGGGCTGGAGAAAGAACCATCGGCCAGCGCAGGAGGAGTAGCAGGAGCGTCGGCCACGCTGGGAGATGGAGCATGAGGCACTGGCCACGCCGGGAGGAGTAGGAGGCTGCGGAAACGAGAGGCACGGGAGCGGCGCTGGGCTTGCGGGAATCGGGAGACGGAAACGGCTTACGGCTTGCGGGGGTCCTGGACCGGGAGTTCTTAATCGGGGGGAGGGGGGCTGCGTTTAGCAAAATAATAAATCCTCTCCTTTTTTTTGAGTTGGTACAATTCCTGAAGCCCTAATGTCCCTACAAAACCCAAACCCCACACCTCCACATCTTCCACCCAACAGCCTGCCTGAATACCTATCTTCCCACATTGTCCAGCAACCCGTAGCCCTCCAGGACCCTGTTTCCCTGTGCAATACAGCAACCCGCATCCTTCCAGGAGCCCTACCCAGCAGCCCGCCTAACCCCTTTCTTCCCAATACCGCCCCCTTCACAAATCCCCAATGTACCCCCCCCCCCCCCCCCCCCCTTTCCCTCCAAGGAAATCAAAGTCACAGCCCCATTGAATCCCCCAACATCCCCGGGCCTCCTCTTTCTTTGCTTCCCGCCACACCTGCACGTGTAAGTTGTTGGAGTCTTTGCTTTCTATTATTGCATATTTGGATCATGTTTTGTTGGATGTAATTTTATGTGTTGGTACTATGGAGTCTAATGATTTGTAGAAACTATTTAGTGTGTGCTTTCAAGTATTTGTTTCTCTGTCATTTTGTTGAATACAACTTGTTCTTCCTTAATAAAAAATTGTGAACAATTGTGTCCCTGTTATATTTTATTTTAATTATTAATGTTGCAATTTTAATCGGTCCGACAAACACATGCATTCTTATTAGTAGTTGTCGGTAGCCGTGTCACATTTCATTTAGCTGCATATTAGGTCGACCATCTTGTAAGCCTACCCCTGCATCAATCCACTAACTTAGAAGTTTTATTTTTACCTTGCTTTCCAACTCTACATTTAGTTTAGTTATGTTTTTATTGTAGTTTTGGTGTTTGAAAGCAATGTATTTAACTCACTAATTTTTGCGTCCAAGGTATCACACTTGTGGCAAGAGTCATCTTGTGATTCACACAAAAATATTCTAAGTTAATTCCTTACTGCCTTTTTTTAAGTTCTTTTTTAAGATCTGGCACAACTCCGCTACTGTCATGCTGCTGAATAACCATGACCAAAACCAATTTCTCCCCTCCAAGGTACATCTGAAAAGGAAACTGGATGTGGGAAACTCTTGGCTGTGGTAGGTAGTGGGACAAAGGATGGATCCTTCGCTACAACTCTTGATCTGTTGGAAAAACATCTCCTGAAATATTCAGGAAATCAATCTTCTTCTAAAAAATATAATCCCGGTGATAAAATCAACCATGAAATTGTATTTTTCCGAAGAGTCATAATTTTATGCAAAGTATTTAAATAACCAATAAAGATCAGAGCATCAATGAGACGAGAATCACAAAGTGGAAGAGAAGGGAGATCGAGGAAACAAGTTAGGGAGAAAGTATGATCGACCCATAAAATCAGTAAATAATATCGCATCATACGCTCGTCTGCTAGACACTTACAAGCCTCTACTAAACCAAGATCAATTATCGTCATGATTTCACCCGCTAGAATTTGACTAGCGCCACAGAATTTTAATTGAATCCCAAATCTAACATTTAAAATTTCCAAAGAAATTCTTTAAAACATATCCCTATGAGGAGTGAAACTCATAAGGATCTTTACCATTCTCATAATTTGAATTTTCCTAAACAGATAGATAATGTGATGGTAAATTTCGTTGTGCGTGTCTAGACTCAGTGGATAGTGAAGTGCATGAGTGCGATCACCAAATACAAAGTTTATAAAGTGTGAATATTCTAATATCAAGGGTGAGTGACCATTACACTCAATGTCTGCGGGCTCAAAGGTAGAGTTAGAAAATGTGGAGATTAAGGTTATTCCATCTAAGATGACTAGATGAGTGACTCATCACTAGCTAGTTCTTCTTGGAGCAGGGGCTCATGAAGAAACACGAATGCTAAAAATTGTGATTCAGTATGGGCAAGTGGGATCATAATTTCAGTCGCGATGACAGTAATAGGAGGAAGATCTTCTTGGAGCTGAGGTGCAAGAAAAAACTCCTCGACTGAACGCAGTGTCATGGTGGGTATAGGTGGGGCCAAGATGCTCGTGGGAGAAATGATGAGGCTAGAAATAGGACTATCGACAGACCTAAGCCCGGATTTCACTCTATGATACCGAGTTGGGAGGTAGACAGGTAAAAAGAAATACTCATGTACTTTAACTTCAAGACTTTTTATCGATGTGCACAACCCGTTCATGTCCTATTTTATATTAAAGGAGAGAATCTTAACAATTTCATTAAATTTTTAAGACATTCATCGAAGCTACCTACGCTATGCTATACACGAACTTCCATTGAGATAAAACTTTAAATTTACTCCAAGATTAAATTTTTTTTGAAAGAAAAGACTTAAATTTTTTTTTAATCTCTAAAGCTTACATTAAAAATTCTCTTTTTTTGTAAAATGGGGCTTTGATGAAAATGAAAAAAGAAAAAATTTTAAGCAAACTTTAAAAAAAGGTTTTTGTTGAAAATGAAAACAATTTTTTTGTTAAAGCAGAACTTGATTCACGATAAGAGTGAATCAATCTCTCCCTCTAATACCAAGCTGATGTAGACTATTATCCAAAAATTAGATTTTAAATATTAAAAAATAATATGTTTTACAATTTGTGGAGCTAGCGAGACTTTTACGAATGCATGCATGAGATATTTGACCATGGGTTCGCATTGGCAAGAAAGGCTAACTATTGTTATCTTATTCAACAATATGATAATTTCATCCACAGACATTTAGGGAAGAAAATCAACTCAACAGGATTTAGAAATTTACGACAAACATGTGAAAGTAAAAACTAGGCAAGCTTTGAAATTTTGTTGATCAATTAAAATACCAAGCATAAAATAAAGATTAAAGCTAGTGCGCATTTGAGAGGGAAAATGTTATACATGCACACGTATAGAACAACCGTTGACGTAATCAACGGGGAATGAGAGGTCTTGTTGTCTGGATGCAAGGGGACTCAAGTGAGGTAGCAGACGATACAAGGGAGGGTTGGATGCAGTACTGTTGGTCGGTTGAGGTCGGGGGCATGCCGGGCGGCGGCATGAAAGAGAGCTTTTGGCCTTCACGGCGGCTGAGGGGGCTAGATCCGATGGAGGGGATGCTAATTCAGTCGGTGGATGGACGAGATGTCGCCAGCCCCTTGGCAGGGCTCCGACTAAGAGGTCGATGACAAGCGAGTGTGGGGAAGGCGGGGAGGTTCGTCGGACGGAGGGTCCAAGTCACCGAGGGCACTTGTAAAAACTTATTCTTCTTATTGAAGCCCGAGTTTCAATAAGAAGAATAAGTTTCAACTTTAATATTAAAGAATATTAAGTGAAGGGGAGGGAGGATTTATCAAAGTTGGCTGACGGAATAGCTAATGCACGGGTAGATGGGCTGGCAGTTTTCCAAAGGATGAGATGGCAGTTTTCCAAAGGATGAGAAGTCAGAAAAAAGAAGAGAAGGTAAGAATTTTTTAAAAGAGTATTTTAATGGTAATAAAAGGGGGAGATAATCAAGAGGCAAGGGATTGAATTTGGACACTTGAAATTCCCTCGTAATTTTGAAAACATTTGATATTCTCTTATAATTTTGTAATCATAATTGAAATTAAAATTAAAACCTAATCATAATTGAAATTAAAATTAAAAACTTAATCATAATTTCAGAAAATTAAACTTAAAATAATTATATTAAAATATAATTTCAAAGCTTGCCTTATTTTATCACTTTACCTAAATTGACAGACCAATTTATTTAGGGTCTTATTGGTC
>JAWHQI010003100.1:0-14121 GCA_033032865.1 Dactylorhiza incarnata | reverse complement strand
CCCGAAGTTAGGATCCATAAACTGGTGTAATAAACTAAGACATGCAAGTAAAAGCAAATTCCTTACCGTGTCATTGTTTTAACTACATGATGACTTTCTCTGCGATGCCTTGGGTAGCCGGCCATTGCGCCGGCGGCGTGGTTTCCTCATGATTAATTAATCTCCAAATCCAGATTAACCTGAAAAGGTTGGCATTGCATAAACAAATCGTAGGCGCACAAAACAAACTCGTGAAATCTCATAAAAACCACGTTCAACGTACCTCGGGTGAACGCCGCACGCCGTCAAAAAGAATTACCGCTCGCCAAAAGGTATTCTTATCTTAAATTATTGACTAATATTCATCGAACATTACCGATTGACAAAAAACAGAGACATATCAACACGCTGTTTGATCACAATCTCCCCTAACCACTCTTAGGCGAGAGCAGGCGAGAGAGGAGAGATTTCTCTCGGAGAGGGAAACAAGTGAGCATCTTTCCCGCCGCCGCCAGCCAGGCAGGCGGCCAGCAGCCGGCCGCCGCCCCGCCCGCAGCCAGGCAGCCGCGCCGGAGCCCCTTCCCGCGGCTTTGCGCCCACTTCAACTCGCCCTGGATTTGGCGGAGGTTCAGATTGTGACATAAAAACCTAATCAATACCCTGTTTGAACCATTCTGAGTCAATTGGTGCAAGCCAAACCGACTTACGATCAAAACTGTGGCTGTGGTTTGGTTTGGAAGTGGCGAAGGCGGCATTCCCGGCCTCCGAGGCCGGCACTCCAGGGCGCCCTTCTCTCATGCCGCCACCCGTGGCGCGCCAGGCCGTGCCCTGCCCCTGCCTCGGCGACACCAGTCAGCCGACGGCCGACGCAGTGGCGGCGCGGCGGCTCGGCTGTGCTGATTGTTGCCGCGGGCCGCGGGGTGGATCTGTCTAAGCTTGTCGCAGTCGTCGCCGTCTACGCCCTGCCCCCTTTTTAGGCACGAAGTAGCCTTATAGTTTCACCAGGATTCGTATTTTTTTTATTTTTTTTTATTCAGTGTGGCCCCTTATGCAATTCCGAAATTTTCTATACGATTTTGATGAGACTTTGCAAAGTGGCAGAACTTAGTACGCTGATTTCACTGTTGAACTTTGGTTCAAATCTTGGCTCAAAATTTAGAGAAATTTGGACCTGAAATCACCGTTACTGTCATGGTAGCGAGTAGGTTTGAATCCCGCGCTCAGAGAGGAACTCGCGTCGCTAGCGGAAGTGCTAGCTCAGCCCTTAGCGGCTGGCTCGCTAGGGCCCAACGCGGCACTAGCGAGCGGCACGAAAGTCAGACGTGTCGCGGCCTCGGACGAGCGAACACCCGTCGAATAGAGTAAGTACTTGGTGGTCGGGCCAAAGAACCCAAAATCTTGAGTCTCTTCCTTACCCATCACTCCCATCTGACGCTACATCCAGCCAGGTACTGTCGTACATAGCACACGGTATTAGCTCAATACGGCAGGCCCTGACTTGGTGGAGGTTGCGTGGGTCGCATCGCCCGTTCAAAATTATTTTGGCGTTCGATGCGTGGTGCTTCACTCTTCTGACCGTCTCCCTGTACTCCCCTCCTTGCGGTAGGCCGGTACAGGTAAAGCTAGTGTAGGCTCTAGGTTTAGATGTTATTTCACTAGTTGTCCACGCCATGTTGCAACGGGCGTGGCAAACACGAGGCCAATCTAAATTGGTAGTTTTAACGCCGACACGTGTGTGTTTGAAGATGGCATTAAGGCGAGAGCCAGCCTCTCTAATGCACCGTCAAGGAGTTTGAACGCTAACTTGCGGTTTTTTTTTCCTCTCTCATTCCTCTCTGCGGCGTAGCCTAATTATAGGACGTAAAAGTTTTAGTTTATTTTTTTTCCTTTCCTTTCCTTTTTCTAGCAGTGTGCTAGTTTTAAGTAGTGTAGGCAGTGAATTTGGCCTTAGTTTTGGTGCGTGCAGTGAACTTTTCATTCGCTTTTCTCTAAATTATTGCCGTCCCCTCGTCCATGTTACGGGGCGACCCCGCTGACGGGGACGAACACTGCGCGAGCCGTGCGCCGCGATCCGGTGCTGACAAAGCGGTAGCGCCGATGCCGCGAGGCACACAGCCGACAACAAACTGGGTTTCCTTATTAAAAAAAAAAAATCTAATATTGGTCCGATATAATCTTGGAACACTGCCCCGCAGCGCTTTTAATTCTCAAGCCAAATTCACTAAGGAGTTAGGTTAGGGTAATTATTAACCAGTAGTTATAGTTTGTTCCTGGCCAGCCGCATTTCTGCACTTCTTACCGGAATCTTCTCGATTATTCGTCTAGTCCCACTTCAATCCTTCTTTCCACTTTTCTAAAAATTCTCACATTTCTAAATGGCCTGCCACCGAGTAACTGCCGAGTACCATTTGGGCCGAGGCCGCGCCGTCCAGCGGTTTCGAGTGTCGAGTAGCTGCGACGCCGCCGGAGCAGCGGCAGTAACAATCAGCTGAGACGCGGGGTCACCAGGCTTCCAGACACGTCATCGCGAAGTCCGGACGCAGCACAACTCCAGGTCCATCGTCATCGGGATCCTCTGAATTGAGTAGGGGGATTACCCATGGCCAGCACCGAAACCAGGGCCGTCCGCCGTCTTCGTGGACCTGCTGCAGTGCACCGAGACCAACACCGTCTGCCGTCAAGGTGGACCTGCTTCAGCGCACCGAGACCAGCGCCGTCCGCCGTCGACGTGGACCTTCAGCGCACCGAGACCAGCGCCGTCCGCCGTCGACGTGGACCTTCAGCGCACCGAGACCAGCGCCGTCCGCCGTCGACGTCGACCTTCAGCGCACCGAGACCAGCGCCGTCCGCCGTCGACGTGGACCTTCAGCGCACCGAGACCAGCGCCGTCCGCCGTCGACGTGGACCTTCAGCGCACCGAGACCAGCGCCGTCCACCGTCGACGTGGACCTTCAGCGCACCGAGACCAGCGCCGTCCGCCGTCGACGTGGACCTTCAGCGCACCGAGACCAGCGCCGTCCGCCATCGACGTGAACCTTCAGTGCGCCTAGACCAGCGCCGTCCGACGTGGACCTGCAGCGCACCGAGATCAGTGCCGTCCGTCGACGTGGACCTGCTTCAGCGGACCAGACAAGCGCCGCCCACGTTCCCGTCAGTGACACGACCGTCAAGCAAGTTTTTCAACTGCTTCAAAATTTTTCCAATGCAGGATATTGCTCATTATTTTTTGTTGTCTTGCACTTAATAGAAAATCTAAATTATCCGGATTAGACTTTAACAGCAGCCAGCAGAGG
The DNA here is from genome assembly GCA_033032865.1 of Dactylorhiza incarnata. Classification (NCBI taxonomy): domain Eukaryota; kingdom Viridiplantae; phylum Streptophyta; class Magnoliopsida; order Asparagales; family Orchidaceae; genus Dactylorhiza; species Dactylorhiza incarnata. Next base: position 10,849 of record JAWHQI010003100.1, on the reverse strand, counting down.
TTTTGCAAGGTGCAGTAATGAATTCAAAAACGTTTTTTTTTCTTTTCGATAAATTTCAAAGGTTTCAAAATAAATTCTTGTTTTGGTTTTCACGTTTTGGTTCAAATTCTTAGATAAATTTTGGTTAGAATGTAGCAGATAGGTTATAAATTTTAATTTGTAGAGTAAATATTAGGATAAACCTTAGTTCTGTAAGCTTTCGGGGTAGATTAATTTGCACACATCGAAATTTTTAGCCCTTCGTTTTTCTGTCCAAAATCTTCTTAGATGAGGACATCTTTAGCTTAGGGACCGGGGGGAAATCAGAGTAGACATTAGAATGTGAAAGTTCTAGGTAATAAAAGGGGAAACTAAAAAATATGCCCCACCCGGCCAACAAGTACATTGTTTCCAAATTTAGAAAATTAATGAAAATAGTAGAGTCACCAAAATTATCTGACTGATGTTATTCAAAGACGCGAATTCGCCTCTGAGCATAGTTACGATCGAGACGATCTTATTTCTATAGGGGGGGATGTCATGGTAGCGAGTAGGTTTGAATCCCGCGCTCAGAGAGGAACTCGCGTCGCTAGCGGAAGTGCTAGCTCAGCCCTTAGCGGCTGGCTCGCTAGGGCCCAACGCGGCACTAGCGAGCGGCACGAAAGTCAGACGTGTCGCGGCCTCGGACGAGCGAACACCCGTCGAATAGAGTAAGTACTTGGTGGTCGGGCCAAAGAACCCAAAATCTTGAGTCTCTTCCTTACCCATCACTCCCATCTGACGCTACATCCAGCCAGGTACTGTCGTACATAGCACACGGTATTAGCTCAATACGGCAGGCCCTGACTGTTACCATAGCAAAGCTCGACTCGTCAGCGAAAAACAAGGGTAGAGGGGGGAGCCGAGCCACCCAAAATTGATTCGGACCAATAGCAGCGCTCATTTTCGCCTCTGTACAGCTTACCCCCAAAACGCTCGCTGCCTTGAAAAAGCGCGTTCAAATAAAAATTGACTTTCACTGCAGCTAGAAGAGGTCCAACAATAGCATTGACGTTGTTTTCGAACGTGGCCATTTGACTCGGGCCGTCGGTCGGTGATTGTTGGCCAGAGTGTCCCGCGCAGCCCTCGAGAAAAGTTGGAAAACGACTCTCGGGCAATAGTGATGCCAACCTCAAATGTTAAAAATGCATTTCCTGGATCCGAACGAGATGCTTCTCATAATTTGCTATTAACTTCTCATCACACCTCAACAGAACGAGTTTGTTTTAAACTATCAAATAGTATTCTTTGAATGATTGAAAACCTCTTATTGAACTAGGTCATTAGCGTCGTTAGGTTGGCAGAAGAATCGTCAATTTTGCAGACGAGCCGCGGCCGCTTCTTAAATGCGGTACTTTATCTCACCAAATAAGACCAAATATAGTGCAGAAGGGTTCAAAACTGGATTCTGGGATGTTTTTTATCATTTAAGAACGTCTTAAATTTCTCCGAAGCGCCACAACCGTAAAATACGTAAATGCAACAGCTAATCATTACGTGGTTAGAGCCCTCTTTCCAGACACAGGGAAGGCCTCTGCTCCTTGCTTCTGCCAGGTCAGTGAATTTGAGAATTGGAAGAAGAGTGTTTGTCTAGGTTAGGTCTAAATCTTCATCTAGATATTAATCTTTTCAAATTGTCTTGCTTAATCCGAAGTATTTTAGCATTCAGTCTTGAAATACATTATATGGCAATGCCTTGAATTCACATCAAGACAAGCATACAGTAAAATATCAACTTATATTTGCCTGTATGGAATGTAGCGATAACTGGGTTCGACATTCCATCAGTGAGTGAATTGAGCGATTCATTGAAAAGATCGTTTTTTTTTCGAAACATATTGAATAATATAACTGCTTGTTCAAGCTGGTTTTGATAGTGTTACTGAAACGATGCATACAGCAGCTCTGAGCATTTCTAACCTTAAATCTTTCAGTGAAACCAAAACATAAATGAAATGCTACTTCGTGACTACCAGGATTTCGTGAAATCGTATTTTTCTACCTATTTGGCTGAACATCGCAGCTATCATCCCGCTCCAGGGGCCCCGCGGCCTGCGGCCGCGGATGCTTTGGGAGCCCCGGCCGGACCGGGGCCCCGGCATATTTTTCTGCCCAAATGCCCTGGCCAGTCTGAGCCTGCGCTGCCAAGCGGGCTACTAACGCTAGTGCTCCGAGCTACTGTACTGCTACTGCAGCTACTGCTGCTAACTACTGCTACTGCTAACTACTACTAATCGAGAGTCCAAGCTGCTGATTAACATCATCTGCTAAAAAGCGTCGGGGTAGTATAGACACTCCACCTTGAGCATTCACAGGCTCGATTGCAAAGTTATTTAGGATACAAAATTCACTAAATTGACCCAACCACATGTCCAACTTGTGCACGTTGGGATCGTAGCATTCCAGACTCCCAACACAGTTCAGAAGAATCGCCGGCTGCGGCGCTCCTTGAGCCATCTTGGCACATCAAGGGCTTTTTCTTCACAAATAACACTTGTTGAGTTCAGACAAATCACTTGGTCGCCAATATTACATCCGTGTAGACTGGATAATACTAGATAAAATGTGACTTCAGGGATCGGAGAGAGACACGTCTTGACTTGACGACAGATTTATTCAGACTGACGAGACACAATAACAAGTGACAGTAGAACATAACCTTTTACCTTTCTAGAAGGCAGTGACTACGGACACTAATATGATAAAAAAACTTTTTCAGAACCCATCTTTTTACAATTCTGTTTGGTATTTCGTCTTATTGGCCAAGTCCCGTGCAGGGCGGGATAACTTAACAGAAATGCAGTAATAACCGTTACGTTTTTGGATACAAGTTATACCCGATAACTTTAACACATACGGGAATATTTAACGTTATTTCATTGTAACGAAAATTCTATGTTAAGATTTTATCGGTTATGGCTGGTAACAGATTTAGTCACAGCCATAAATTAACGTTAAATACATTAACGTTCCATCTTCGAACCGTTATATTTTTGCTTTTAGTTTATGTTATGAGGAGAAACGTTAATGTTAGTACCAAAAGATAAATGTTAAATAATATAACGGCTTATGATAACGTTATTTTCTCAGTCGAGGATAGAAATGAATACGAGCGGCAAATTTTGGCGCCTAAAACAGTAAACTTTCTCATTTACTTGGCAGACTATCGCCGTGAGGTGGGAGAAGGGGGCTGTATATCGTTTACCCTAGAGAATCCACCAATTGTCTCTTGGTATTAAAAAATTCGGGGGGGGGGGGCGAGCATCCTCCAAGTTCCCAGTTGAACACGGTAACAGGGTTGTCACTTCTCCCAAAGTAATTTGGCAACACCGCTCTGATTCGCCCGTGACCGAACCAGGCAGGCGGCCGGCGGAGGTCAGCGGCAGCGTCTAGCGACGATCCAGCTGCACCCTCGGCCTGCAGTGTAGGTCTAGTGGCACCAGCACCACTGTGCTGCCAGCCAAGGGAGTCAGTAGCGCAATGGATGGCGGGCCGGCCTTCGGAGGCAGTGGTCGAAGGTTCAAATCCCACTCTGGGTGCGCGCAGGTGCTGCTGGAATGGAATTATCAAAGTAATTCCTGTTGCCGGGGTACCTTTTCGAATCCATAGGGTCATCCTCTGGACTTGTTTGCCTTTTTTAAGAATATTCTTACACGCACGACCACCACCGCGCCACATGTTCTGACAGCGGTACTACCTCCTGGGATTTAAACCCTCGACCCCCGGCCTCGATAGGCAGGCCCACGCCCACTGACCATTCAGCCACTGTCATTCTGGCACGTTGTGACAACCTGGTGGCACTAGAGCTACAACTGCGTTCAGCGGTCGGGTCAGCTGTCGCGCGACTCAGCCGCCGGCCTCCTGGGCCTGGGTCGGTCACGGGGCGACCTGCAAACAGCCTGGATTGACGTCGATACATAGGAACGCCGCGCCGAGTCACCAACAGGCGTCGCTCTGGCCAAGCGGTTCCGTTCATGCTTCCCAACCCGCACGACTGTGGATCGACACCTGCCCTCGACACACGTCCCCAATTCTTTTTTCTCGGCAAGTTGTTTATCTTATACCGGCGCTTTCTTTTGCCACTGTATTGACATTTTTTCGGCAGACCAGAATGTCTCAGGAAGACATCTCGAGCTAGAGAAGAAGTCGATTCGTAGCTCAAGATGATGCGTTCGGAACGCGGGGAAGACAGCGTGGAGAAGCCGACATAACGGCGAAAACTTGCGTGGGTCTGGCCTCGCCTTCGGAAAACAGGCATTATTTTCGCCACACCGAGGTGCGAGAAGAATGTCTCAAGTCGACTTGGCCGCTGCAACCGGACGTCCCTATTGCATATCAAATGGTTTTTGCTTTAACGTTAAATCGAGGATTGCACCATTAACTTTAATTTCGTAACCTGTTCTTAATGTTAAAAAAATAACGTTATTTCTTTTTATCCTATAATAGGAATAACCGTTATCTTTTCGCGAAGCTATTTCAGTTATTCACATTACCGTTATTTCAATAACGTAAAATACTTTGGTATTGTTTTATCGTTAACACGACAATAACGATTGAATTGGAAAAGCCTATGTCAAACTGATGGATGACCTAGATGACTCTCTACAATAGAATTTCTAGATTTTTGAGCGTCAACACAATTCTATATTCTTTAAGTGTTGTACGACCCCCCCTCTTCCCCAGGATATTTTTTGTCAACTTATCAAGTGATACTTCAATTATTTTTTATTCAAATACTTCTTGAGAATTTTTGGCTGTTCTAATTTGAATGTTTTATGGTGTTTTTTATTTCCTTTCGAATGTACATCCTTTGTTAATAAGTATTCATTCCGTTTGATATTGGAATAGATGTTTTTAGTGAATGATCGGTCACCTTTTTTAATATTTACCTACTGCCTTTTTGAATCAGTGTGAGAATGCATTATTGACGTGATTGGTACTGATTAGGAGACTCTAAAGCAATGATCGTTATCAGAACACGGACATAAAGTCTTCCTAATTGGGAAGACTGAGCACCTTTTTGTAGACTGAAGCGTTCATGCTGTGAGAAGCATTACGTTTAGCATCACTAAACTACTAGCAATGCTCTGAAGTTAAAAACAGTGAGTAATAATGATGTGCCACTAAGCACATCTTTTGAAGTCAATCGCCCTTACTCAATTTACTAGCAATTGTCAGACAACTTCTCACAGAATTTTACGGGTTTTAACATGGTAGGAAAATGACATGGTGAGCTTAGTAATCAGATCCACTTGGGAGTCTTATGTTGAACATATGGATATCTTGGTCTCAAAGTTAAGGATGGATTTCACAGAGCAAGGAATAAATGATGCACACAAGTTGGGTCAAGAGGGAGAGCAAGTTTATTACTGGAGCTGCAGTGCAGATGGGAGCACAGTGGTGCATTGTAAATTAATGAACAATAATTAGCCGCATTTAGTATTTACAAAGATTTGCTTAAGCAATAGGTTCACTTTATGAATACATAAACAGGCACTTGAGTAAAAATGAAACAAATTCAGAAAATGTCAAACTTAACAAACAAACGGAAAAATGATTCATACAGGAAATAAACTATACAAAATACTGGTCCAAATAACAACTCTTAGTAATCAATAATATAAGTTCATTTGACAAAAACATCTTTATACTAACAGAATTAACAAATTACTTGATAGATAAGTAAATAAATGCATCAATAAAGAATGGATACAAGCTTAAATTACATGCTATTTAGGCAGTGCCAAGAATGTTCCAAAATCCCTATCATATGATGAATGTGAAAGGACCAGCTGATAAGACTTCCAGGGATTCATCCAAAATGCAATGGCAAAGGCGTCGAAAGAAAGCAAATATCTGAAACAAGATCAAATGCGGTGAAACACTGGCAACAAGGCAGAGTATTACCCACAACAAATGTTGTACAACCAGAAACCAGGACATTGTCCAAACTGTACAAGAGGGAAGAAGAAAATAAATAAGCAAAGAAAACAATCTAAAGAAAGAGAAAAATAAAACGAGGACTTAACTTGTGGGAAGCAATTTTTCCAATACAGTTAAACCAATGGATGATTGTATCGTGTCAACATCAACAAAGATCTCTGAAAAATAATACACCAACCATTAGTATCAGTCACACAGCATATTACCTCAACATGTTTATTGCAGATTATCTTACTTGATTAGTTTGTTGCATCATGCACATAAATGCCAATTCAGGGGTGGAGGCACCAGCCACAATCCAAAACTGCTCCACGTGTGACCTGCAGCCACTGAAACAAAACCAAATGTGGTGAAACAGTGCCAACGTTGCCGAGTATTACCCACAACAAATGTCATACAACCAGTACCCAGGACATTGTCCAAGCTGTACAAGAGGGAAGAAGAAAATAAATAAGCACATTAAACAAATAATCAAATTTAGAGAAAATAAAATGACGACTTAACTTCCAGGAAGCAAATTTTCCAAGGCATTCAATGGATAATTGTATTGTGTCAACATTAACATAGCTCTGTGGTGACAAAATACACAAACTTTTACTTTCAGTGGAAATACTGAGTTTTACTTTAGTATGTGTGTTTTACAAAAGCAATCTTACTTTGTCTGTTTGTTTTGTCGAGGTCCATGGGTGCTGTTCATGCTTGTGTTGATGCCACAATCCGAAACCGCTCTAAATGGTGTGCATATTCACACTCCAAAAGTATGACGAGAAGTTAATTGCTTCGATCTTGAAAAAACCTGGAAGAAAAGTAGAAAACAACTAGCGTAAAACTGAAATGAGTATGGTTCAGTGAATTTATTATCAAGCAGTACTTATCTTTGTTTGTGTCATGCTGGCCTGAGGAGTGGCAAGGGGCTTAACTCGGGGCTTAAGCTAGAGCCAGATTGGTGCAACTGGGCAACGAAATGTCCAGTATTGAGCTGATGCCATTTAGCTCATTGCACCCTGGCCTTGTGCCCTCCTTGGCAGGAGTGGAAATGGCAGCTGGCTTCGCCCTCGAAGGGAACACACAGCGGACCTGCTGCTTGTCACGAGCCCGTTGCTTCTCCCTTGCCGCCTTGCCAGCCAAGCGGCGCTTCAGCCGCAGGGCGGAGTTGCCCTTCCGGGGGCACTCCTTGGCTGGGTGGCCCTTGGCGTCGCAGTTGCGGCAGCGCATTTTGGGCCGATCCACAACCCCATTGTGGGCCACCTCCTTGGTGACCTGGTCCAGTGGAACGTCCCAGACCGCCTCAGCGCGTTCCAGGTCGACCTCGGCGGCCACAGTAGGGGAGCGTGGGCACAGCCTCGACGCCCTCTGCCTCTCCATGGCCCTGCTGTAGCACACCAGGCAGTACAGGGCAACGGTTGTGTCCGTCGTCCTGGCCGCTGGCATGCCACATTTGCAGCACTCAAGGAGAGGAGGAGGGCCGCCGTTCACCGGACAATGCCTGCCAGGTGCACGAGTCTGCACGGAGCGTACAGACTGTGATGCTGGTTTGACACCGGTCCGCTTGAAGCGGCAGTCCCAGCACTCACCCTTATCCTCCAGGTACACCGGCATGCGGCACTTGCGGCACCATGGAGATGGGTGGCGACGGCTAGCCCGTGGCTTGGGGGCGGCGACCAGTGGCTTGGGCTTAGGGGACACCCGGGCGGGCGCAGCCTTCGGAGCCGGAGCAGCCTGTCGGGGTGGCGTCTTGGTGCCTTGCTCGCAGTCCAAGCATTGGGGCGGGTTAGGCGTTCCCAGCCACCCTCCACATGCACAGAAATAATCCACTTGTTTCATCACAACAATTCTAAAGAAAGCAAGGTTAGTCTTCACTTCACAAGGCGGGAACGCACTGACCTGACTAGCTCGAGAGCAGCGTAACGACTGTGGCTGTGGTTGTCGACGATGGGATGGCGTGATTTTACATGTTAGCCAACTGACCCGATCTAAAAACCCAAACTAAGCTCATCGAGCTGTCCTAAATTTTAAACTGCCTGAAATAGTGAAATAACACCTTCTTTCAAAATAGAATTTCCGTGGTTCTTATGAATTTTCGTGTACTTGTATTGTGATTTGTGAAATTCCGCACGTGGAAGTTACGGGTACGGCAACACTGTCTATCTCCCGCTCCCTCCGCACCACTAAGCAGACGACAGCAGAGTACCAACACATAACCAACGCATTTTGATCGGATTTTAGTTATCTCTTGAAGTAATATATGATCGAAATATCATTATTTAACTTGAAACAAGTAGAAATAAGCTGAATTTAGCGAAAATACGTTGAAATAACACAAAATGAGTGTGAAATAAGTTTGAAATACCTTGAAATACTTTGAAATACTTTGGAATACCTTGAAATACTTTGGAATACTTTGGAATACCTTGAAATACTTTGGAATACTTTGAAATACCTGAAATACTTTGAAATACCTTGAAATACTTGAAATACCTTGAAATACTTTGAAATACCTTTGAAATACTTTGAAATACTCTGAAGTAGGAATAATGGTGTACAAAATTTTTCGAAGTTGTTTCCCCCTCGGACACGACCGTTTTCTAAGGTGAGAGGTGGTGCCATCTTGGAGCGGCTTCTGAAAGTTCGTCTGCCCCGTCCAGTTTTCCCGAAGGTAGATCTCACATCCTCCTAACATTTTCCCGCGCGTGGTGGATTAACGGGACGAGAGCATTTTACGATATCGCAGCATTGTTCGAGGTTAAGGTGGGGTACTTAAATAAACATTTATAACAATTTCCTTCAATAGCGCCACATATTTCTTGCAGTATTCGAACAATAACCTTACTTATCAACACCTGTCCAATGATACCAAACTTTTGCCCTATATAGGTAAAGCCGCTATTCGGAACAATTACCACAAGGTAGGTGTACGCCAGACAGTGTCTTGTCGTAACAGGCTTCGCGATGCTCCGCCAGTTCCGACAATCCACGCCTGGCGTTTACACCTACCTTGGCCTGCGGCGCTTCCTGCTTGCCTTCGGCAAGCTGTCTCAGATGATGCATTAAGGGTTACGTTTCTACTTTGGGTGCCATTTGTTTTTTTTGTTTGCAAAGATCGGGTAGGTTTCCATTACCAGTCAATAGGACAAAACATGTTTAAACCAATGTTGTCTATTTAATGTGTTAACGTGGAAAAGCAGCCGTCGCAAACCGAAGTAATTCTTTTCATGAACGAAATAGCAGGCAACGGCGTGCGTCTTAAGTCCCGTCTTGAAATGAGAATTGGTCTTGCCGAGCCCAACCGAAAAATGAAATAAAAATTTTTAGTCGGTCGACCCCCTTTTTTCAAGATCCTGCTTGGCTACCCCATGAAGGCGGGCCGCTGGACCCCCCTTCCGACCATTCGTTGAAAAGGTCTTGCCGAGCCCAACCGAAAAATGAAATAAAAATTTTTAGTCGGTCGACCCCCTTTTTTCAAGATCCTGCTCGGCTACCCCATGAAGGCGGGCTCCCAGACCCCCTTTCCGACCCCTCGTTGAAAAGGTCTTGCCGAGCCCAACCGAAAAATGAAATAAAAATTTTTAGTCGGTCGACCCCCTTTTTTCAAGATCCTGCTCGGCCAACCCATGAAGGCGGGCTCCCAGACCCCCTTTCCGACCCCTCGTTGAAAAGGTCTTGCCGAGCCCTACCCAAAAATGAAATAAAATTTTTCAGTCGGTCGACCCCCCTTTTTCAAGATCCTGTTCGGCCAACGCATGAAGGCGGGTTTCTGGACTTACTCCCGTTGTCTCGGGACTAGCTTGATTCAATTTTTCTCGTCGCTCTGATTTCAAAAATACCGCTATATATGCCGTGGGAGTGCCTCTTATGTCGGAGATCCTCTTTGAGCCCATGTAAGCCAAGATGCACCTGCGGCAGGCCTTGGGCGATTTTGACGTGAGTCAAACTTGGGTCTGCGGTAAAAATTCTAACTCCAGTTTTGGCATCAGCGCCCCCGAAAACATAGGAAACGGTATGAAACTCGATATGGTTTGTTTCGTTTTCAAAAAATGTGGCCTTTTTTCTGCCGTTTTTTTAGTGTTTTTTGGTTGGTACGACTGAACGGATTGAGCTGGAAAGCTCAAATTTGGCGTGTGGCGAGCCAAGAACATGTATGACGACCCCACAAAATTTCAGCCCGATCGGCCGAGCCGTTTGGGAGGAGTAGTGCGGACAGACAGACAGACACACACACAGACAGACAGACAAAGTTTTTTGACCCCACTGGAGTAAGTGGCTTCGCTATCGCTCAGCCAACAAATTTATTCCATTTTCGCATCCGTAGACACAAAGTCTCTCTTTCTCTGTTTCTCCTGCCCTTTCTCTCTCCCTCCCTTTCTCTCTCTCTCTCTCTCTCTCTCTCTCTCTCTCGCTCTCTCTCTCTCTCCCTCCCTTTCTCTCTCTCCTCTTCTTCTATCTCTTTCTTTTTCCCTTCGTCCCAGAATTTCGGAGGGGGTTTCAACCCCCAAACCCCCCCTCTGGATACGCGCCTGCGGGGGGCGGGCCTCGACTGAGGCCTCCGGGCCTCCGGGCCGTCATTATGGTATTTCTCGTAGGATTGACATTCATAACTCTGCACAACATAGTGTAAGTACACTTTATATCGTAAAAGACTCAATTTCTAACGAATTCATTTCATTAACCCCTGCCAGAACGTTCCCGAAGATCTGTTTGTCCCTGTCAGTGAGCCACCTGCAGTTTGAGGTTACTATGGATGTCACATTTAGCTAATTTTTACAGGTATTCTTCATTGACACTTGCCAAAATGAAGACAACGTACGAACATCTTACTGTTTTAAAATTAAAAGCACTTCTTCGCTCCAGAGGGGCATTTACCATGGACCAAAAGTGTTGAGGGCGCCTT
>JAWHQI010003099.1:0-14132 GCA_033032865.1 Dactylorhiza incarnata | reverse complement strand
CCCCCCCCCCCCCCCCCCCCCCCCCCCCCCCCCCCCCCCCCCCCCCCCCCCCCCCCCGCCCCCCCCCCCCCCCCCCCCCCCCCCCCACCCCCCCCCCCCCCCCCCCTCCCCCCCCCCCCCCCCCCCCCCCCGTGGATTACCGCGACCCGTCCTTTGGCTCCTACGTCAGTTCGGTCCTCGCAGATGTCATCGTCCACTACTGCTCCAGGTGGAACTTCCTCAATCCGCACCGGCGGCTGCTATTGTGTCTGACCTCTCGCCTCTCTCACTTCCAAGAACTCTGGGCAGGTAGTTGTTTGCATGCCCCTCTGGTTGGTGGTAGTCGCAGTATGACACCGCCCTCCCCCCCTTCTCCTACGAGCTGGGGTGTCTCTTGCTTCAACTCCTCTTCCTATTCGAATCGCCATAGCTTGAGCTGGTGGGGGTAGGAGCTGCCTAGGGGCCTGTTTCCAAAGAGGAGGGTTGGGCCTCCTGGCCTCCGTAGAAGTTTCCCCTCCTTGGGGAGACCCCTCCCTTGCTCCTGACCCCCCCTGGGGTCCCTGGTACCCTTGACCCCTCTGCTCTCCCTCCTCCTTCCTTCCTGCTGCCTGAGGCCACCTTGCTATCTTTGGCTCGGCCTCTACCAACTTTGCCAACTTCTTTGCCAGCCCCGGGTTTGCCGCCTCGGTGGCTACCTCCTTTGCAGCTTTTTCCATCAGCTCCTCAAAGGACAAGGGAGGCTTCCTAGTTAGGCGCATTTTGAAAAGGCTCTCTCGTAGCCCTACGATGAAAGCCATCTGGAGGGCATACCCTGGCACCTCCTGGATGTTCAGGATCTCCTCCTGGAATCTGTCCATGTACTGGGCCAACGTCTCCTCGTGCCTCTGCTTGACCAGGAAAATGGACTCAGCATTCTTCTTCCTTTCTTGGGTGTGGAGAAGCGTAGCTGGAAGCTTCGGCCCAAGTCCTCGAAGCTGTAAATGGAGCCAACCGGAGCTGTGGAACCAGTCCCTAGCTTTGTCCTTCAGGGTGGTGGCGAAAGAGACGACACTTGAACGCGTTCTCATGGGCCTGATGGAGACGGTATCCTCGAACCACTGTAGGTGCTGGACGGGATCATCCTTCCCGGTATAGAAAGTCATGTGGGGCTCCTTGAAGCCTTCCGAGATGGGAGTCGAGATGATCAGCTCGCTAAAGGGTGACCCCCCACTCGCCGGCTTCGCGAGTTCCACTTGCGCGACTCCTGCTCGAGCGAGACCCCACTCACCGGGCTAGGAAAAAGCACTCGCCCGACGAGGTCCCGCTCGCCACTCTCAGTCACTATTCCTTGCTGGCCGACCCGTGGGGCAACCTCTCCTGACCCCCCCTGGGCGAGCACTCCTTGCGACCCAGAAGGCGGTGTCTGGGGGGAGGGAGCCGAGCAGTCACCTCCCCTGGTGATGCCTTGGAGCAGCTCCATGATTCCCTTGATGGCCGTCATGAACTCTCCCCTTCCTACCACCTCACTTGGGATGTGAGACCCCTCATCGTCTCCTCCTCGAGGTCTCCTGCATGAGATTTGGTTCAAGAACTTCTGTGCTGACCACTCTCCACGCTCACCGCACCAAAAATGTTGAAACCGACAACTCGGTCTCCGTGGAGTTCGGGGTCCCAAAAAAGGGGTGGTCTCACACCTACTTCCTCGAGCCAAACTCTCTAGGCAAGAGCACTTGGACTTGGAAACGGACCCTAGGCTACAACGAGGAGGTCCCACACACACACCCGGAAGACCTGAGAGATCTTCCCCTCCCTAGCCAATGCTGAACTAGAGGCACCAAAGGAGAGCTAAAAAAGTCAAGAGCTCTCGGAGAAGAAGATCCGAAATTAGAAATCCACCGGGCCTCTTCTTTGGTGCCCTCAGGGTCTATTTATAGGTTTTCCAAGTCCCAACGCTGAAATGCCGAAAAGACCCTCGGACCAAATGCCCATGACCAATAGAAAACGTCAAGCCGGGGGCAAGGTGGTAATTCCACCCTTGGGGCAAAAGACGAAACCACTCCCGGAGGTCGGGATGGGTGCCGGCGCAGGAGGCCGCATCCCGCCCTTCCCAGCTCGCGGCGCGAGCTGGGACTTGGCCGGCTGGTGCGGCAGGAGGCCGCACCCCGCCTCTCCCAGCTCGCTGCGCGAACTGGGACCTTGGCCGGCGGGTGCGGCAGGAGGACGCCCCCGCCTCTCCCAGCTCGCGGCGCGAGCTGGGACCTCGGCCGGCGGGTGCGGCGGGAGGACGGCCGCACCCGCCTCTCCCAGCTCGCGGCGCGAGCTGGGACCTCGGCCGGCATGGGGTGCGGCGGGAGGCCGCACCCCGCCTCTCCCAGCTCGCGGCGCGAGCTGGGACCTCGGCCGGCGGGTGCGGCAGGAGGCCGCACCCCGCCTCTCCCAGCTCGCCGGCGCGAGGGACCTCGGCGGCGGCGGGTGCGGCAGGAGGCCGCACCCCGCCTCTCCCAGCTCGCGGCGCGAGCTGGGATCTCGGCCGGGCGGTGCGGCAGGAGGCCGCACCTCGCACCTCCCAGCTCGCGTGGCGAGCTGGGCTCTCGGGCCGGGGTGTGCGGCAGGAGGCCGCACCTCACCCTCCTGGGGGCTTAATCCCGCCGGGCGAGACCTAGGAGAGGTCTCGCCTGGGCGAGCTCTGCCAGGAGATGGACCCGGGGCTGGTGCGGCCTTGCGCAGCACCGCACCCGCCCCCTACTCCTAACCAAGCTGGGTGAGACCTACGGGGGTATCGCCGGGCGATACCCCAAAGGTCTAAAAAAACCCTCGGGTCTAGTTGACACATCTCGGCGGCCTTCCACGCTGGGCCTCACTCGATGGATATGGGGGTTGTACAACTACACTAGTCTTATATTTCAACTGCGAGCCTACCGCTTGTTGGACTATCCCAGTCTTCCTTATAAACCCGAGTCTATCGCTCGCAGGACTATCCAGTCCTTCTATATAACCCGAGCCTATCGCTCGCAGGACTATCCAGTCCTTCCTTATAACCCGAGCCTATCGCTCGCAGGACTATCCAGTCCTTCCTTATAACCCGAGCATATCGCTCGCAGGACTATCCAGTACTTCCTTATAACCCGAGCCTATCGCTTGCAGGACTATCCAGTCCTTCCGTAAACCCGAGCTTATCGCTCGCAGGACTATCCCAGTCCTTTCTATAACCCGAGCCTATCGCTCGCAGGACTATCCCAGTCCTTCTATATTTCCTTCTGGTTCAGGATGCAAGTTAACGTGTCGAGTTCTCCTATTCAACTAGTCTTGTCTATAATTTAGTTGGTCCTAGAAGCTTTAGGGTTAGCATGGACTTCCGGAGGGTTACCCGGTGAGGGGCTCGCACCGGTACTGAAGTGTGACGGGATGACATCCCGAACTTCCTCTTCCCAAGGCACTTAATTGTTGGTGTCTACCCCTTTTTACTTGATCCCCATTTTCCTCTCCAATTACATTAAATCTCTAAGATGAGTTAAACTTGCAATTAGGAGTGGGGGAGTTCCTTGAACTCCAACACCTCCAGCTGTGACCGGGTGCTGACTCTCCCGTCGTCACATTTTAAACTCGAGTTCCCTTCTTCAGCGAGGAACTGCACACATTACTTAGCATTCTTAACCTTACTCGGGCCCACACTCCTATTCTTCGACATCCTTAACCCGGGGTTTGCCTTAGATGTTTTCCGACTTCACCCTTGAGTCTTACCCTAGATGGCTCACCCGGACTAAGGTCAATTCTACTTTCATATAATCACTTACTACCGACGAGTTGTGTGTGTGTGGCCCTTGATGAGGTCTAACCTCCTTTCATATCACTGTAAACTCATACACTTATAGCTTGCTAAATGCACCCCAATCCTTATTTCCCAAGATGCCCTTAGAGATGCTCTTCCAAATAATCTGAGCCTTCATAATAAATAAAGAGTTAACAGTTCTATGTGTGAAGGTCAGTGGTGGTCTAATTCATGTAAATCAGTTTCACTATTCGCAGACCGAAATAAGGTTGATCTAGATTTGACTCCTATGGTGCGATCTTGATCACATCATATCCAAACGAGTTCCAATTATTACCATAGGTTCGCAATGAGTGGTGATCTAACAACCTCAAATCCTAATTTCATAAATTCTCTAGGGAATCTTAAATCATAGTTTCTATTAAAATAGGAGGTGTGCAAATAGAGATTTCTACATCGAGTGCCAACTAACGATCTCCATAAATTCTAGTAAATTCACTGTAACATAATGTTGGTCTAAAAACCTCAAACCCCAAGTTTCACATTTTTACAGGGATAATTAACCATAATTTCTACTTAACATAAATGGGGTGCAAATAGGGATTTACATATCAAGTATTAGATTATGATCTCAATAAACTCTGGGAAAATTACCATGACATAACACTGGTCTAAAAACACCAAATCCTGAATTTCACATTTTTAGCAGGAATATTTGACCATAATTATCATTTACTACCTTTGGTGTGCGTATAAGGGTTTACACTACAAGTGCTATGTAAAGACTTCAATAAATTCTGGGAAAATTATTATAGCACCATATTGGTCTAAAAACACCAGATCCTAAGTCTCATATTATTTCAAGGAATATTTACCCTTAATTATCATTTATTACCTTGGTGCGCGTATAAGGGTTTACACTACAAGTGCTATGTAAAGACTTCAATAAATTCTGGGAAATTATTATAGCACCGTATTGGTCTAAAACACCAGATCCTAAGTCTCATATTATTCCAAGGAATATTTACCCTTAATTATCATTTATTACCTTTGGTGTGCGTATAAGGGTTTACACTACAAGTGCTATGTAAAGACTTCAATAAATTCTGGGAAATTTATTATAGCACCATATTAGTCTAAAAACACCAGATCCTAAGTCTCATATTATTCCAAGGAATATTTACCCTTAATTATCATTTATTACATTTGGTGTGCGTATAAGGGTTTACACTACAAGTGCTATGTAAAGACTTCAATAAATTATGGGAAAATTAAAATAGCACCATATTGTCTAAAAACATCAGATCCTAAGTATCATATTATTCCAAGGAATATTTACCCTTAATTATTATTTATTACCTTTGGTGTGCGTATAAGGGTTTACACTACAAGTGCTATGTAAAGACTTCAATAAATTCTGGGAAAATTATTATAGCACCATATTGGTCTGAAAACACCAGATCCTAAGTCTCATATTATCCCAAGGAATATTTACCCTTAATTATTATTTATTACATTTGGTGTGCGTATAAGGGTTTACACTACAAGTGCTATGTAAAGACTTCAATAAATTCTGGGAAAATTATTATAGCACCATATTGGTCTAAAAACACCAGATCCTAAGTATCATATTATTCCAAGGAATATTTACCCTTAATTATTATTTATTATATTTGGGTGCGTATAAGGGTTTACACTACAAGTGCTATGTAAAGACTTCAATAAATTCTGGGAAAATTATTATACCACCATATTGGTCTAAAAACACCAGATCCTAAGTCTCATATTATTCCAAGGAATATTTACCCTTAATTATTATTTATTACATTTGGTGTGCGTATAAGGTTTACACTACAAGTGCTATGTTAAGACTTCAATAAATTCTGGGAAAATTACCATAGGCTTATATTAGCATCATGACTACTGTGATTTATCTCAAATTTATCAGACATATAAAAACTCAATATTTGCACAAAATTCATAAAGGGTATATTTGTAAATTCATCTATTTAAATCATGAAATATTTTCCAAAAATTCTCAGAAAATTCCTGCTGCCAAAATAATAAAATCAAAGACTAAATACTAAGTTTCACATCATTCCAAGTTCATATGACCCCCTTTTCATTTTATAACCTAAATTAGGGGTAATTTAGTAAATTCCACATCTTGGGATTTTTGTACCCAAAATCCCCAAATAACTTTGGGAAGACATATTGCTGCCAAGGACCCATGTCCAACATTTCAAGCCATTGGGTTAACCCCCAAGGCTTGGGGCTCACTCCACCCCAAAATTGTTAAGGGCACACATTTAAGGTCCTTAGCCTAGCTCTTGCATGGCTCATAACTCTACATGCACAAGGCCAAATGGTCTCAAATTTCTACAGTGATATAGATATATATAAAGAGCTTACCACCCAAATTTTGGGGTGGGGGGGTTTGGAGCTACAGATCACCAAATGACCCGATTTGAATTTCTGTGTAAAGTAGACTCAAGGGTCTACAAGTCTTGTCTCTGGTCATTTTTCGATTTCGGCCTCTAAGGGCCTCAAAATAAGCCTATAAGCTTGATTAAAATGTGTGACAGAATTGTACAAAACATTTAATAATATATAACTAGGTCTGCGAATATCATCTTGTCCAGATCGGACGGCCAGGAGGTTGTCTTCCTCCTTGAGCCTAAGGCCCAGATTTCACCGACCTGGAGGCTCTTTGGAGCTCATCTCCGGCCACCATAGGCCGTCTCCGTCCAATCGGCCGACACCAACACCTCCGTCCAAGGCATGGCCGTCGATTGCCGGAGGAATGGCGGCCGTAGGTGGCTGTTTCGCGAAATGGGAGGTGGAACAAACATGAGCCAAGGAGCTCGAAAATGAAAATGGCCGTTTCGCCATTTCTCAATGAAAATCAAAAAGGAAAAGTGTGGGATCTAGCACAAGGGGAGGGGAGGAGGAAAACATGCCTTGATTTGGCTTGAGATTGAAGGAAGCTCGAGCTTGCCATGGCTGAAATCTTCTTGAGCTCCATGGCGATCTCCCCTTCTAGTGCCCGATTTCTGCAACTTCCATGGGGCTTCTACTCCTCTCTGCTCTGATGCTGATGGAGGTCTCAAATGGGGATGGGGAGGGCTTAAACCCGAAATGCCATTAAGGCCATTTTTCGGCCAAGCTCCACCTCCCTCTACAGCCAATGGATGGGCGGCAAAGCAGCTGGAATTCTGCTGGAATTAAATCCCTGAGCTCAGAGGAAGGGTTGGGAAGAGGAATTGAGTGTCATTTGTCACTCATTCCTCAAATTCCTCTTTTTTGGCCTCTTTTGAACTAAAATTCACCTAATTTCCACCCAAAATTCCACCCAAATTCAATTATCTGAAAAATACCATGCATTAGGCCTATAAAGTTCAGTGATGGGGCCCAAGCCTTGGACTAAATCCAATGGACTTGAAGTTTGGGCTCACTTGACCTAGAGGGGCCAATTTGAGCTAAGTGCACTTGGGTTGACTCGGTCAAATAATGAGTAGGCTGACCCCACATGGTGACCATGGGGTCCATAGACTCCCTTTTGGGGCGATTCATGGCTTGGTGAACCCACTTTGGACACTTTTGACCTATTTAGGTCAATTTGTCTATTTGCACACCAAGGTGCTTTACACCTTTTCACCTTGGTTCTAGGGCAATATTGGTCTCTTAGAGAAGTGTCATGACCTTGTCATGACAAGGTACACCTTAGGGGTCTAGTAGTTCTGAGGATGTTACAAATTCTCTCTTCAACATGGTTTAATTAGGAAAACAGTCTTATGGCTTTCTATAATCCAAGGAAGTGCTTGAAGTGTGAATTTGAATGACTATAAGAGAAAAATATTCTCTTTTCTGCCCATTTTTAATACCTGGGTGGAATATTTTCTATGATTTGAACAATAAATGTTGAAGTCGTGATAATTACTCAAGTTTAGACCCTCTTCTCGTGTGAGAAGAATTTATTTTAGGCCTTTATATGATCTTCAACTTTCCTTCGATTATAAGGCCAGTGTTTTAGATGTCTTCCAGCATGTTAGCCAACATATATGTTTTGAGGGCAAAAAAAATTCTATAAAAAACTAGTTATGTTGTTTAGTAAAATACAGGTCAACATATCTATTTTTCATTATATTGACTGACACGGTTTTTAAAATATTTTCTACAATTTTATTTTAGTTTATGTTAGCAATGTATATGCTTAAATCACCTTAATTTATGTATTGCATTTTATACGTTTTGTTTGAATAAACTTAATTTTACATTATGTTTCATAAGTGTTAGTCTTACAATCAAATTTATATTATTATTATTTCACATTGAACATTTATTATTTAATATTAAACAAATATTATTAAAGTATTCTACGGATAATTAGTCAATGATTTTGTTGTTTTTAACACAATTTCATTAACCATAAGCAAACTTATTATCTATAAGAACATTTACTATTTAAATATTCTTTACTTGCTATACAAAATGTAGATTTTTATAAATAAAATTATTATAAAGTGTTAAATAAATTCACAATTTATCTATTTGTGCTTGTTTAAGATACTTGTTAGTATTGGTGCAAAAAAGCATGAGAGGCCGGCCAGACCGGGCTAGGGCTTCTTCCATACTCGCCCTATACATAGGCCCAACTTTTGTTACGCACAGGTACCCCCTTTGAAAGGTGACCTGGCTAGCAAGTCATTGGGCACCGCTAGGATTTAACGCTAGGCCAACACTCAACTTTAAACCTCGGACGCCGGCCAAGATGCTTGGCCTAGCAATGGGTCTGGCACGGTAGGACGCAACTAAGTAGGGGATTGCTGAAGTCCCTAGGCTTGGCACGAGCCTTACCGATCGAGCAGACCTGTCCTTTTTGCACATTTACATGTTAATAGTAGTCATATTGTGTTATTAATATTTTATTTTAAATATTCTTCAATTTTATTTTGGAATATATATGACTTTTGTTTGTCACTACATCTGACATTTACTGACATCCGGTATTTACAATCTTGACAAGGACTACTAGAGAGTCCAAGATGAGCAAGTAGAGTAGAGATCTACATTTGTTTTTTTTCATGTGATTCTAGTTCTAGTGAAATGCATCTCATTGGGAAAACATTATTTCATGATAATGTCATTTTGCCGTAATTTTTTGTCTCTTTGCACTTCTTGGCAACTATATGATATTATGCTACTTCCCTTGGATGATGCACCGTTTTCTAAAGGATTGACTGACGTTTCTTTGCATAATGATACTGATGAGTTGATCTCCTTTTCAGTGTGGATATTCAATATTTCCGGCTTTTTAGTGGTCATATTGCTATTTTTGAGAGGGAGAATGACTTGCAAAAAGTAACTATATATAGTCTTCCACAAATAGGTGAAGATATTGGACCACTCCAAAATGGTCAAGCTATAGATTTTGTTGATCCTATATACTCAGTATACCCTGAGGAATCACAGTTTTCTTCAAGCATTTTACACTTCTCTTACAGTTCGATGAAAACACCTCCATCTATTTATGACTATGATATGACTTCAGGCATTCTTTCGTTCTGAAGAAGATAATGCTGGTAAAGTATACGAATATGAGAACATTATTTTTTTGTTTATCTATAGTTATATGCATTTTAATCCGTAAGCACTTACTAGTTGTGGAGTTCTTCTCTCTGCTTTTATGTTGTGACAATAAAATTAGATTAAGTCTTGCTCAGTATCTTGAGGGAAAAGTAAGCAAATTAAAAATGCATTTTGAAGATAAACCTTTGTATGAGCTAGGGGCTGATAGTCCATACTAGGTGTGTTAAAGAGTCTTTTTATAAAAAAATGAACCAATGATACAACTTGTTAAGTTGATATTTATTTCCTAAGTTGCATGCATATCAATTTATCATCAATATTAATCCTCATTGTTAGTCTTATCTTAATCATTTAGGGTTGACTTTAAGAGCTCTCATTCTTCTTTCATTTCTAATCAGTATCAAATTCTCTCAAATTTTTTGCACTTCTAGTCATATGACCTTCGCGGACAACACTTTTTCCTTCCCAGTTGTTTCTCATTAATTTTATCAACCCATTTCTTTTGGAGCAGCTTCTACTCCTTTTATGTTCTCCGACTATCTTAGTTTTTTCAGTGAGTACGGTCTCTCGACTAGATTTTATTTCATGTCTTTCTATTATAATCATTTCTCAGCTACATATCTTTATGTCTAGTAGTTGATATAAAATTCTTCAATTTTATTTTATTTTCAAAACTTTGTGCACATATTTAAATATTTAATTAACTCTAATATATATATGGTTCATCTATATAATTTACCACCTAATATATATATGGTTCATCTATATATTTA
Source organism: Dactylorhiza incarnata (assembly GCA_033032865.1). Taxonomy (NCBI): domain Eukaryota; kingdom Viridiplantae; phylum Streptophyta; class Magnoliopsida; order Asparagales; family Orchidaceae; genus Dactylorhiza; species Dactylorhiza incarnata. Next base: position 4,043 of record JAWHQI010003099.1, on the reverse strand, counting down.
CCACCTTTAAAACTTGTTTGGTTACTATAAGATGCCGAATTCTTTCTTTCTTCTGTGTGTATATTGTTAATGCATTAATTTGATTAATTCTAAGAGCTTTTTTTTTGTTTGTTAATCATAATTTGTCGTTGTACTTTGTTATTATCTCTCCTTATAGTAGTTTTGTGTTTGTACAATTGGTAAGATCCTTTGTACCACCAAGTTACTCGTCTTGCACAAATTTAATTTGACTGGGTTTCATATAGGATTAAAGTTTACTGGGAGGCTTTTGGAAGCCTTAGTATCTTTAATGAAATATCCATTGTAGTAGTTTGATATATTGTGTGTGCATAGTCTAGATGTATTTTATGGTGTCATGCATGCAATGTTTGATGTGGTTATAAATACTTATATATATATTTATACACTAGATCGTGAGATCAACACTCAACCAGTATTTGGTGATATAAGAAAGCCTAATGACTAAACAAGGTTCATGTAATATTAAAAAAATGTTCATGTATTGAAGTATACCTGAAATTGAATATTTTGACTTAATGGATGAGTTTGTTGTGTTATTAAAATATTAGCTACAGGAGAAGTCCTTCATAGTTAAAACAAAAGGTTTGACATTAGTATTCTTTTTTATCTAGCTTTTATATTATCTATAATCATACTTATGAAAAAAATCGATATTAGGTCACAATTTTGGGGAATTGAGAGACCAAAAATACTTGACTTTACATTAATTGTGTCAAATTTTTTTTACTTTATACCGTTTAATTTGTTGTAACTCATAGATTTCCAGATTAACCACATTTACATTTCGTATCTTATGCTAGGTTCTCGGCGGTTTTGAACGTCTGATTATTTGACTGAGAGGAAATGGCTGTCAGTACAGACGGCACCAAGGTGCCAATTTCAATTCTGTACAAAAAGAACCTTGTGAAGCTTGATGGATCTGACCCATTAATGTTGTATGGATATGGCGCATATGGGGTAATATGTGAATTTATTCATACGTGCTTGAAATTAAATGTACTTAATTTAACAATTAATATGCAGACAAAATCTCATAGCTGCTTCCTAATGCTAATTGTCTGGTTTTGATTGTCTCTTATTATTGTTGTGAACTACGTAGCGATTCTATCGGAACCATGGAGTGTGCAACGGGATAGCAAGAGTGCAATCGAGAGATAATAACCAAGAAAAAATGGAAATCAATGCAGAAAAGAAAACGAGAAATAAGCGACACAGAAATATTTGTGGTTTGAAGTCAAACTTCTACAATCATGAGAGCACCTGAGATGATCCACTAGAAAAATGGCAAAATTAAAGCAGTAAGTTCAAGAACCCGAGCGATGAAACAGGGCGGAATGAAACAGGGCGGCATAATGCGAACCAACCTCCACCTCGACGCCCTTTATGTCGAATGCTCCACCTTCAGCTTGGATCTTCTCTCAGACACCCCATCTCCCCGGGGTCACCACGATCAGCTGATATAAATGTGAACCAAGTCAAAGTAATGCTTGAACTTAAATCCTGGCAGAGGCTTCGTCAACATATCTGCAGCATTGTTGTCCGTGGACACTTCAGTAACTGAATGTCACCTCCTCCAACAAACAACCTCAGCTTTTGGTAGCGCACGTTAATGTGCTGTCCTTGCGTGATAGACCATGTCCTTTGCAAGATAGATTACACTTCGACTGTCGCAATACAGCTTCACCGAATCCTAAGAAATCCTGAGTTCCTGGGTAATACCTCTGAGCCAAATGACTTCTTTTGTGGCCTCCTCCGCAGCAACATACTATGCCTCAGTCGTGGACATGCATAGCTACTATATCTTGAAGAGTAGCTTTCCAACTGATAGGAACTCCACCAAGAAAGAAAATATACCCTGATGCATATCTCCTTCTGTCGAGGTCACATGCATAGTCAGAATCCACAAAGCCTTCTAAAACTCTAGCATTATCACTCCTTTTGAAAAGTAATCAACTCTAAAGTACCCTTCGGGTATCTTAGAATCCACTTGAGTGCATCCCAATGTTGTCGCCCTGGATTGGCCATATATCTTCTAACAACACTCGCGGCATGAGCGAGGTCAGGACTCGTGCATATCATGACGTACATCAAACATCCCATCGCACTAGCATATAACACTCTGAGCAACTTCTGGAGTTCCTCCTATGTGGATGGGCACTGATCCAATGATAGTCTGAACGATTATCCCAGATGAGTCATAATGGCTTTAGAATCCATCATGCTGAACTTTCCAGTACTTTCTGAATATAACGGTCAGCGATAGCCATAATAAACTGTGCTCCCTATCTCGCTTTATCTCCATCCCTAAGATCTTCTGAGCGTGGCAAGATCTTTATCTCAACTCAACATGTAATTTTTTATTCAGTTTCTTAATCTCTCTGTCTGACTTGCAGACAATCAACATATCATAAACATAAAGCATCAGAACCAGAATAGTACCTTCTGCAAGAAATCTGTAGTAGCCACAACTGTCATGCTGGCTCCTATTATATCCAGGTGATATCATGAAGGTGTCAAACCATTTGTACCACATCCTCGGAGCCTACTAAGATCATAAAGAGATATTTTCAGCTTGCACACTTTTTCTCATCACCGGGGTCGAATCAAGCCCTCATGTTGCAATGTATAGATCTCCTCTTCTAAACTGCCATGCAGAAAGGCAGTCTTTATGTCTATTTGCTCTTGCTCCATGTACCACATATCTACCATTGCGAGTAGAACCCGAATAGAACAATGCTTCACCACATGTGAGAAAATTCATCAAAGTCGACTTCGCTCAGGTACACCCGTTGAGGCAAACAGGGGCAGTGGATCGGGTCCTCCACTCCTAGGCTAGTATGACACCTCCCGGCCTAGACCTTTGTACGCCCCTGAAGAACACACTAGGGTATCGCATACTATCTGGTAAGCACCACCTTTATCCCATTTTTCAAGTCTCTGCTCAGGTACACCCCGTTGAGGCAAACATGGGCAGTGGATCGGGTCCTCCACTCCTAGGCTAGTATGACACCTCCCGGCCTAGACCTTTTGTACGCCCCTGAAGAACACACTAGGGTATCCGCGTACTACTTGATACAACGATGCCTCTAACTAAAAATGCCTAGCCTACTACTCGCAGGACTAACCTAGTCCTTTCTTATATCCCGAGCCTACCGCTCGCAGGACTAACCCAGTCCTTTCTTATATCTCGAGCCTACCGCTCGCAGGACTAACCTAGTCCTTTTTATATCTCGAGCCTACCGCTCGCAGGACTAACCCAGTCATTTCTTATAACCCGAGCCTACCGCTCGCAGGACTAACCCATCCTTTCTTATATCCTGAGCCTACCGCTCGCAGGACTAACTCAGTCCTTATTTCATTCCATCCCAAATTTGGGAGGAGAATTATATTTCAAGTTCTCCTATTTTACTACTCTTGTCTATTGTTAATTGAACTTAGAAGCTTGGGGTACGGTGAATCCTGAACTTCTCGTGGATTACCCGGTGAAGGCTCGCAACGGTACTAGGGAATGTGATGGGATGAGATCCAAATCCCCCTTTCTAGGATATTTACTTTTATTGGTGACTACCCACTATTATATACACTTGCTCTTCAATTGCTCTAAAATCCAAGGGTGGATTACCATTTGACTCGGGCAGACATGTGTCGGTGTTCTATTGAACACCGAGCCAGTCATACCTAGTGAACGACTAATTCCTTGTGTTATCTCTCAATCACAACTTGCACTTCCTACTAAGTCATTCTTCACTTCCCTAATAGGCCCTTATCAAATTCATGAATTGATAGTTTTACTAAACGCACCCCCGTCTTCACTTCCGTTGACTGCCTTTGGTGATTAATCCTCTAACCTAATTGGGCATATGCAAATCTCTTAGAGTAGTAACTCTAGAGGTGTTGACCATAAGGATGGGGTCTGAATCTATGTTTGCAGTTTTCACTGTTCGCAGACCAAGGTGGGATTAAACAAGGTTGACTCTAAAGACGCAACCTTGGCCTTATCATGCCCTAATGAGTTCCAAGTT